>NC_069417.1:17833617-17859216 GCF_026875155.1 Cherax quadricarinatus | reverse complement strand
CTGGCCTATGTTGAAATAATTAAAATTAAAGATGGAAAGTGTACTGCCAGCTAAATTACATTGTGTTGGTATGTTAAAATACATTAACTATAAGGTCAAGGGAGACTAGATATGGACATAGCAGTTAAGCAATAGCACTTTCAAACACAATCTGTATGCTATTGAAATTAGCATACAGAAAATGAAAATAACTTGGAAATTTTGCACTCTTTAATGAAGCACAGTCTGCTAAAGTGAAATTTTGCTTTATATATTTTAGTGCAGGTAATTTAGGATCCACTAAGATAAGGGTTTGTTTGAATAATACAAAAATGCAGTTGTACATGCTGATAAATCACTCACGTTGACTGGGAACTATTTTATTCATGAATATGTTTAAGAAGCACCCACATTAAAGCTTATGTACACTAGACAATCACAATGCAGTATGTAGGGATGTGCATAGACTATATCTGACATTTTTAACAAAATAACTTTAAATACAGCAAGGTTTAAATGGGTAGTGTAATTATTAACAAATTCAGACATTCTTGATTTAAAGGACCTCAGTTTAACAGATTTTGGAAACAATGGACAAGATTTGCCAGGTAAATTGATTTTGGGAAAATTCTCATGGTTAAAATCACATCAAAACAGTCTCCTACATCCATTACAAAAGAAAAAGAAAATTATTTTACTGTACTTTTGACAGTTTTAATTACAGTGGAACCTTGGTTGTTGGTCTTCAAATGAGGAATTTGAGAAAAAAAATGTCCTGGTTTTCATACTTGGTTGTCAACCGACAACACAAACAGCTTGGGTCGTGTGCTCGTAGAATGAGCTTTGGACAATGAGTAGATGGCATTAGTCTGACCAAGTGGCTGTTGAAAAGTATGTTTCTGAATTCCAAGAGTATGTAGAGGCTGAAGGGTTTGTCTCCCCAACAAGTGTTTAATTGTGACGAGACAGGCCTCTTCTGGAATAAAATGCCCAAGAGGACTTGCATAACTGAAGAGGAAAAGTCAGTGCCAGGACACAAGCCAATGAAAGACAGGCTCACTCTGTTACTGTGTGGTAATGCAGGTGGGCACTTGAAATTGAAGCCCCTACATGTTTGTCATTCTGAAAATCCATGAGTTTTTAAGAAGAACAATGTTATGAAAAATAAATTGGCTGTAATGTAGAGGGCCAACACGAAAGCTTGGGTAACAAGACCATTTTTTATTGACTGGGTTCATGAGGCCTTTGCTCCCACTGTCAGAAAGTACCTCATTAAAAAACATTTGCCACACAGGGCCCTTTTACTTATAGATAATACTCTTTCTCACTCTCCTCTTCAAGGGGGGCTCCTTGGCGTGGTGAAGAGGCTCTTGGTCTGAGGAATTAGCCCTGTCAGTCTTCTTCCTCAGACCGAACCTAATTACCCCCCATTCTCCCCTCCCCTATCCCATCCTCCCCTTTTTCCGTTCCTCCTCCTCCTCCCCACCCCTCCCTTTTGCCCTTCCTCTTTTTGGCCTTTGGGATTTCTCCCACAGGCGCGCTAGTTCCTAGGTAGGGGAAAGGACACCGGGGTCCATCCCATTCCGTTGAGGTTCTTGGCGGTGGCGTAGTTTGCCGTGGAATCTGGATTGCCTGGGGATGTCCCGATCCCTCTCCGGTATCCCGGAGTAGCTTTGGGTGTCTTTCGGGCGACTGGTGTATCTCTGGAAGCCACCTTTCAGATTCCGGGGGTGGTGGCCAAAGGAGGTATGCTTTGTGGCAGATATCCGGCCGCCCTCTCTTTTGTCCACCGAGGTAGCTCGGCAGATGTGAGGTTGCTGGTTTACTGGCATGAAGGGTAGGGTATGGCACGGGTTCCATGCTGCATCTGCGCTACTAGCGGTGCTGAGGTCCTCTTGGGCGCGGAGGGAGATTTCCGGCCCTTTCATTCCTCCTGGGAACTACTACTCCCCGCTCCCCCCTTTTTTTATTCTTTTTTTATTTTTATTTTCTTTTCTTCTTTCTTTTTTTTTTCTTAAAAACAAAAAGCAAAGGAGTAACCTAACCATGGAGAACCCAATCCATGAACCCACTACCCCCGGGCCCCTTCTTGATACCGCACCCCATTCTGACCCTGCCTTGTGTTTAGACCACTCTTCTGACACTCCTGATGCCCCTGTACCTCTTGCTGGTGCTGTTTCCTCACCCGCTTCAGGTACCGGGGCTTTGACTGACTCCTTCGATTTGTCTGAACTCCGCTCTCCTTTGACTATGCTTCCGGCTTCTCCCTCTACGGTACGGCAATTTTCGAATCGCCCACCCATTTCACGCCGGACCAACTCCGGTCCTACTCCTAAACGCCAACGTCAATCTCCTGATGATGCTCCTTTGTTACCTTCCCATTCTACTCGGAAAAGACCGACACGTCAAGCACTCCCTCTCCACGCTCAGTTTCGGACCACACAATGGACTAAATTCTTTACTTTAAGACCGACTTCTTCTGCCTACCTTTCTGACCATAGTATTGGCAAAGCACTCCTGCGTCATGTTGGTAGAGATATTTCATTTCATGCTCTCAAGAGCGGTACGCGCATTGTCACTGTCCAGAATGCTACCCAAGCTCATGATCTTTCTCTCCTTTCGAATATCGATACTACTCCTATCACTGTTGAAAAACATCTTTCTCTCAATTATTGTAGTGGTACTGTCATTCTGCCCCATACCATAGTCCAACAGAATTTCCAGTCATGTGGCAATGACATTTTTGAACAGCTGGAACTCCAGGATCTCCCAATCCTCAAAGTAGACACTTATGTCCTTCCTGCCCGGGGGCGGAGACGTTACCCTTGCAATGTGGCTCGTTTAACTTTTGACAGCCGAGAACTCCCGTCCTCTGTATATGTTGCGGGACATCGGTTACAAGTTCGAAAGGTGATACCTACACCGCAACAATGTAGAAATTGCTGGCATTTTGGTCACCCAGCGAAATATTGCAGATCTATGACTGAATGCCCAGTCTGTGGTGCCGACGACCATTCTAATACATCTTGCAGTCAACCTCCATCTTGCCTTAATTGTAATGAAGCTCACCCTTCGTACTCCCGCCGTTGCCAGGTCTACTTAAATGAACGTGAAATCCGTTACCTCAAAGAGGCAGAAGGTCTCCCTTATGCTATGGCAGTTACTCATCTCCGCCTCCAAGGGAGACTACCCCGTGTTTCTTATTCTCGTGTTTCCAAACATCCCCCCACTTCTGGGGTCCCATCTTCTGCAGCCTCCTCTGTTGTTACCCCTCCCATAGCCACTCCGGCATCTAATCCTTTTGCTGTCCTTGGCTCTGACGTCCCGACTACAACTCAGTCTGTTCTTACATCTTCGCGTCCTTCCTCACAAGCCCCAGTATCGGCACGACCTCGTACAACACCTAATACCAATCGCCCCTCTACTTCTCAGAAGTCCAAAAAATCCACATTGCTCAAATCTTCTTTGCCCCTTCCTTCCCTTCTTCCACCTCCACACTTTACCTTTCCAGTCTCTGTACCTAGTTCTTTCCCTCTCTCTGGCTCTATTACAAGTGTGGAGATTCACCCTCCTCCTCGTACTATGCCTTCCACTCCCGTCCCCTCCCAAGTTTCTCCCTCTTCTGCCACCTCCCAGGTTTCTGCCTCTTCTGTCCCCCCCCCCCGCACTTCATCTCCAGTCCCTTACACTCTTCCCTCCCCTTCTACTTTGGTACAGTCCATTACTGTCCCAATCTTTACTCACCCTCCAATATGGTCTCTATCTCCAATATGGTCTCCCATGCATCTTTGAATTCAGAAACACTTGAAGCCATTTCAGAATATATTGCAGAGACTAAACCTTCAATGGACACTGATTCACTTCCTGTTCCTTCTCTTCCCTCTCCTCCATCTTCACAACCCCATTCTTCGCAACGCTCCGTTCCTTCGCTACTTGAACGTCTTCCAATGCCACCACACGTTGACTTTTCTAACCCCTCTAGTCCGTAGGTGCCTTTACCTACAGATTCCTGGTATTTTCTTCATCGCCAATCATGGCCTATTTACAGTGAAATATCCGCGGCCTCAGGGGTAATCGGGGTGAGATTCAGATGTTGCTTTCCAGGTTTTCCCCTGTTGGTGCTTGCTTACAAGAACCAAAATTACACTCGGCTGTCTTCCAACCTATCTCAGGCTATAATTTATTGTATTCTTCGGATCCTTTCTCAGATGGGACCTTTAATGAAAGTGCACTTCTTCTACGCAATGATATTCCGTACTGTCAACTATTTGTCCATACCTCGCTGCATTACACTGCAGCCCGTATCCACTTGAATAAGTGGTTTACAATATGTTCTTTATATCTCTCTCCTTCTCGAGCATTTTCTATCCCAGACTTTGCCTTTCTTGTTTCATCCTTACCACCACCACTTCTGTTACTTGGTGATTTTAATGCCCACCATTCTCTGGGGGGGGTCTCATTGTGACTCCGTGGCATCCAGTTGGAGGCTTTCTCGCCTCTCACCCCTCCATGTTTTAAATACGGGTACTCCCACCCATTTTGATCCTCGTACTCATACTCTCTCTTGCATCGATTTATCAGTCTGCTCTTCCTCCACTGCACTAGACTTCACCTGGTCTGTTCTACCGGACTTACATGACAGCGATCATTTTCCGATCATTTTTACTTCTCCTTCCTATTCACCACCTTTCCGTAGCCCTCGCTGGCAATTTGATGGGCAATTGGGGTCTTTACTCAACTCTCACTGCTTTTAGTGAGGTTTCTTCTTCATCCTCCATTGATGAGCTCCTACACATCTTCTCGACATCAGTTTATACCGCAGCTTCTCATTCTGTACCCCAAACCTCAGGCAGGCATTCTCAGAAGTGCATGCCTTGGTGGTCTCCTGCTTGTGCTCATGCAGTACGTTTGAAACGTGCTGCATGGGGCAGGTACCGGTACAATAGAACCGCTGAGAGACTTCTTGATTTTAAGCAGAAGCGTGCGATCGCTCGCTGTGTCATCCGTGAAGCTAAATGCACTTGTTGGCGAGACTGTTTCCACCATCACCTCTGCTTCTTCTATGAGTGCAGTCTGGAAAAAAGTGAGGAAATTGAGTGGTAAATACTCTCCTGACCCGGCTCCTGTTCTACGGGTCGCTGGTGTTGATGTAGCAAACCCTCTCGACGTTGCCATTGAACTTGGCACACATCTGGTCCGTATTTCCCAAGGGCTCCATCTATGCCCCTTTTTTCTTTCCTCAAAGTCTGCCAGAGAGTTAGTACCCTTGGACTTTTCTTCTCTCAGAGAAGAACAGTATAATGTGCCTTTTACACTTCAAGAACTGGAGGCAACGCTCTCAGCTTGCCGATCATCGGCAGCTGGGCCTGACGACATTCATATTTGTATGTTACAACATTTACATCGGTCAGCCCTTGTAGTCCTCTTACACCTCTTCAATCTTATTTGGGCACAAGGAGTTCTTCCCCAGCTGTGGAAATCTGCCATTGTTCTCCCTTTCCGCAAACCGGGTACTACAGGACATGATGCCTCCCACTATCGTCCCATCGCTCTTATAGTGCAGTTTGCAAAGTGATGGGAACGTCTCGTAAATTGACGTTTAATGTGGTATTTAGAGACACACAACAGTCTCTCCGCTAGTCAATATGGCTTTCGTAAGGGTCGTTCTACCATAGACCCCTTACTACGCTTGGATACGTATGTTCGTAATGCCTTTGCGAATAATCACTCGGTTATTGCCATATTTTTTGACCTTGAGAAGGCATATGACACAACTTGGAGGTATAATATTTTGGCCCAGGCCCATTCCTTAGGCCTCCGAGGCAATCTACCATCCTTCCTTAAGAACTTTTTAACTGACAGACATTTCCGTGTTCGAGTCAATAATGTTCTTTCCCTGGACTTCGTCCAAGCTGAAGGTGTCCCTCAGGGATGTGTTCTAAGCACGATTCTTTTTCTCCTTGCTATAAATGATTTGGCCTCTGTTCTTCCACCCAATATTTGGTCATCACTCTATGTTGATGACTTTGCTATTGCTTGTGCAGGCGCTGACTGTCATCTTATTGCAGTTTCTCTCCAGCATGTGGTCGACCGTGTTTCCACTTGGGCCACCACGCATGGGTTTAAATTTTCAAGTACCAAAACTCACCAAATTACTTTCACGAGACGCTCTGTTATCTCTGATCATCCTTTGTATCTCTATGGCTCCCGTATCCCCGAACGTGATAGTCAGGTTTCTAGGCCTTCTCTTTGACCGTAGGTTATCCTGGAAACCTCACATTACCTCTCTGAAGGCAACTTGTCACAGCTGGCTAAACCTTAAAACCCTTGCTCATCTTTCCTGGGGAGCTAATCGTCGAACTCTTCTTCGCCTACATTCAGCCCTCGTTTTATCGAAACTCGATTATGGTGACCAGATTTATTCCGCGGCCTCTCCTGCTACACTCTCTAGCCTTAACTCTCTCCTTCACCAAGGATTATGTTTGTGCCTTGGTGCTTTTCGCTCTTCCCCTGTTGAGAGCCTCTATACAGAAGCGAATGTTCCATCCTTGTCTGATCGCCGTGATGCCCATTGCCTTCGCTACTATGTACGCTCTCACGATCTACACAATCCTTCCATTTATAGAATGGTCACCGATATTAGTAGACATTCTTTATTCGTTCGCCGCCCCTGTTTGCTCCGTCCCTTTTCTCTTCACCTACATTCACTCTTGTCTTCCCTTCAGTTACCACCTTTATATGTTCATGTAGCATCTCACTTTTCCCTACCCCCCTGGGAAGTTCCAGATGTTCGGGTCTGTTCTTTCTCACTCCCTTGCTCGAAAGCTCAACTGCCTATGGTGGCTTCCCGCTCTCTTTTTCTTGATCACTTCCACTCCCATTCTCATGCCACCGCTGTGTACACAGATGGCTCTAAGTCTTCAGACAGCGTCTGATTCGCAGCAGTGTTTCCGGACAGCGTCGTGCGGGGACATTTACTATCTTCAGCTAGCATTTTTACTGCTGAACTGTATGCCATTCTTGCAGCACTTATTCGTATCGCATCTATGCCTGTGTCATCATTTGTAGTAGTCTCAGACTCCCTTAGTGCTCTACAGGCTATACGAAAATTTGATACATCTCATCCCCTAGTTCTCCGTATCCAACTTTGGCTACGCCGTATCTCTACCAAACATAAAGATATTGTTTTTTGTTGGGTCCCTGGTCATGTCAACGTACAGGGCAATGAACAGGCAGACACTGCTGCGCGGTCAGCAGTACATGACCTACCAATTTCCTATCGAGGTGTTCCATTTCTGGACTATTTTGCTGCAATAGCTACCCACCTTCGCACCCTTTGGCAACAACGTTGGTCAACTCTGCTCAGTAACAAACTTCATTCTGTTAAACCGAGCATAGGTTACTGGCCGTCTTCTTGTCATCAGTGCCGAGGTTGGGAGACCACTCTCTCCGCCTTCGCATTGGTCACACTCGTCTTACTCATGGGTATCTCATGGAGAGGCACCCTGTTCCTCTCTGTGAGCAGCGTCAAGTTCCAGTATCGATTAGCCACATTCTGTTAGACTGCCCTCTCTATCAACGAGCACGCAGAATTTACCTCCAACGTTGTCTTCGTTCTACTACTCTCTCTTTACCTTCCCTTCTTGCTGATGGACCCTCCTTTAATCCTGACTCTCTCATTGACTTCTTGACAACGACTGATTTACTCCACAAACTCTGATGATACTTTTCGCACTCCCCTCAGCCCTTTCTAGTTCAGTCTCTTGCTGCCCATTACCCTTTCACCATCCACTACCCCGCTGTTATCCGTAACCTATTACTCATCCATCTCCCTTTTGCCACCTGATGCCCTCGCTTCCTTCCTGCCCTGCAGCGCTGTATAGTCCTTGTGGCTTAGCACTTCTTTTTGATTATAATAATAATAATAATCTTTCTCACTCTCCAAGCTTGGAAAATGAGTTGCTGGAGTTCAGTTTTATAACTGTGTAGTTCTTGCTTCCTATCACCACTCCTCTCATCCAGCCCAAGGACCGCATGTCATTTCTAACTTCAAGAAACTCTACACCAAAGCACTTTTTGACAGTTGCTTTGAAATCACTTCAGAAACAAATTTAACCCCCAGGGATTTCTGGAAGAACCATTTCAATATCCTGACCTGCTTGAGGCTTGTAGACAAAGCCTGGGGGAATGTGTCTTCCAGGACCATGCAGTCAGCATGGAAGAAATTGTGGCCTGACTGTGGCAGCCAGGGATTTTAAAGGTTTTGAAGATGAGCCTGAGCCAGTAAAGGATTGTGTGTCTGGGGAAGACCTTGGCCCTAGAAGTAACTGAAAATGATGTGCAGGCGTTAGTGGAAGAGCATAGAACTGAACTCGCCACAGAAGAACTTGTAGACCTTCAGAAGAAGCCGCAACAGATGACAACTCTGATGACAGCAGAGTAGTTGTCATCAGAGGAAGAGGAGAGAATTGATGAAGTGCCCATTGCACTTGTCAAGGAAATGTGTGCTAATGGTGTAAAGTGTAGGAGTTTGCTAAAAAAATACCATCCAGACAAAGCAGTGGCCATCCATCTCTCTAACATGCACAGTGACAGTGTAATGTCTCAGTTTAGACAAGTGTTTAAATGGAGCCTGAAACAAACCTCACAGGACAGGTTTTTGGCGAGACAAAGAACCAGTGAGTCAGGACAAAGTGTTAGTAGTGAAAAGAGACAAAGAAGAGAAACAACACCAGGACAGTTGCCTGACATATTAATCGATGGTGGCTCCTCTTCCAGGCAGTAACATACCACCACCTCTCCTCCACCTCCTGATTCCAGTATGCCATTAGCTCCGCTTTGACAGGTAAGAGGCAGTTAAATTGTCATTTACTGTATTTCAGTTAAAGTTCCTTTTACTATTCATTTTTGCAGTTTTATGTAGTAGTACATTTTTTAATAAATTATTATATTGTCATTTGGGTTCCGGAACAGATTAATTCTGTTTACATTATTCTTTATGCAAAAAATTGCTTTGGTTGTCCTCCATTTTGGTTGTCGAATCGACATCTTGAGTGAATTAAATTCAGCAACCAAGGTTCCACTGTATTATGTTTGTATAGTTGTAAATTGTGTACAGTACTGCATTATGTGCAGTAGAGTACTGTAGTTTTTCTGTTTTTTAACATTGTCATTCGGTATTGTCAGACTCCCTCTCATTATTGTTGAGTATTTCATGTGATTTTTTTAAAAATACATGAAACGTTAAAAAAATTAAGAATGTGCTAAAATATTATTTCAGGGCAGATTTCGACCATTTAGAGTGGTTTGAAGCATATTCTGACATACCTAATATTTTAGCTAAAATACATACACAAATTATTACAATTTTAATCAAAACTTAGTTTATTAAACTGATATTTTACATACTTGGATATATGTACTTAGTATACAGTTGACCTCCCAAATCCTAAAAAAAAAAAATTATTATGAATACATAATTTTGTATTATTCATTGGATTCTACACTCAAGGGGCTAGCTCTAGGAATGTCAACCTCAGCAAATTTGAGGGGTTGACTGTACATAAATATTTTATGAAAAAGCACAGGTATCAATGTCTGCACATGCTTATCAGACAGTGTTAATAAAATTGACTTGCTAAGGCCATACATCCATCCCACTGAAGCCCACCACATTTTTAGACCAATGTAAACAGACACCTTGCTTATACATCACATAAGTATCTTTATTTGAAGATTTTTGTCAATTAATAGCTTTTTCACTGGTTGGCAAGAAGTCTCCAGATAAAGATAGCCATGTGTTATACATGTGTCTAACTCATCATCTTGTCTGTGTTGTATACCATTATTGTAATAAGACACCTCGCAGTATATATGATTTGATAAGTGGTTTTTCTACCATCAGTTATTTTTCATAATTTTTGGCTTACCTGCTCATTCTTAAAATATTAACATGTGTATATTAATGTGCAACTCAGTAGTACATTATTTGGCTCATAACTTAAAAGACCTGGGTTCATACCAAAGGCAGGGAGAGATCTGGGAAACATCCTTAAAATTCACACTTATTGCCTGTGTTAACCTGAGTGAATAAATGCCAAGGAGTTAGTCATTTATTGTAGGTCACATCTTAGGGAAGACAGCCTAAGGACCTCAATGGAAGTATACAGCATGACTTGACTTTCTTAGGTTATTTTTGTTATGAACACATTTAGGCTAATAATCCAAAGAAAAATTTTGGTCATATCACTGTGTGTTCATGTGACTTTTTTTTTTTAACAAACCGGCCATATCCCACCAAGGCAGGGTGACCTAAAAAGAAAAACTAAAGTTTCTCTTTTTAAATTTAGTAATGTATACAAAAGAAGGGGTTACTAGCCCCTTGCTCCCAGCATTTTAGTCACCTCTTACAACACGCATGGCTTACGGAGGAAGAATTCTGTTCCTACAGGTTTCCGTTTCATACTCACTTGGCAGAACAGTAGTACCTCCCTGGGTGGTTACTATCTACCAACCTACTACCTACAATGACAATATTATACACATGAAACTGCATAGAACAATATTGTACACATGATACTACAAATGACAGTACTGTACACATGACATTGCATATGACAGTACTGTACACATGACACTGCATATGACAGTACACATGACACTGCATATGACAGTACACATGACACTGCATATGACAGTACATATGGCACTGCATGTGGCAGTACACAAGGCACTGCATATGACAGTACACATGACACTGCATATGACAGTACACATGACACTGCATATGACAGTACATATGGCACTGCATGTGGCAGTACACAAGGCACTGCATGACAGTACACATGACACTGCATATGACAGTACACATGACACTTCATATGACCATATGGCAGTACACATGACACTGCATATGATAGTACTCTACATATCCACCAATACAGTCTGTTTCCTTCCTTTCTTTCATCCCCCCCTCACCCCCTACTCACTCTCCTCCCTCGCTCTCCTTCCCCACAACCTCCCATTCACTGCCTGGGAAATAGGAGGTAATTAGGCTATGGGAGGTAATTATGCTTTTCTAAGGAGCAGAGATCAAGAGTATGTATAAATCTAGGACTGAAGTAAGGAAGCATAGTGGTCATCTCAAGAAGGATTGGAGGGAGGATGTAGAAGTTTTGAGTATTATGAGGCTTGAACATCATGTAAACATGTTTGAGTGCATGCATGGTTTATATGGCTTAAATTACTGTTGGAGTGTGAGCAAGGCAACATTTATTAAGGGGTTCATGGAAATTGGTTAGCTAGATTTAAGTCCTGGAGGTAGGAAGTACAGTGCTTGCACTCAGAAAGAGGGATGGAGGTTACAGTTCAGATGGCCATTTCAAATGTGATGTGTGTACACTTCTGTGAACACAGCTATTGAATGAATTTTGGGTAAAGTTATGTTGGTGGGTAACAGCCATTGTTTTAAAAGTATGTATGTATATATATTGTACGTGTGTGTGTGTGTGTGTGTGTGTATGTATGTATGTATGTATGTTTTTTTTTTTTTTCCCCAACAAGTCGGCCGTCTCCCACCGAGGCAGGGTGACCCCAAAAAAGAAAGAAAATCCCCAAAAAGAAAATACTTTCATCATCATTCAACACTTTCACCACACTCACAAATTATCACTGTTTTTGCAGAGGTGCTCAGAATACAACAGTTTAGAAGCATATACGTATAAAGATACACAACATATCCCTCCAAACTGCCAATATCCCAAACCCCTCCTTTAAAGTGCAGGCATTGTACTTCCCATTTCCAGGACTCAAGTCCGACTATATGAAAATAACAGGTTTCCCTGAATCCCTTCACTAAATATTACCCTGCTCACATTCCAACAGATCGTCAGGTCCCAAGTACCATTTGTCTCCATTCACTCCTATCTAACACGCTCACGCACACTTGCTGGGAAATCCAAGCCCCTCGCCCACAAAACCTCCTTTACCCCCCTCTCTCCAACTCTTTCGGGACGACCCCTACCCCTCCTTCCTTCCCTATAGATTTATATGCTTTCCATGTCATTCTACTTTGATCCCTTCTCTCAATGACCAAACCACCTCAACAACCCCTCTTCTGCCTCTGACTAATTTCTTTTATTTAAATCCACGCTTTTCCTAATTTCCACACTCCAAATTTTCTGCATAATATTTACACCACACATTGCCCTTAGACAGGACATCTCCACTGCCTCCAACCGTCTCCTCACTGTTGCATTTACCACCCAAGCTTCACATCTATATAAGAGTGTTGGTACTACTATACTTTCATACATTCCCTTTTTTGCCTCCATAGATAACGTTTTTTGACTCCACATATACCTCAATGCACCACTCACCTTTTTTTCCTCATCAATTCTATGATTAACCTCATCCTTCATAAATCCATCCGCCGACACGTCAACTCCCAAGTATCTGAAAACATTTTCTTCTTCCATATTCCTCGTCCCCAATTTGATATCCAATTTTTCTTTATCTAAATCATTTGATACCCTCATCACCTTACTCTTTTCTATGTTCACTTTCAACTTTCTACCTTTACACACATTCCCAAACTCATCCACTAACCTTTGCAATTTTTCTTTAGAATCTCCCATAAGCACAGTATCATCAGCAAAAAGTAACTGTGTCAATTCCCATTTTGAATTTGATTCTCCCTAATTTAATCCCACCCCTCTCCCAAACACCCTAGCATTTACTTCTTTTACAACCCCATCTATAAATATATTAAACAACCATGGTGACATTACACATCCCTGTCTAAGACCTACTTTTACCGGGAAGTATTCTCCCTCTCTTCTACACACCCTAACCTGAGCCTCACTATCCTCATAAAAACTCTTTACAGCATTTAGTAACTTACCACCTATTCCATATACTTGCAACATCTGCCACATTGCTCCTCTATCCACTCTATCATATGCCTTTTCTAAATCCATAAATGCAATAAAAACTTCCCTACCTTTATCTAAATACTGTTCACATATATGCTTCAATATAAACACATGATCTACACATCCCCTACCCACTCTGAAACCTCCCTGCTCATCTGCAATCCTACATTCTGTCTTACCTCTAATTCTTTCAATTATAACCCTACCGTATACTTTTCCTGGTATACTCAGTAAACTTATTCCTCTATAATTTTTACAATCTCTTTTGTCCCCATTCCCTTTATATAAAGGGACTATACATGCTCTCCGCCAATCCCTAGGTACCTTCCCCTCTTTCATACATTTATTAAACAAAAGTACCAACCACTCCAATACTATATCCCCCCTGCTTTTAACATTTCTGTCATGATCCTGTCAGTTCCAGCTGCTTTACCCCCTTTCATTCTACGTAATGCTTCACGTACCTCCCCCACACTTACATTCTGCTCTTCTTCACTCCTAAAAGATGGTATACCTCCCTGGCCAGTGCATGAAATTACCACCTCCCTTTTTTCCTCAACATTTAAAAGTTCCTCAAAATATTCTCGCCATCTACCTAATACCTCCCTCTCCCCATCTACTAACTCCTCTACTCTGTTTTTAACTGACAAATCCATACTTTCCCTAGGCTTTCTTAACTTGTTTAACTCACTCCAAAATTGTCTTATTTTCATTAAAATTTCTTGACAGTGCCTCTCCCTCTCTATCATCTGCTCTCCTTTTGCACTCTCTCACCACTCTCTTCACCTTTCTTTTACTCTCCATATACTCTGCTCTTCTTATAACACTTGTGCTTTGTAAAAACCTCTCATAAGCTACCTTTTTCTCTTTTATCACACCCCTTACTTTATCATTCCACCAATCACTCCTCTTTCCTCCTGCCCCCACCCTCCTATAACCACAAACTTCTGCCCCACATTCTAATACTGCATTTTTAAAACTATTCCATCTCTCTTCACCCCCCCCCCACTACTCATCTTTGCACTAGCCCACCTTTCTGCCAATAGTCGCTTATATCTCACCCGAACTTCCTCCTCCCTTAGTTTATACACTTTCACCTCCCTCTTACTTGTTGTTGCCACCTTCCTCTTTTCCCATCTACCTCTTACTCTAACTGTAGCTATAACTAAATAATGATCCGATATATCAGTTGCCCCTCTATAAACATGTACATCCTGGAGCCTACTCATCAACCTTTTATCCACCAATACATAATCTAACAAGCTACTTTCATTACGTGCTACATCATACCTTGTGTATTTATTTATCCTCTTTTTCATAAAATATGTATTACTTATTACCAAATCTCTTTCTACACATAGCTCAATTAAAGGCACCCCATTTACATTTACCCCTGGCACCCCAAATTTACCTACTACTACCTCCACAACATTTTTACCCACTTTAGCATTGAAATCCCCAACCACCATTACTCTCACACTTGATTCAAAACTCCCCACGCATTCACTCAACATTTCCCAAAATCTCTCTCTCTCTCTCTCTCTCTCTCTACACTTCTCTCTTCTCCAGGTGCATTCATGCTTACTATAACCCACTTTTCACATCCAATCTTTATTTTACTCCACATAATCCTTGAATTAATACATTTGTAGTCCCTCTTTTCCTGCCATAGCTTATCCTTCAACATTATTGCTACTCCTTCTTTAGCTCTAACTCTATTTGAAACCCCTGACCTAATCCCATTTATTCCTCTCCATTGAAACTTTCCCACCCCCTTCAGCTTTGTTTCACTTAAAGCCAGGACATCCAGTTTCTTCTCATTCATAACATCCACAATCATCTCTTTCTTATCATTTGCACAACATCCACGCACATTCAGACTTCCCACTTTGACAATTTTCTTCTTCTTATTCTTTTTAGTAATCTTTACAGGAAAAGGGGTTACTAGCCCATTGTTCCCGGCATTTTAGTTGACTTTTACAACACGCATGGCTTACGGAGGAAAGATTCTTATTCCACTTCCCCATGGATATAAAAGGAAAAGTAATAAGACCAAGGACTATTAAGAGAAAATCAAAGGAAACTCAGATGAGTGTGTATAAATAAACTTGTACATGTATGTGTAGTGTGACCTAAGTGTAAGTAGAAGTAGCAAGACATGCCTGTAATCTTGCATATTTATGAGACAGACAAAAGACACCAGCAATCCTACCATCATGTAAAACAATTACAGGCTTTCGTTTTACACTCACTTGGCAAGACGGTAGTACCTCCCTGGGTGGTTGCTGTCTACCAACCTACTACTACTATGTATATACATATACAGTAGACCCCCCTGTTTTCGTAATTAATCCATTCCAGAAGGTTGGCCTAAATCTGAAATGGTCAAAAGCCGAATTAATGTTTCCCCTAAGAAATAATGTTAATCCAATTAATCCATTTCAGACACCCAAAAAATATTAGCAAAAAATACATTTTATAGAGAATAACTATAGTTTTACATACAGAAAACAATGAAATAAATGTAAATGACTAATTTTAATCATAAATGAACATTACATACCTTTATTGAAGACTCTTGTTGGTAAGTAGTGTAGTATTTATTTGTAGTCCCAGAAGGACTACATCCCAGGCATATACAGTGGACCCCCAGTATTCGATATTAATCCGTTCCTGAGAGCTCATCGAATACCGATAATATCAAAAACCGAATCAATTTTCCTCATAAGAAATAATGGAAATCAAATTAATCTGTGCAAGACACCCAAAAGTATGAAAAAAAAATTTTTTACTACATGAAATATTAAGTTTAATGCAATAGAATAATTACAATAACAGTAAAACAATTGACACTTACCTTTAATGAAGATCTGGTGATGATTGATGGGATGGGAGGAGGGGAGAGGTGTTAGTGTTTAGAAGGGGAATCCCCTTCCATTAGGACTTGAGGTAGCAAGTCCTTTTCCGGGGTTACTTCCCTTCTTCTTTTAATGCCACTAGGACCAGCTTGAGAGTCACTGGACTTCTGTCGCACAACATAACTGGCAGCCTCACCATGCCTAATCACACTATGTATGCCACTACGATTCTTAAATCTTTCAAACCAACCTTTGCTGGCCTTAAATTCACTCACATCACCACTAGTTGCAGGCAATTTCTTTACCAAATCGTCATGCAACTGCCTAGCCTTTTCACAAATGATCGCTTGAGAGATGGTATCTCCTGCTATCTGTTTTTCATTTATCCACACCAATAACAATCTCTCAACATTTTCTAACACTTGCGGTTGCTGTTTCGTAATCACAGTTGCACCTTTTGCAAGAACAGCTTCCTTGATTGCCGTTTTCCTGGTCACTATAGTAGAGATGCTTGATTGGGGTTTATTATACAACCTGACCAGCTCTGACACACGCACTCCACCTTCGTTCTTTGCAATTATCTCTCTCTTCATTTCATAAGTCATTAGTGACTTTTTTCTCGAAGGGTTGGCACTAGAAGCTTTCTTGGGGCCCATGGTGACTTATTTTGCAGAAACAAGCACCGAATGTACTGAATGTATCCTTAGATGCGCGCACACTGGCTGGCTTGTAAACACTAGCACACACGGGGCAGTTCAGGCTACACGTGGACAGGTCTCGTATGAATCGTATCGAATACTGGGTTTTCAATAGAATACAGAGGAAAATTTTTTGCGTTAAAATGCATCGAAAACCGGATTTATCGAATACCGATGACATCGAATACCGGGGGTCCACTGTACCTACCGGTTACATACACTGTGGCGTACAGCCATATTATTACCATCGACATACCATGTTCACTGAGTTTAATCGTTTCTAACAACTACCTTTAGATGCCATCATAAACAAAGGGAGAAGTAATGAATAATTCATGCAGAGAATTGTAACCAAAAGCCGTATGTACTATTAACCCTTAAACTGCCTAAACGTAGATCTATGTTCGGAGCGCTATGCGTATGAACGTAGATCTATGTTTGGACAGTTTAAGGGTGGTTACTGGGCCAAGGCAGATTCATACGTGTTTTCTCTGAAGCTGGACCAGAGAAAACGTAATGTTTACCCTCCACCCGACCCAACCCCCCAATAGCATATAAATATGCAGTGTTTATATGCTATATAAAGTGTTTCTTGTATTACCTGGAGAGAGTTTCGGGGGTCAACGCCCCCGCGGCCCGGTCATAGATGGATTAATGAAAATGTCTATAGTAACATAAAATAAGACATTTAATGTCCCCAAGAGTGAGTGGCCCAGGTGGACGCATTTGGCACCGTCGATTTCCGAGCCGATGTACGAAACCCAGGGGAATATTTCGCCAAAAAAGGTGCTCGAAATCTGAATTGTACGATTTCATCACCAGCTGAAAACGGGGAGTCCTCTGTGTGTGTGTGTACTCGCCTAATTGTACTCGCCAAATTGTGGTTGCAGGGGTCGAGACTCGGCTCCTGGCCCTGCCTCTTCACTGATTTCTACTAGGTCCTCTCTCTGCTCCCTGAGCTTTCTCATACCTCATCTTAAAGCTTTGTATGGTTCCTGCCTCCACTACATCACTTGCTAGACTATTGCACTTCCTGACGACTCTGACTGAAGAAATGCTTCCTAACATCCTGTGACTTGTCTGAGTGTGTGTGTGTGTTTATTTTATTATAAATTACAAAAACATAGGATGCTATAGTCACCACTCATCATCCTTCCAACCACAAATTTCCAATAGATAAGTATGATATGATACTCTCAAATCCACACTTATCATTGCTAACACATGCAGTACATATAAATGTTTATTTTTGTGTGTGTGTTCTTTCCATATCTGCCAAACTAAAATACAGGCACTGCAATAGCATTTTGTAGTCTTGCTATTTGCAGGCATTTCTGCAATTTGTATGTACCACACTAGGCGATGATGCCAGCGTCTTTACTGATATGTAAAGTAGTGAACATTGTTTATATTTATTTGTCTATACTGATGTGCTAATTTTTATATGTTAAATAAATAAGGATGACCTGTTGCCTTGAAATTAAATAATTTATATCATGCTTGTAATTTTTAAGGTCTGGCAACAATATACAATACATCACTGTATTTGTGCCTCTTATATTTTAGAAGTTATACTTTGTGTCCCTAACTGCTGTTATTTATATTTCTACATTTTGTAAGAATTTTTTACCAAAAATATTGCCTGTATGTCAGACAAAACTTGATCTTGTTTCTGTTATGTCTTCATATTGTCGCTGTTTTTTGGCGCTTGTCATGTTGTTAGCTACAGAGCTTGTTCCTATTCTCTAGTACATAATGTCTTTACAGTCATGCAGTATAATATGTATCTAAATTAAAGTATTTAAGTAGAGTTTGTTTTGTATTCATAAATGTGATACACATGAAATATTTTTGATGTGGCACGGCCCTGAACATTTTGTGCAATCATACGTGAAGCATTGATGCCTTGGATGTAGTAAAACATTCCTCTGTGTATTTTAAGGCTACTCCATTTGCTGGAAAAATTGCAGCATGGGAGCATAACATTTCTTTACCCCATTGTACAGTTCATACATAATTTACCGGACTTGAGTCTTGGAGATGGGAAGTATGTACAGTGCCTGCACTCTGAAGGAGGGGTGTTAATGTTGCAGTTTTATAACTGTAGTGTAAGCATGCCTCTGGCAAGAGTGTTGGAGTGAATTATGAAAGTTTTTCTTTTTCAGGTCATACTGCCTTGGTGGGAAACAGTCGATTATTATTAATAAAAATAAACATTATGTATGTAAAAAAATATTTTCTCCCCCAACATGTCGGCTATCTTCCACTGAGGTAGTGATACTGTAAAACAGTGGACCCTCGGTTTTCATGATTAATCCGTTCCGATGAAAACTGAGGGCATTAATGACAACAGACTATATTTTGACAAAAAAACGTCAGCGATAACCGAAAATGATAAAATCAGAGGGTAACGAAAACTGGAGGTCTGTTGTATGCACTTTTTGTAAACTGTGGTATCAGTATGCATAGATAGGAGACTTTATGTTGAAAGACTTAAGTTAATGTTTTGTTACATTGTAGCTAACATACCTGGCCTTACCATAATTTGATCACTTGTATTTCGTGTTGTGTGCCAAGCTGCTAAAACAGTAATGCTGTATTAACATTATTCACATAGAAAAATATTCAATTTGAAATGTTGAAAGTTACGGTTGTCTTGAGTATAAATGTCTACTCGTTACATATACGTACTTGAGTGTTGTCCTCAGTGGTGCTTACCCTCGTATAACAAAATGTGCATTCAGGTCACAGCTGCAGCTTGCTAATATTTGTCAGTGTTGCAATGAAACCTTTTTGTTTTCCGATGTGTAGAGCCTTTAAGAAAAGTGCATTGTTGATATAAAGCTCAGTAGTCTACATTATATACAGTTAATACTGTACTTCAAAGTAAGAGACTAAAATTAACAAGATTTTTTCTACTTCTCTACTATCACAGTATAACTTCTTACAAAATTATATATTTTACTGAAAAGTATTGGGGCAAACTGATGAATATGTTGATGTGAAGAATGCATTCATAGAGGGAAGCTTATAGAATTGACTTTGAAAAGCTTTAAGTGAAACACTGGGCATTAATTTCCTTTTCATGTTGTAATTCATGATTGTTGTAGAACATTTTGTATCCTTCACCAGGACCTGCCGATGTTTATACATTAAAATAAAAAATCACACTGTGTGAATACTATATATACAGTTTAATCATAAGCTTATATATGTAAATGTAGTGTATTTGTATTTATGTATGTACATACGTGTGTGTATATTTGTTTTTTCAATGTGTGTGTGTGTGTGTGTGTGTGTGTGTGTGTGTATATATATATATATGTATGTGTGTGTATATACTGTATATACAGTGGAGCCTCGGTACCCGAACTTAATTCATTCCAGAAGGCTGTTAAGAGTACCGAACAAACTTTTCCCAACCAGTTTTGCTTTTGGTGAGCTGTTATCACAAATCATCTTAGGCTCCATGGTGGCTTATTTATACAAATAATATAAAAAAAAAAAAACACCGAAAAATGTGAAGAAACACAAAATAGTTTACAGCGAAATTCTGGCAGATCATGCTTGTTTGGTCGAGTGCCAAGCAAACAGTCAACTACCGAGCAATTTACCTGAACAAAGCATTTGAATACCGAATTTTTCTAGTAGGGAAGCCCTTGTGGTTTAGCGCTTTTTTTTTATTATCGAGTAGGGAGCTGTTCAAGTACCAAGGTTCCACTGTATATGTACACACATTATTATTATTATTATTATTATTATTATTATTATTATTATACTCAGTAAAAGTCCAATAAAATGGACTAATAAGGGAAGGGTTGTTTGATTTACCAAAAATTCCATTTATATTAAATATTTCGATCAAGTGGATGTAATTGCTCAATTGATCAACTACCAGACATAGACAAACTCCCAATAAAACAGATTTCAGCTGTATTGATAACATGGCAGGACATACAAACAAAAACATAATGCAAGCATTCTTTGAGATGTATGTCTCATTCTCATGCCATCGCAGTGTACACTGATGGTTCCAAGTCTTCTGACGGCATCGGATTCACAGCATTGTTTCCGGACAGCATCATGCGAGGGCACTTATTATCCCCGGCTAGTATTTTTACGGCTGAATTGTATGCCATTCTTGTAGCACTTATCCGTATTGCATCTGTGTCTGTGTCACCATTCATGGTCGTTTCAAACTCCTTTAGTGCTTTACAGGCTGTATGAAAATTTGATACACCTCATCCCCTGGTTCTTCGTATCCAACTTTGGTTACGCCGTTTCTCTAGCAAGCACAAAGATAGTTTTTTGTTGGGTTCCCAGTCATGTTTATGTACAGGGCAATGAACAGGCAGACACTGTTGTGCAGTCAGCAGTACATGACCTTCCAGTTTCATATAGAGGTGTTCCATTCACAGACTATTTTGCTGTAATTGCTGCACACCTTCACACACATTGGCAACAACATTGGTCTGATCGGCTTTATAATAAACTACATTCTATTAAACCAAGTATAGGTTTCTGGCCACCTTCCTATGATCATTGTCGAGGTTGGGGGACTACCCTCTCCTGTCTTTGCATTGGCCACACTCGTCTTACTCTTAGGTATCTCATGGAGAGGCGCCCTGTTCCATTCTTTGAGAATTGTCAGGTTCCAGTTTCTGTTAGCCACATTCTGTTGGATTGCCCACTCTATCAAAGAGCACACAGAATTTACCTCCGTCATCACCGCTCTGCTGCCCTTACTTTACCTTCCCTTCTTGCTGATGGACCCTCCTTTAACCCAGACACACTCACTGACTTTTTGACAGCAACTGATTTACTGCACAAACTCTGATGATGATGCCTCTAATACTCCTCACAGCCATTTCTACCTCAATCTCTTGCTACCCTCAACCCCTGCACTATGCACTGCCCCACTGCACTCCGTGACCTAATAATCATCATCCTCCCTCTTGCTACCCATTACCCCTTCATTCTTCCCTGCCCGGCAGCGCTGTATGACCCTTGTAGGTTTTGCACTTCTTTTTGATTATAATAATGAGATGTATATTTGTGTGTATGTACACACATGCCTACACGCGCTCACACACATTTTTTCTTTCTTTCCCCCCCCCCTCTCCCTCATTCATTCCCCTTCTTTCCCTATCAATCCACCCCCCCCCCCTCCCTCTTCCTTGTTAATGCAAATATTGAAAGTCTGCCTGCTTGCCTATCTTAAATGGTGATGGTGTGTTGGAAGTGAGTAGCATGGAGGAGGGGAGGAAGGCAGGCATACTGTACATGTACTACACACAGGCAACAGAAAAATACTATTCATGTAGCAGATGCAGGAGACTTGCAACAAGAATGTAAATATTAAATCTGCATTCTTTAACAATCTAGTTGGCTGGTTGTCTGCCTGTCTGCACTAGTTGTAAACAGTTATTTTGTCTCTGACATTGTAATTTACATGTGGACGTGAGAGGCTTGTGTCTACCATGATAATGAAAAAGAGATAGGTCTTGGACAAAGCCTGGACCAAGCAGACTTGCAATTAAGCAGAGTTGGTACATTTTATTGAGTATAACCAGACTGGACAGCTTTTCTTGATTATACGGATTTGGTCTGCTGAATTCATGGCTATTTTAATAGGATATCTCATTAAATGCATGCATAGAGCCTTTCTCTGGCCATTTTTTATTTTTATTTTTTTTATTTTGTGACATCTGCTTTATGGGGGTTCATTTTATTGGACTTTTAATATGTGTGTATGTGTGTGTCTGTGTATTTATTTATGTGTGTGTATACAGTACAGACCTCACATAATTTGGGACTTACATTCCAGAAATCAGAGCTTCGTAATTTCTCTGTGAAATATATTTATAGAATTTGCGTATTGGGGCCTAGGGTGGTTAGGAGACTTGTTTTGAAGCAGTTCGTATTATTGCTATTTTGGGGATTGAATCCTGCCACTGGTATAATGTATGGGGAAAATAGGGTAAGGTTCATAGAACCTAGAGAGTTAAACAAATGTTTTAAGTTTTTATTTCATCAAACATTGCGAAGGTTTTGACAAAATAAGTTGTAGATACTGTTGAGGAAAATGTTAAAATGCCAAGGTAATGATGGTCCTCTGTCACTTATTCAGTGGTTAAAGCTCTCTTCACATGGTGAGGGTCCGGGTTTGATTCCCGGCGAGGGTAGAAACATTGGACACGTTTCCTTACACCAGTTGTCTATGTTCACCCATCAGTAAAATGGGTACCTGGGTGTTAATCGACTGGTGTGGGTCGCATCCTAGGACAAAACTGACCTAATTTGTCCAAAGTGCTCTGCATAACAAGGGGCTTTCTGTATAGTAATATGTCAGCTAGGCCTGTATACCTTGTACATATACTTGTAGAAATAGATATTATATCTGGAGGGTGTTTAGGGGATCAACACCCCTGTGTCCCAGTCCATGACCAGGCCCATTGGTAGATCAGAGCCTAGTCAACCAGGCTGTTACTGCTGGCTGCACACAGTACAACATACAAGCCATAGCCTGACTAATCTGTTACTGACTTTAGGACTCCATCCAGTTCCCTTTTGAAGACAGCTATCATATATAAGTGGTAATCCCACTTACATACGCTTGGAGACTGTTCAAGCTTTTGCCCGAGATTATTTTCACATAGCATGCTCATGGCACCTCTGCTTATTATTGGGGTATGTTGTACTTTCTGCTGAGTCTTTTGCTTTTGTAGGGAGAGATTTTGGTGTATATTTGGGATCAGTTCCTCTAGGATTTTTCTTATGTATATTATGATGTACCTTTCTTGCCTGCCTTCCAAGGGGGACAGGGGAGGGGTCTTCAAACATTCCCAGTAATTAAGGCTGGAATATTGCTGTACACTAAAAACCCATTTTAAGGCAGGCAAAATTGCAGATCTTTAGAATGTACAGAGAATCTTCATTACACATACAAGTTCAGATTTCGATAATAGTAGCACCTCCAGGAACGGATTAAATACGATTATTATTATCAAAAAGCGCTAAGCCACAAGGGCTATACAGCGCTGCAGGGCAGGAAGGAAGCGAGGGTATCAGGTGGCAAAAGGGATATAGATGAGTAATAGGTTACGGAGAACAGCGGGGCAGTGGATGGTGAAAGGATAGAGGGCAGCAAGAGATTGAGGTAGAAAGGGCTGAGGGGAGTGCGAAAGGTATCATCAGAGTTTGTGGAGTAAATCAGTCGTTGTCAAGAAGTCATTGAGAGAGTCAGGATTAAAGGAGGATCCATAAGCAAGAAGGGAAGGTAAAGAGAGAGTAGTAGAGCAGAGATGACGGAGGAGGTAAATTCTGCGTGCTCGTTGATAGAGAGGGCAGTCTAACAGAATGTGGCTAATCGATACTGGAACTTGACACTGCTCACAGAGAGGAACAGGGTGCCTCTCCATGAGATACCCATGACTAGGACGAGTGTGGCCAATGTGAAGGCGGGAGAGTGGTCTCCCAACCTCGGCACTGATGACAAGAAGATGGCCAGTAACATGTGCTCGGTTTAATAGAATGAAGTTTGTTACCGAGCAGAGTTGACCAACGTTGTTGCCAACGGGTGTGAAGGTGGGTAGCTATTACAGCAAAATAGTTCAGAAATGGAACTCCTCTATATGAAATTGGTAGGTCATGTACTGCTGACCGCGCAGCAGTGTCTGCCTGTTCATTGCCCTGTACGTCGACATGACCAGGGACCCAACAAAAAACAATATCTTTATGTTTGGTAGAGATACAGCGTAGCCAAAGTTGGATACGGAGGGAAGGGGGGATTGGGGGGTAATTAGGTTCGGTCTGAGGAAGGAAACCGACAGGTCTAATTCCTCAGACCAAGAGCCTCTTCACCACGCCAAGGAGCTCCCCTTGAAGAGGAAAATCTGGGATAGAAAATGCTCGAGGAGAGAGATATAAATAACATATTATAAACCACTTATTCAAGTGGATACGGGCTGCAGTGTAATGCAGCGAGGTATGGACAAATAGTTGACAGTACGGAATATCATTGCGTAGAAGAAGGCACTTTCATTAAAGGTCCCATCTGAGAAAGGATCCGAAGAATACAATAAATTATAGCCTGAGATAGGTTGGAAAACAGCTGAGTGTAATTTTGGTTCTTGTAAGCAAGCACCAACAGGGGAAAACCTGGAAAGCAACATCTGAAGCTCACCCTGATTACCCCTGAGGCCGCAGATATTCCACTGTAAATAGGCCATGATTGGCAATGAAGAAAATACCAGGAATCCGTAGGGAAGGGCACTTACAGACTAGAGGGGTTAGAAAAGTCAACATGTGGTGGCATTGGAAGACGTTCAAGCAGCGAAGGAACGGAGCGTTGCGAAGAATGGAGTTGTGGAGTGGAGGAGAGGGAAGAAGGACAGGAGGTGGATCAGTGTCCATTGAAGGTTTAGTCTCTGCAATATATTCTGAAATGGCTTCAAGTGTTTCTGAATTCAAAGATGTATGGGAGACAATATTGGAGGTAGAAGGAGGAGGGCGAGTAAAAATTGGACAGTAATGGACTGTCACCAAAGTAGAGGGGGACGAAAGAGTGTAGGGACTGGAGAAGAAGTGTGGGAGGGACAGAAGAGGCAGAAACCTGGGAGGTGACAGAAGAGGAGAAACTTGGGAGGGGACGGGGGTGAAGGCATAGTACGAGGAGGAGGTGAACCCCACACTTGTAATAGAGCCAGAGAGAGGGGAAGAACTAGGCACAGAGACTGGAAAGGTAAAATGTGGGAGGTGGAAGAAGGGAAGGAAGGGGGGCAAAGAAGATTTGAGCAATGGGGATTTTTTGGACTTCTGAGAAGTAGAGGGGCGATTGGTATAAGGTGTCGTATGAGGTCTTGTCGATACCGGGGGCTTGTGAGAAGGCCGAAGGTGTGAGAACAGATGAGTTGTAGTCGGGACGTCAGAGCCAAGGACAGTAAAAGGATTAGATGCCAGAGTGGCTATGGGAGGGGTAACAACAGAGGAGGCTGCAGAAGATGGGACCCCAGAAGTGGGGGGGGACGTTTTGAAACACGAGAATAAGAAACACGGGGTAGTCTCCCTTGGAGGCGGAGATGAGTAACTGCCATAGCATAAGGGAGACCTCCTGCCTCTATGGGGAAAAAA
>NC_069417.1:17805179-17833117 GCF_026875155.1 Cherax quadricarinatus | reverse complement strand
TTTCTCAACCTCATTTAAAGCTTTGTAGGGTTCCTCCCCACTACACACTTGCTAGACATTGCACTTCCTGACGACTCTGACTGAAGAAATGCTTCCTAACATCCTGTGACTTGTCTGAGTGTGTGTGTGTGTTTATTTTATTATAAATTACAAAAACATAGGATGCTATAGTCACCACTCATCATCCTTCCAACCACAAATTCCAATAGATAAGTATGATATGATACTCTCAAATCCACACTTATCATTGCTAACACATGCAGTACATATAAATGTTTATTTTTGTGTGTGTGTTCTTTCCATATCTGCCAAACTAAAATACAGGCACTGCAATGCATTTGTAGTCTTGCTATTTGCAGGCATTTCTGCAATTTGTATGTACCACACTAGGCGATGATGCCAGCGTCTTTACTGATATGTAAAGTAGTGAACATTGTTTATATTTATTTGTCTATACTGATGTGCTAATTTTTATATGTTAAATAAATAAGGATGACCTGTTGCCTTGAAATTAAATAATTTATATCATGCTTGTAATTTTTAAGGTCTGGCAACAATATACAATACATCACTGTATTTGTGCCTCTTATATTTTAGAAGTTATACTTTGTGTCCCTAACTGCTGTTATTTATATTTCTACATTTTGTAAGAATTTTTTACCAAAAATATTGCCTGTATGTCAGACAAAACTTGATCTTGTTTCTGTTATGTCTTCATATTGTCGCTGTTTTTTGGCGCTTGTCATGTTGTTAGCTACAGAGCTTGTTCCTATTCTCTAGTACATAATGTCTTTACAGTCATGCAGTATAATAGTATCTAAATTAAAGTATTTAAGTAGAGTTTGTTTTGTATTCATAAATGTGATACACATGAAATATTTTTGATGTGGCACGGCCCCTGAACATTTTTGTGCAATCATACGTGAAGCATTGATGCCTTGGATGTAGTAAAACATTCCTCTGTGTATTTTAAGGCTACTCCATTTGCTGAAAAATTGCAGCATGGGAGCATAACATTTCTTTACCCCATTGTACAGTTCATACATAATTTAACCGGACTTGAGTCTTGGAGATGGGAAGTATGTACAGTGCCTGCACTCTGAAGAGGGTGTTTAATGTTGCAGTTTTATAACTGTAGTGTAAGCATGCCTCTGGCAAGAGTGTTGGAGTGAATTATGAAAGTTTTTCTTTTTCAGGTCATACTGCCTTGGTGGGAAACAGCCCGTTTATTATTAATAAAAAATAAACATTATGTATGTAAAAAAATATTTTCTCCCCCAACATGTCGGCTATCTTCCACTGAGGTAGTGATACTGTAAAACAGTGGACCCTGGGTTTCATGATTAATCCTTTTCCGATGAAAACTGAGGGCATTAATGACAACAGACTATATTTTGACAAAAAAACGTCAGCGATAACCGAAAATGATAAAATCAGAGGGTAACGAAAACTGGAGGTCTGTTGTTTTGCACTTTTTGTAAACTGTGGTATCAGTATGCATAGATAGGAGACTTTTTTTGTTGAAAGACTTAAGTTAATTTTTTGTTACATTTGTAGCCTAACATACCTGGCCTTACCATAATTTGATCATTTTGTATTTCGTTTTGGGTGTGCCAAGCTCCCAAAAAACAGTAATGCTGTATTAACATTATCACATAGAAAAATATTCAATTTGAAATGTGAAAGTTACGGTTGTCTTGAGTATAAATGTCTACTCGTTACATATACTTTACTTGAGTGTTGTCCTCAGTGGTGCTTACCCTCGTATAACAAAATGTGCATTCAGGTCACAGCTGCAGCTTGCTAATATTTGTCAGTTTTGCAATAAAACCCTTTTTTTGTTTTCCGATGTGTAGAGCCTTTAAGAAAAGTGCATTGTTGATATAAAGCTCAGTATTTCTACATTAATACAGTTAATACTGTACTTCAAAGTAAGAGACTAAAATTACAAGATTTTTTCTACTTCTCTACTATCACAGTATAACTTCTTACAAAATTATATATTTTACTGAAAAGTATTGGGCAAACTGATAAATAATTTGATGTGAAGAATGCATTCATAGAGGGAAGCTTATAGAATTGACTTTGAAAAGTTTTAAAGTGAAACACTGGGCATTAAATTTCCCTTTTTCAGTTGTAATTCATGATTGTTGTAGAACATTTGTATCCTTCACCAGACCTCCCGATGTTTATACATTAAAATAAAAAATCACACTGTGTGAATACTAATATACAGTTTAATCATAAGCTTATATATGTAAATGTAGTGTATTTGTATTTATGTATGTACATACGTGTGTGTATATTTGTTTTTCAATGTGTGTGTGTGTGGGGTGTGTGTGTGTGTGTGGTGTATATATATTTTAAAAGTATGTGTGTGAAATATACTGTATATACAGTGGAGCCTCGGAAACCCGAACTTAATTCATTCCAGAAGGCTGTTAAGAGTACCGAACAAACTTTCCCAACCAGTTTTGCTTTTGGTGAGCTGTTAAACACAAATCTCTTAGGTCCATGGTGGCTTATTTATACAAATAATATAAAAAAAAAAAAAACACCGAAAAATGGGGAAGAAACACAAAATAGTTTACAGCGAAATTCGGCAGATCATGCTTGTTTGGTCGAGTGCCAAGCAAAACAGTCAACTACCGAGCAATTTACCTGAACAAAGCATTTGAATACCGAATTTTTCTAGTAGGGAAGCCCTTGTGGTTTAGCGCTTTTTTTTTTTTATCGAGTAGGGAGCTGTTCAAGTACCAAGGTTCCACTGTATATGGTACACACATTAATTATATTATTATTATTATTATTATTAATATTATACTCAGTAAAAGTCCAAAAAATGGGCTAATAAGGAAGGGTGTTTGATTTACCAAAAATTCCATTAAAATTAAATATTCGTCAATGGATGTAATTGCCAATGATAACAAACCAGACAAGACAAACCCCCAAAAAAAAAACAATTTCAGCTGTATTGATAACATGGCCAGACATACAAACAAAAACATAATGCAAGCCCTTCTTTGAGAGTATGTCTCATCTCATGCCATCGCAGTGACACTGATGGTTCCAAGTTCTGCGGTCGGATTCACAGCATTGTTTCCGGACAGCATCATCGAGGGCACTTATTATCCCCGCTAGTATTTTTACGGCTGAATTGTATGCCATTCTGTAGATTATCCGTATTGCATCGTGTCTGTGTCACCATTCATGGTCTTTTCAAACTCCTTTAGTTGCTTTAACAGGCTGTATGAAAATTTGATACACCTCATCCCTGGTTTTTTCGTATCCAACTTTGGTTACGCCTTTCTCTAGGGGCCCAAACACAAAAAATAGTTTTTTGTTGGGTTCCCAGTCATGTTTTTTGTTCAGGGCAATGAAAAAGGCAGACACTGTTGTGCAGTCAGCAGTACATGACCTTCCAGTTCATATAGAGGTTTCCTTTTACAGACCCTATTTTGCTGTAATTGCTGCACCCCCTTCACACACATTGGGAACAACATTGGTCTGATCGGCTTTATAATAAACTACATTCTATTAAACCAAGTATAGGGTTTTCTGGCCACCTTCCTATGATCATTGTCGAGGTTGGGGGACTACCCTCTCCTGTCTTTGCATTTGGCCACACTCGTCTTACTCTTAGGTATCTCATGGAGAGGCGCCCTGTTCCATTCTTTGAGAATTGTCAGGTTCCAGTTCTTTTTAGCCACATTCTGTTGGATTGCCCACTCTATCAAAGAGCACACAGAATTTACCTCCGTCATCACCGCTCTGCCCGCCCTTACTTTACCTTCCCTCTTGCTGATGGACCCTCCCTTTACCCAGACACACCACTGACTTTTTGACGCAACTGATTTACTGCACAAAACTCTGATGATGATGCCTCTAATACTCCTCACAGCCCATTTTACCTCAATCTCTTGAATCCCCTCAACCCCTGCATAGCACTCCCCCACTGCACCCGTACCTAAAAATCATCACCCTCCCCTTTTTGCTACCCATTACCCCTTCATTCCCCCCTGCCCGGCAGCGTTTTGTAGGGGCCCCTTTTTGGGTTTTTGCACTTTTTTTTTGATTATAAAATGAGTTGTTTTTTTGGTTTTAAAATGTACACACATGCCAAAACACCCCGCTCACACACATTTTTCTTTTTTTTCCCCCCCCCCCTTTCCCCCTCATTCATTCCCCTTCTTTCCCTATCAATCCACCCCCCCCCCCCCCCTTTTTCCTCTTTTAATTGCAAATATTGAAAGCTGCCTGTTTGCCTATTTTAAAAGGGTTTGATGGTGTGTTAAAAAGGTAGCAGGGAGGATGGGGAAGGAAAGGCAAACTGTACATGTACACACACAGGCAACAGAAAAATATATTCATTTGCAGATGCAGGAGACTGCAAAAAGAATGTAAATATTAAACTGTTTTTCTTTAAAAAATTTAAGTTGGCGGGTTTGTCTGCCTGCTGCACTATTTGTAAACAGTTTTTTTGTCTCTGAAATTGAAATTTACATGTGGACGTAAAGAGGCTTGTTCTACCATGATAAGGGAAAAAGAGATAGGCCCTTGGAAAAAACCCGGGCCAAAAGCAGACTTGCAATTAAGCAGGGTTGGTAATTTTTTTGGGATTTTAAAAACCAGACTGGACAGTTTTTCCCTTTGTTTAATACGGATTTTGCTCCCGAAATTCAGGGTTTTTTTAAATGGGTTCCCCTCATTAAATGCATGCATAACCCTTTCCCGGGGGGGCCCATTTTTTTTTTTATTTTTTTTTTTTTTGGGGCACTGCTTTAGGGGGGGTTTCATTTTTATTGGACTTTTAAAAATGTGTGTATGTGTGTGTCTGGTATTTTATTTAGGGGGGGGTGGGGGGTGTATACAGTACAAAAATTCCCCATAATTTGGGGTTACATTCCAGAAACAGGTTTCCCAAAATTTCTTTTGTAAAAATATTTTTATAAAAATTTGCTTTATTGGGGCCAAGGGTGGTTAGGAACTTTTTTTTTTTTTTTTGAAGCGGGTTTCGTATTTTTTGCTTTTTTTGGGGGATTAAAACCCTTTCCACTGGTATAATGTTGGGGAAAAGGGGTAAGGTTCATAGAACCTAGGGGTTTTAAAAACAAATTTTTTAAAGTTTTTTTTCATAAAAACATTGCGAAGGTTTTGCAAAAAAAAGTTGAGAACTGTTGGGGAAAAATTTTAAAAAATGCCAAGGTAATGAGGGTCCTCTGTCACTTATTCAGGGGTTTTTTAAAGTTTCCCCTTCACATTTGAGGGCCCGGGTTTTGTTTCCCCGGCAGGGTGGGAAAAGGGGGGAAATTTTTTCCTTTTCACCAGTTGTCTATGTTCCACCCATCATTTAAAATTTGGGTACCGGGGGTTTTAAATTCGACGGGTGGGGGTCGCACCCTAGGAAAAAAATGACCTAATTTGCCCAAAAGTGCTCTGCAAAACAAGGGGTTTTCTGTTTTGTAATAGGAAACTGGGCCCTTTTAAAACCTTGTACATATACTTTAAAATAATATTATTTTGGGAAAGGGTGTTTAGGGGATCAAACCCCGTGCCCCAGTCCATCCCCGGGGCCCCATTGGTAGATCGGGAGCCTAGTCAACCGGGCTGTTACGGCTGGCTGAAACCCCTTTAAAAACAACAAGCCATAGCCGCTAATCTTTTACTGACTTTGGGACCCCAACCATTTCCCCTTTTGAAGACAGCTATCATATATAAGGGGGAAATCCCCTTACATAGCTTGGAGACTTCAAGCTTTTCCCCGAGTTTAATTTTCACATGCAGGGCTCTTTGGCACCTCTGCTTTTTAAATTGGGGTATTTTGTACTTCTGCTGAGTCTTTTGGTTTTTTGTGGGGAGAGTTTTTTGGTGTATATTTGGGATCATTTCCTCAGGATTTTTTTTTAGTATATTTGAGGTACCTTTCTTTCTGCCTTTCCCAAAGGGGGGCAAGGGGGGGGGTCCCTTTAAACATTCCCAGTAATTTTAAAGGGTGGAATATTGGGTGGACACTAAAAAAACCCCTTTTAAGGCCCGGCAAAAATTTTAGATCCCCCAGAAAAGTACAAGAAACTTATTACACATCCCAAATTCAGTTTCGATAATGTAGCAAAATCCAGGAACGGATTTAAAAAATTATTATTAACAAAAACGCTTAAAGCCCCAAGGGCTATCACGCGCGGGCAGGGAAAGGGAAACGAGGGTATCAGGGGGGCAAAAAAGGGGTATAGTTTAGTAATAGGTTTGGAGAACAGCGGGGCAGTTTGGGTGGGGAAAGGGTAAGGGCAGCCCAAAAGATTGAGGGAGAAAAAGGGGTGGGGGAAAAACGGGAAAAGGGCCTTTTTGAGTTTGTGGATAAATCATTTGTTGTCAGAAGTCATGAAGAGTCCGGTTAAAGGGGAAACCCTAAGCAAGAAGGGAAGGGAAAGAGAGAGTAGTAGAGCAGAGATGACCCCGGGGGAGGAAATTTTTTTTCGTGCTCGTTGATTTGAGAGGGGGGGTCTAACAGAATGTGGCTAATTTGTTAAATGGAAAAATTTACACGGGTCAAGAGAGGAAAAAGGGGGCCTTTTCCATGAGATACCCATAAAGGACGGGGGTGGCCAATTTTGAAGGCGGGGGAGTGGGCTCCCAAACCCCGGGACTGATGACAAAAAGTTTGGCCCGTAAAATGTCTCGGTTTAAAAGAATGAAGTTTTTTTTACCCAGCAGAGTTTACCAACTTTTTTTCCAACGGGTGTGAAGGTGGGAGCTATTTTCAGCAAAATAGTTCGAAATGGAACTCCTCTTTATGAAATTGGGAGGGGGATGTTCTGCTGAAAAACGCCAAACAGTGTCTGCCTGTTCATTGCCCTGTAAAAGTCGACATGACCCGGGACCCAAAAAAAAAAACAATATCTTTATGTTTGGGAGAGTTTCAGCGTAGCCCAAAATTGGATACGGAGGGAAGGGGGGGGTTGGGGGGGGAATTTGGGGTTTGGGCTGGGGAAGGGAAAACCCACAGGGCAATTCCTAGCCAAGAGGCCCCCTCAAACCCCGCCAAGGAGCCCCCTTGAAAGGAAAATCTGGGATAGAAAGCTCGAGGAGGGGAGATATAAATAAAATATTAAAAAACCAATTTTCAAGTGGGTACGGGCGAGTTAATGCAAACGAGGTATGGACAAATAGTTGGGCAGTACGGAATATATTTGGTTTTAAAAAAGGCCCCCTTTTTTTTTAAAAGGGCCCCAAATTTAAAAGGATCCCAAGAATACAATAAAAAAAAGCCTGAGATAGGTTTTGGGAAAAAAAGCTGGGGTAATTTTGGTTTTTTAAAAGCCCCCAACAGGGGAAAAACCCCGGAAAGCAACATCTGAAGTCACCCTGATTTCCCCTGAGGCCCCCCAGAAATTCCACTGTAAATAGGCCATGATTTGGGAAAAGAAGAAAAAACCAGGGAAACCGTGGGAAGGGCACTTACAGATAGAGGGGTTTGGGAAAAATCAAAAATTGGGGGGGCATTTGGGAAAACGTTCAAGCCGAAGGAACGGAGCGTTGCGAAGAATGGAGTTGTGGAGATGGGGAAAAGGGGAAAAAAAGGAACAGGAGGGTGGATCAGTGTCCATTGAAGGTTTTGTCTCTGCAATATATTCTGAAATTTGGGTTCAAGTGTTTCTGAAAATTTAAAGATGTTTTGGGACAATATGGGGGTAAAAGGGGGAGGGGGAAATAAAAATTTGGGGCAGTAATGGACTGTCCAAAATAGAAAAAGGGGGGCGAAAGAGTGTAGGGGGCTGGAGAAGAAGTGTGGGAGGGGCAGAAGAGGGAGAAACCGGGGGGTACAGAAGAGGGAGAAACTTTGGGAGGGGAAAGGGGGTGGGAAAGGCCCTGGGACGAGGAGGGGGGTGAAAACCCCCACACTTTTTTAAAAGAGCCGAGAGAGGGGGGAAAAACTAGGCCAGAGCTTGGGAAAAGGGAAAAGTGGAGGTGGAAAAGGGAAGGAAGGGGCAAAGGGGGATTTGAGCCCAAAGGGGGGATTTTTTGGGCTTCTGAGAAGTAGAGGGGGCGATTGGGGTTTAAAGGGGTCGAAAAAAGGTTTTTGTCGATTTCCGGGGCTTGTGAGGGAAGGAACGGGTTTGAGAACAGACGAGTTGTGTCGGGGACGTCAGGGGCCCAAGGGCAGTAAAAGGATTAGATGCCAGAGTGCTATGGGAGGGGTAACAACAGAGGGGCTGCAGAAGATGGGACCCCCGAAGTGGGGGGGGGGGCGTTTTGAAAAAAAAGAATAAGAAAAACGGGGGTGTCCCCTTGGAGGCCCGGGGATGAGGGAAATGCCATGCATAAAGGGGGACCTCCTGCCTCCCCTTAGGCCCAAAGGAACTCATGTCATTTAAGTAGACCGGCAAAAGCGAGGGGAAAGAAGGGTTTGCCTCATTACAATTAAGGGGAAGATGGGGGGTTGACTGCAAGAAGTAATTTGAAGGTCGTCGGCAAACCCCAGACTGGGCATTCGGAAAAGATCTGAAAAATTTTTGCTGGGTGACCAAAACCCCCGGGAATTTTTTAACCCCTGTGGTGGTGAGGATCACCCTTTGAACTTGGGAACCCTTTTCCCGTGACATAAACGGGGCGGGAGTTCACGGCTGTTGGGAAAATTAATCGAGCCACATTGCAAGGGTTAAAAGTCTCCGCCCCCCCGGGGCCCGGGGGGAATAAGGGGGCCTTCTTTGAGGGGTTTGGGGGAAAACCGGGGGTTCCAACGTTCGAGATGTCCTTGCCACATGACTGGAAATTCCTTTTTGGGGGTTGGGATGGGGGGAAAAACAGCCAAATACAAGAAATTTAGAGAAAGAGGGGTTTTTTAATAGTGAAAAGGAGTTGTATCGATAAAAACCCAAAGGGAGAAAGTCATGAGCTTTTGGGATTTGGGATTCTGGACAGTGACATGCGCGTATGCCTTAAAAACATAAAAAGAAATATCTCTTTTTTTTCCCAAAAAAATTTTGGGGGGGGCAGGAGCGCTTTGCCAAACTATGGTCAGAAAGATAGGCAGAAGAAGAAGTCGGTCTTAAAGTAAAGAATTTAGTCCATTGTGTGGTCCGAAACTGAGCATGGAGAGGGAGTGCATGATGTGTCGGTCTTTTCCGAGTAGAATGGGAAGGTAACGAAGGAACATCATCAGGAGATTGTCATTGGCGTTTAGGAGTAGGACCGGAGTTGGTCCGTCGTGAAACGGGCTGGCGATTCGAAAATTGCCATACCATAGAGGGAGAGGCCGGAAGCATAGTCAAAGGAGAGCGGAGGTCAGACAAATCGAAGGAGTCAGTCAAAGCCCCGGTACCTGAAGCGGGAGAGGAAACAGCATCAGCAAGAGGTAAAGGGGCACCAGGAGTGTCCGAAGAGTGGTCAAAAAACAAGGCAGGGTCAGAATGGGGTGTGGTATCAAGAAGGGGCCCAGGGGTAGTGGGTTCATGGACTGGGTTCTCCATGGTTAGGTTACTCCTTTGCTTTTTGTTTGTAAAAAAGAAAAAATAAAAAGAAAAAAAAAGAATAAAAAAAGGGGGGACCGGGGAGGGATAGTTCCCAGGATGAATGAAAGGGCCGGAAATCTCCCTCCGCACCCAAGAGGACCTCAGCGCTGCTAGTAGCGCAGATGCAGCATGGAACCCGTGCCGTACCCTACCCTTCATGCCAGTAAACCAGCAATCCGGGATAGGAACCTCACATCTGCCGAGCTACCTTGGTGGACAAAAGAGAGGGCGGCCGGATATCTGCCACAAAGCATACCTCCTTCGGCCACCACCCCCGGAATCCGAAAGGTGGCTGCCAGAGATACACCCAAAGCCACTCTCCGGGATACCAGAGAGGGATCGGGACATCCCCAGGCAATCCAGATTCCATGGCAAACTACGCCACCGCCAAGAACCTCAACGGAATGGGATGGACCCCGGTACCCTTTCCCCTACCTAGGAACTAGCGTGCCTGTGGGAAAAATCCCAAAGGCCAAAAAGAGGAAGGGCAAAAGGGAGGGGTGGGGAGGAGGAAGGGAGGATTGGGGGGGTAATTAGGTTCGGTCTGAGGAAGGAGACCGACAGGTCTAATTCCTCTGACTAAGAGCCTCTTCACCATGCCAAGGAGCCCCCCTAGCTAGAATGAATATTGAGATGCTTGAGTGCAAGCACAAGGATATCCCCAGTAATGAATATTCTTAATGACAGAATTGAGCTTGTATATTGGAAAACAATCAGCAATATACTATGATAAGTTAGGATGATGTAAACAAATTAACATTCTAAACTATTTTTATTTATATTAACCAACCATTCCAGGTGCACACAACCTGTATTATACTGTACAAGAAATAACATTTATAGCATTTTCTGTAACAAACTTGTACAGCTTTAGAACAGCATTGAAGAATATGAATGACATCAGCTATTCTGACCATATATGCTACATCACAATTTATATCCCAAAAGAAAAGACTTGATAAACTCCAGTTTTATACACTGAAGCAACAGATGGTGATCTAATCTTTGGGAAATCCTGAAAGAACAAATAAGCATAGAACTGGTATAGCCATTCACATCACAGTTACTGGAATGTATGGGTAGGAAAAGCATCTTACTAATGTAAACCAGGAAACTCTAACAGAGTAAAGTTCTTAAATGTACTCCCATTACTTCACAATATTTAGGATTTGCAAAATAAATATTATTAGTACAAAACTAATTTGATTGACACAGTTACATAGAACGTTACTACTGCAGAGTCCCTGCAAGTTCCACTCTTAACATTGCTGTCTATGCAAGTCAATTACAGTACCAGTTTTATTCCTAATGCCTTTCATTTCATTCAGTCTAGTTTTAATCTCTTTCATAGCTTAAAATTACTAATGCTTTTTTCAAATAACTCAAGACCAAATATTGCCATAAAATAAAATGAGATTCACTAATGCACTTAGCCATGATCTAATATATTGCAATACTTTATTACACAAAAGGAACAAAACTTAATAATTTAAAAAAAAAGTTCTATAATTTGCTTCCACGGCAATATTCTAGAGCTTGGATACCAAAAACATTTGGCAAATCTTCACTACAGCAATCCAATATAGAACTATAAACACCTGTATACAAAATTCTCAGTATTCACAGAATGCAAATTATATCAAACTCGTACATTAAAATGAGAATCAAAGGTAAAAACTATAATATTAAACTGCTGGTATTTTGTGCTATTTCATTAAATAATGCATTACTGACTTGGTGTCTTATTGGTGAAAATATTTATTAGCTAATAATTCCTGCTTTTTGAGTGATTTTAATATTAAATACCCAAGTATTTGATTACTCATTACACTGATTTTTAACCCTTAAACTGTGACTGATAAGAAAAGTTTAATAAAATACTGTAAAGAATTTTTTTTTTTTTTTTAGTACATTACCACTGAATAAAGTTGTCTAACTGTTGCATATGTGTCTTACCTAACAACCTGTTGGTATTGTATACCATTTTGATGTTCACATTACCACTGTATATGGAGATCCTTTCAGTTCTTAGGTCTAGTGACACGGGTGGATGAAATCTTGTGTAGCACCCAAGTATTTTTATACATGTACCTATGTTAATTTTTTTTGTACTATAATTCAACTATGTACATTACATAAAAGATATTATAATTTTACATGTATTTTGGTAAGAAAAACTTTACAATGATATTACAGTCCTTCACCTGCCTTGATGCAGGTGAAGGACTGTTGATCAAGGGAATTGAACCTGATTGCCTGCCATTCCTCATTACCAAAGTGCTGTGTGACCCCCTACAAATTCAGTATTTTTCCTTAAATACAAGTTTCCTATTAAGCACTTGCGGAAGGAACCATGCTTATACAGTGGACCCCCGGTTAACGATATTTTTTCACTCCAGAAGTATGCCAGTACTGACCGAATTTGTTCCCATAAGGAATATTGTGAAGTAGATTAGTCCATTTCAGACCCCCAAACACATGTGCAAACGCACTTACATAATTGGTCGCATTCGGAGGTGATCGTTATGCAGGGGTCCACTGTATTATAGTTAGAGGAAAGTGTTACACCCACAGGGGTCATACATAGGAGGTATTCAGGGTCAGTCCAAGTGGATAACAGGTCCAATTCCTTGGATCAAGAGCCCCTCACCATGAGGGAGGTCTCGTGTTCCTATATACTATGTCAAACAGTAAACTGTTTTATCACACTGTTAGAAGTCACCATTTTCCATGACTTTGTCCACACTTGCATGGCATGAGGAGTGATCTGCCAAGTTTCTGCTTCTGCTGCTTTTTTTTTTTTTTTTCCTCTTAACAGTAACAGATTGCAACACAATTTTTCATATCAGTGCTTTTAGGCATAATTTTGTACAATAATGCCAGTGTCCTAGACCCATAAGGCAATCTTGTCCCATGACAAGCACAGCAACATCTCCAGAGAGGGTCCAGACATGCTTCTGCTAATTTTACACCCATTCACACACTTCATCAAACCATTATATATATATGTTGTAAATCTCACTGCTGTGTAGAACACTATGAGAAGAGAACACCAGTGTTATCATTTCAAAGTATTTTCTCATCATCTCTAACTAAACCTGTTTATTAGTGCATAAAGTACATATTTTTAAATGGCTAAAATTGAGGAGCACAATATTAAACAGATTCAAAGAAATTAATTGCACCACATCCCTTTTAAACAACCAGTAATTAACATGGCAATAAACCCATATTTAAACAGTTTAAGGGTTAAAATATGCAGTAATGTTCAACTATTAAATTACCATATATAAGAACTTGTGAAAGACTCTTGGTCATTTAAGTCACCAATTTTGAGAATTCTCTAATATTGCACATATTTCTTACTCATCACTGAGATTTTTTTTTTTACCTTTGAAATATTCATGACTCAAATATTTACCATTCTGTAACAAGATAACTTAATTTTAAAAATAAACAGACTTTCTAAGTCATTATTTTGTAATGAATGCTGCTCTAAAGCAACAAATTGTATTTACAAAAAACCTTACAAAATTCACCATAATAAATGCATACTGAAATCTGTAATTCTACAGCACTATCCTCAGGAAAAACAAGTGCTGCAAACATATTAAACAAGATAGTGTTTTATGTGTAAATTAATGTTAAGGTAAGATATTGCATCTATGACAAAATAATTTTAGACTGGTAATCTGGTTCAGATACACAGACCCTTGTGGGTTTAGCACTTGGTTATGATTGTGATATATCAGATTAATGAAATAAATTGTGATAACATTTTTAAACAAAACCTTTGGAGGAAAAAATCATTAAGAGAAGTCGAGGGGAGATAACTGTTTGAAGAATGTTTGAACAAGATCCTTATCAGATATGGAAAAAAATGACCAATTACATTTTTACAGCACAATTAGGCTTTATTTTCTATTAGGGATTATTATTATTAACAAAAAGAAAAGCGCTAAGCCACAAAGGACTATACAGCGCTGCCAGGGAGGAAGGAAGCGAGGGATTCAGGTGGCATAGGGAGGGGGAATTTTTGGATGAGCAACGGTTTGGTTTTAACGGATAACAGCGGGGCAGTGGATGGTGAATCGGGTAAAGGGCAGCAGAGAACTTGAACCAGATAAGGGATTGAGGGGAGTGCGGAAAAGTATCATCAGGTTTGTGGAGTAAATCAGGTCGTTGGCAGAATCGCAATGAAGAGAGTCAGGATTATAAGGAGTGGTCCCTCAGCAAGAAGGGAAGGTAAAGAGTGAGTAGCGAGAACGAAGATCGACGTTGGGACGATTATAAAATTCTGCGTGCTCGTTGATAGAAGAGGGCCAGTCTACAGAATGTGGCTAATCGTTACGGGAAACTTGACACTAGCTCACAGTGGAGGAACTGGGTGCCTCTACCCATGAGATAACCCATGAGTAAGACGAGTGTGGCCACTATGTCGAAGGCGGGAGAGAGTGGTCTCCCAACCTCGGCACTGATGACAAGAAGACGGCGGCCAGTAGTAAACTATGCTAGGTTTTAATAGAATGAAGTTTGTTACCGAGAAGAGTTGACCATGACGTTGTTGCCAACGGTGTGCGAAGGTGGGTAGCTATTGCAGCAAAAATAAGTCCAGAAATGGAACACCTGCGATAGGATCAATTGGTTAGGTCATATACTGCTGACAGCTGCAGCAAAGCAGTGTCTGCCTGTTTCAGTTGCCTGTACGTCGACATGACCTGGGACCCAACAAAAAAAACAAAATCTTTAGTTTGGTAGAGATACGGACGTAGCAAAGTTGGGATACGGAGAACTAGGGATGAGATGTTTCAAATTTTCGTTATAGCCTGTAGAGCACTAAGGGAGTCTGAGACTACTTACAAATGATGACACAGGCATAGATGCGTACGAAAATTATTGTGCTGCATGAATGGCTTTCAGTTCAGCAGTAAAAATTAATGCTAGTGAAGATAGGTAAATGCCCTCGTACGAGCTGTCCGGAAACACTGCTGCGAATCGACGCAAGTATGTATGACTTAGGAGCCATCCATGTGTACACAGCGGTGGCGCATGAGAATTGAGAGTGGAAGTGATCAAGAAAAAGAGGAGCGGGAAGCCCACCGTGAGCAGTTGAGCTTTAGAGCAAGGGAACGTGAGAAAGAACCAGACCACGAACTGCTGGAGACTTCCAGGGGGGGTTGGGAAAAAAAGTGGAGATGACTACATGAACATATAAAGAGTGGTAACTGAAGGGAAGACTAGAGTGAAAGTAGGCGAAGAGAAAAAGGACGGAGCAAACAGGGGCGGACGACACGAATATAGAATGTCTACTAATATCGGTGACCATTCTATAAAGGTATGGATTGTGTTGATCGTGAGGCGTACATAGTAACGAAGGCAATGAGGCATCACGGGCGATCAGACAAGGATGGAAACATTTGCTTCTGGTTTAGAAGGCTCTCAACTGGGGAAAAGAGCGAAAAAGCACCAAAGGCACAAACGTAAGCCTTGAGTGATGGGATAGGAGTTAAGGCTAGACGAGAGTAGCAAGGAAGAGGACGCGGAATTAAATCTTGGGTCACCCTAATCGGTTTCGATATAATTAAAACGAGGTCTGAATTGTAGGCGAAGCAGAGTTCGACGTTCAGCTCCCCAGGTAAAGATGAGAAGGGTTTTAAGAAGGTTTGCCGGCGGTGTGAAAGTTGCCTTCAGAGAGGTAATGTGAGGTTTCTGGTTAACCGCACGGTCAAAGGAAGGCCCTAGAAACCTGACTGTATCACGTTCGGGATACGGGAGCCATAGAGATACAAAGGATGATCGGAGATAAACAGAGCGTCTAGTGAAAGTAATTTGAGTGCGAGTTTTGGTACTGAAAATTTAAACCCCATGTTTGTGTGGCCCAAGTGGAAACACGGGCGACGCATCATCTGGAGTGTAAACTGCAAATAAGGTGACGTCAGCGCCCTGCAACAAGCCTTGCGAAGTCATCAATAGTGTGATGACCAAATATTGGGTGGAAGGAACAGAGGCAAAATTCATTTATAGCATGGAGATAGAAAAAGTGTTGTGGCTTTGATCACATCCCTGAGGGACACATTCTGCTTGGGACGAAGTCCGGGGAAGAACATTATTGACTCGAACACGGAAAGGTCTGTCAAGTTAAAAAAAAGTTATTAGGTAGGATGGTAGATTGCCTCGGTAGGCTAAGGAATGGGCATGGGCCCAAAATATTATAACTCCAAGTTGTGTTTTTGCCTTCTCATGGTCAAAAAATAATGGCAATAACTGGACGTGGGTTATTCGAAAGGCATTACGACATACGATCCAAGCGTAAGTAAGGGGTCTATGGATTAGTAACGACCATTACGAAAGCCATATTGACTAGCGGAGAGAGACTGTACTGTGAGTCTCTAAATACCACATTAAACGTCGATTTACGAGGCGTTCCATCACTTTGCAAACTGCACTTGTAAGAGCGAATGGCGCGCGAGAGAGTGGGATGGCTCATGTCTGTAGTACCGGTTTGCGGGAAAGGGAGAACAATGGAGATTTTCCACACTGGGGAAACTCCTTGTGACCAAATAAGATCTGAGAGGTGTAAGAGGGACTACAAGGGCTGACCGATGTAAATGTTTTTGTGTAACATACGATTATGAATGTATCAGGCCGCTGACGATGATGGCATGCTGAGAGCGTTGCCTCCAGTTCTTGAAGTGTAAAAGGCACATCTATACTGTTCTTTCCGAGAGAAAGTAAAGTCCGAAGGGTACTAACTTCTGGCAGACTTTGAGGAAAGAAACGAGGGGCATAAATGTGAAGCTCGGGAAATACGGACCAGTTGTGTGCCAGTTCAATGGCAACGTCGAGAGGGTTTGCTATATCAACCCATGGTCCCTACGATAGAACAGGAGCCGGGTCAGGAGAGGTATTTACCATTCAATTTCCTCACTTTTTTCACAGACTGCAAGCATAGAAGAAGCATGACGGTGATGGTGGAAAATAGTCTCGCCCAAAACAAGTGCGATTTAGCTTCACGGATGACACGGCGGAGCGATTCGCACGCTTCTGCATTTAAATTCACAAGTCTCTCAGTCGGTTCTATTGTAACGGTACATGCCCCATGCAGCACGTTTTCAAACGTACTGCTCGAGCACAAGCAGGAGACCACCAAGGCACGCACTTCTGAGATGCCTGCCCTGAGGTATGGGGTTTTAGAATGAGAAGCTGCGGTTTATAAAATGATAGTCGAGAAGATGTGTAGGAGCTCATCAATGGAGGCATGATAGAAGGAACCTTTTTTTTTTCCCCCTCCCACGTAAAAGCAGGAGGTGTGAGTAAAGATCCCCAATTGCCCGATCAAATCTGCCAAGCGGGGGCTACGGGAACGGTGGTGAATAGGAAGGAGAAGTGAAGGAATGAATTGTATCGGAAAAGATCGCTTGTCATGTAAGTCTGGTAGAACAGAACAGGTGAAGTCTAGTTGCAGTGGAGGGAAGAAGCAGACTGATAGATCGATGCAAGAGAGAGTATGAGTACGAGGATCAAAAATGCGGTGGGACAGTACCCATATTTTAAAACATGGAGGGGGTGAGAGGAAAGAGAAGCCTCAACTGAATGCCACGTGGAGTAACAATGAGACCCCCCCCAGTGGAAATGGTGGGCATTAAAATCACAAGTAACAGTAGTGGTGGTGGTAAGGAGGGAGACTACCAAGAAGCAAGTTGGGATAGAAAAATGCTAGTGAAGGAGAGATATATAGAGAACATATTGTAAACCACTTATTCAAGTGGATACGGGCTGCAGTGTTGTTATATGCAGGAGGTAATGGTCAAATTAGTTGACAGTACGGATTATCATGCGTAGAAGAAGGGCACGTTCATTTAAGGTCCCATAGAGAAAGGATCCGAAGAATACAATAATAATAGCCTGAGATAGGTTGGCATGGAAAACAGCACCGAGTGTATTTTGGTTCTTGTATAGCAAGTACCAACAGGGGAAAACTGGAAGCAACTCTGAGATTCACCCCGATTACCCCTGAGGCAGCGGGGATATTCTCTCTGTAAATAGGTCCATGATTGGCGATGAAGAAAATATCAGGAATCTGTAGGTAAAGGCACCTACGGACTGAGGGGTTAGAAAAGTCAACGTGTGGTTGGCATGGAAGTGTCAAAGTAGCGAAGGGACACGGAGCGATGCGAGTATGGGTGTTGTGAAGATGGAGGGAGAGGGAAGAGAAGGAACAGGAAGTGATTCAGTGTCCATTTCGATGGGGACTTTAGTCTCTGGCAAAATATTTGAAATGGCTTCAAGTGTTTATGTATTCAAAGATGTCATGGAACCTAATTGGAGATAGGAGGGGGGGTGAGTAAAGAGTAAAGATTGGGGGACCAGTAATGGGAATGTACCAAAGTAGTGGGTGGGAGGGAAAAGTGTAAGGGACAGGGAGATGAAGTGTTGGGGGGGGGACAGAAGAAGGGTTAGAACCTGGGATGGTGACAGGAATGATGGGAGAACTTGGGAGGGGAGGGGGTGAAGGGCAATAGTACGAGGAGGGAGGGTGAATCGCCACACCTTGAATCAGAGCCAGAGAGGAGGGGAAGAACTAGGTACAGAGACTGGAATGTTAACGTTGGAGGTGGAAAGAAGGGAAGGAAGGGCAAAGAAGATTTGAGCAATTGTGGATTTTTTGGAACTTCTGAGTAGAGGGCGATTGGTATTAGGTGTCGTACGAGGTCTGTCGATACTGGGGCTAGTGAGGAAGGACGCGAACGAAGAGCGAGAACAGACTGAGTTGTAGTCGGGACGTCAGAGCAAAGGACAGCAAAGGATTAGATGCCGTAATGGGACTCTTGGGGGGGTAAAACAGAGGAGGCCTGACAGAAGATGGGACCCGTCAGAAGTGGGGGATGTTTGGAAACACGAGAATAAGAAGCAAGGGGGTAGTCTCCCTTGGAGCGGAGATGTAGTAACTGCTCCATAGCTTAGGGAGGACCTTCTGCCTCTTTGAGGAACGGATGTACACGTTCATTTAAGTAGGAACCTAGGCAACGGCGGGAGTCGAAGGGTGAGCTTATTAAATATTTAAAGGCAAGATGGAGGTTGACTGCAAGATGTATTAGAATGGTGTCGGCACCACAGATGGGCATTCGGCCTCTAGATCTGACATATATATTCGTCGGGGGTGACCAACACGACAGCAATTTATACATTGTTGCGGTATTGTAGGTATCACCTTTCGAAAGCTGTAAAACCGATGTCCGAGACATATACAGAGGAACGGGGTTCTCGGCTGTTCCAAAAAGTTTTAAACTGAGCACATTGCAAGGGTAACGTCTCCGCCCCCGGGCAAGGAAGGACATAAGTGTCTACTTTGAGGATTGGGAGATCATGGAGTTCCAGCTGTTATAAAATGTCATTTGCCTCATGACTGGAAATTATGTTGGTCACTATGGTATGGGCCAGAATGACAAGTACCATTACAAGATTTGAGAGAAGAGAGAAAGATGTTTTTCATAGTGATAGGAGTTGTATCGAATATTCGAAAAGGAGAGATAGATCATGGCTGGGTTAGCATTCTGGACAGTGACGATGCGCGTACCGCTCTTGAGTGCTGTGACAATGAACATATCTCTGCCAACATGACGCACAGGAGCGCTTTGGCAATACTTATGGTCAGAAAGGTGCAGAGAAGAATAAGGTTGGTCTTTAAGTAAGAATTTAGTCCATTGTTTGTGGTCCGAATGATGCGTGGAGAGGGAAGTGCTTGACGTGTCGGTCGTTTAGATGTAGATGGGAAGTACGACGGAGCATCATCAGGAGATTGTCGTTGGCGTGTTTAGGTGTAGGACCGGAGTTGGTCCGCATGTAAGGCGTGGGCGATTCGAAAATTGCACGGACCTCACGTAGAAGGGAGTATGCCTGGAAGCTTAGTCAAAGGAGAGCGGAGATTTCAGACAAATCGAAGGAGTCAGTCGAAGCCCACCCGGCGGATACCTGAAGCGGGTGAGGAAACAGCACCACGCAAGGAGGTACAAGGGCATCAGGAGTGTCCGAAGAGTGGTCGAATACACAAGGCAGGTCAGAATGGGGTGCGGTGATCAAGAAGGGGCCCGGGGGTAGTGCGTATTCATGGACTAGGGCTGCCATGGTTAGGTTACTCCTTTGCTTTTTGTTTTTAGAAAAAAAAAGAAAGAAGAAAAAGGAAATAAAAACAAATAAAAGAATCACAAAAAAAGGGGGGAGCGGGAGGTATAGTTCCCAGGAGGATGAAAGGGCCGGAACATCTCCCTCCGACGCAAAAGAGGACTCGACAAGTAGTAGAGAAGATGCAGCATGGAACCCGTGCCATACCCTACCCTTCCTGCCAGTAAACCAGCAATCCGGGATAGCAACCTCACATTGCGAGCTACTCGGTGGACCAAAAGGTGAGGGCGGCCGGATATCTCGACACAAAGCATACCTCCTTAGCCACCACCCCGGAATCCGAAGGTGGCTTACCTGAATTACACCCGTCGCCAAAAGAACCCAAAGTACTCCGGAGATACCGGAGAGGGTCGGGACATCCTAGGCCAATCCAGATTCCACGGCAAACTAGCCACGCCAAGAAACCTCAACGGAATGGGATCGACCCCGGTTGTCTCTTCCCTTCTAGGTAACTAGCGCGCCTTGGAGAAATCACGAAGGCTAAAAAGTGGAAGGGCAAAAGGGAGGGGTGAGGAGGGACGGAGGAGGAATGGGAGAAAAAGGGGAGGATGGGAGGATGGGATAGGGGTGGGGAGACCGAATGGGGGGTATTAGGTTCGGTCTGAGGAAGAAGCCTGACTGGGCTTAATTCTCAGAACCAAGTGCCTCTTCACCACGCCAAGAGCCCCCTTGAGAGGTTTATTAGGGAGGGGGGAAGTTTTCATGAAAAAACATGGTGTCTTCCTCACTACTTGGCATGATGCAAACTGCAAATGATAGGACAGTACTTTACAAACCTTTTGGTTAGCCCCTCGTGTTAGTCTTGATTTAATACCCATTTTTAAACTTTTTTTAATTATTTACTACATTTCTTTGCGTGAATGAATCCATCTGTAATTTTTACTGTACTGACAAATGACACAGTTCAAAATTGATTTACAGTTCTGGACTCCAGCAAAAATAAAGTATGAAAAATTAAATGAATCTTCCTAAACCATTTAAACCCTTATTGAAGTGGTGCAGTTTTCTTCATTCTTGCAAAGGGCTGCGAATATTATCTAATGATCCAATGTTTTAATGCAATCTAAAAGCATTGATATTGTGTTCAAGTTTTAACAGATGGCATTTTCTGCACAAATTGTATGAATCAGCATTTACTGCAGTGTTATTTAAGGTCATGAAAAAATTGCATTAACTTGTTATAAGTTACAGAATTCACCAAATACAGCAGCATTGTCCTTGTTTCTGTAATTTGTGATTATCACATCCGACAAAACAATTTAATATTGTCACTTGCTTCACTTCATGGAGTTTATCATTAATTGTTAAACAGACTGCCAAAGTGTTGTCACTGTACAGTACGAGCAAAAGTTATATTGTACTAGACAAATCAACCCTGTTTAATGACCTGGAACAGGGACCAGACCAGTTTTGTTTATTATACATTCTTGGGGAGCAGCACAATCGGGTTCAATCTAAATAATAGAATTAGTCCAATTCCTTGAATCAAAAGCTATCACTGGCAACAAAGCCAACACTTAGATAAGTAGTTTTTGTCACAAGAAGAAAAATTGCTTGAAGTGAACTGTATTTCCTTATAGACACCCATGTATCTGTAATTCAGATACATTACTTGTTCCATATTTAATTCGTATAAATTTTATTGATCTCTAAATATTAATAACTATGCCACTTACTTTAACTGATTATTGCCTTTTATATCTCCTATATCTCTTCCTGAAATAACCCTCCCCCTCCCCCTTTTCCATTTCCTCACACTCCTACCAGAATAGCTCTCAGCTGAAAGGTTGCAGCAATTTTCTCTAGTACATTTCTTCCTTGTTGTATTATCAGAGATAGTTAGTTACATTTCACAATGATAGAAAGCTATGAGCAGCAAAAAAAAAAAAATAAAAACACCTCCATGGTGTGTGACTGTTTAGGTTCTAGCTAATTCCAGTGTCTGTTACATTTCTTGCCATGAATTCAGCTCACAAATAAACTATGGAAGTAAGCAATTTCACTAGCAAACATTTAAGATTTAGCACATTCTAGTAATATAAGGACTGCAATAATACAATTTGGAATTATGTCAAACTTACACTTGTAATGATGGTGGCTGATGAGAGGGTGGCCTTTGCCCTTCCGTAATTTCTGTGTAATTTCTCTTCCTTTCACTTATCAATGATAGTTGCGATACAACAAATATTAATGTACTGCAATAACTGCTACTGAAGATAAGAGCAAAAATAAGATCCTTAAGTTTTTGAGGCAAATACTTGACACTGCTTCATGCTATTGGCTTCCTACTGAAAATACGAGATCAAGTCATTTTTCTTAACCATTACTAATGTGTTTGTTTATCATATTTTTTGAGATATAATATTACCAAAACATCAACTTTTTGTCCCTAACTCTTATTTGTCGAGATCACGTGATGGGAGGCGAGGACGATAGATACTCATTTCAAACACTTATTATCGCTGGAACTGTGTGTGACATTAGAAAATCTATTCAAATTCATGTTTTTTTTTTTTCTGTTGGAATGAATAATTGTTATCCATAGCATTTTACCATCCACACACCTTATGTACATCTGCATTAGATATGATAGAGAGGTCAAGCGACTGTGTGATAGGCTGGGTAAAAGCATTACGACCACACCAGGTGGTATATACTACTGCACGAGTCACCACATCTTTCCCCACTTACCACAATTTAATATTATTCTCGGTTTTCATTTTAGTAAATGCATTGGTGTAGGTTTGTACTGGATTTTCAATTTTGTACATTTGGCAATAAATTGGATTGTTACATAATATCTTAATTGTGATTGATCAGAAAGATTAATCTTTTCTTTAGTTGTTTTCTGGATAAAGATATAGAGTTAAGAAATGAATAATAGTGACAGGCTTTTGTCCAACTAACAAGTGTACACATACATCACTTTTTTTTATGACATTTCTGGGTGGCATGAGGTCATCATAAGAGCTGGAAATGATGATTACTCAGGGGGTAGAGGGGGTCAATTAGTAGAGGTTATTCTTAAGTCTTTATTTGGAGAATAACTTAAGCAGGGATAGACTTTATTTGCAATTACTGTATAACTCTTGAAGCTTACCTACACAAGTTCTCATATAAAGACATGAAAAATTTGTTCTGTACTTATTTCCCTGCTTTATCACCATTATTAACCCTGCCCCCCTCAACCTTTCCTTCTACAACTGACTTGCTTAAACAATGTATACAACTTCATACATTTTACGTACTGTATTTTGTGATGCCCTACCCTAGCATCTATAGCTTTTGTGTAAGCAGTCCAAACAGAAGTTAAGTAATGCTAAGGGGAATATGTTTAATGAAGTAATTAGTGCTGATTTGCTATGTAAAAAAAAGATTTTAATCATGAGTTACTCATTTCAATTTAAATAGATGTAGCATTAGGGAAAAAAAAAAATGAAGTCATTACAACAAAATTCAATAGAACTTATGTAATCAGGATGATATTTTGGGGCACTGAGAAATGATGTTAAAATTATAAATGGTGCACCAGTGGAAACATTTGCTATGATAGCACTACCATCTATCTGTATATAATTAACTAGCAATTGCACTCAGCTTTAGCATTTATTGAGCCATTATAAGGTTCCTAATTTTAAACTATATGGCATTATAGGGACAAGACAAAATTTCAAGTGAGTGTATTGAAGGTTTTGGACGCAAGAGAGACCTGCTATACCATAAACCATCCAAAAGTTAATATGCAACACCTATGCAAAACCTATACTAGTATTATGTCGAACTTTAGTTGTCAACAGTCAATACTCCCCTTGACCCATAGTGCTGCTATTGCATTTGGCATAGGTATAATGATCTTCACAAAAATTAATTTCTACTTAAATTTCCATATAAAATATGTAAATTAAATTAAGCAAACAATTTCTGCCTACTCACCCAGTTCAATCTTTTGTTTTTTTTTTTTTTAACAATTTTTTGTTGACATGGCACATCCATTAAATTCTCCAAAGGAAAAAAAATACTAAACAATTGTTTTTTTTACTAATATAAACTTTACTAATTTCACTCTCACTTTTTATACGTACACTGAAATAAAAATAAATAATTTTCACAGTGATGATGATTTAAAAATAATAAATGCAGAATTGAAATTTTTGTTTTCCTGCATATACATGGTTCTTGATTTACCCACGAGCACCCCAAATTACACTTTCCACTAAAGCCCTTAGTTGAGCACAAGAATGGTTCGCACAGAAACGGTTACCTTGTGGCATGCTACTTTTAGGCACTTAGTAAGTTTTTGTACACTAAAAACTAGATATTTGTAATATACATAAAACAACCTTTGCTGGTGTGTTTCCAACAAAAGTAATTTGGAATGAGAAATTTATTATTGTTTTTTAAAAATTCTCATACAGAAAGTAAACTTCATCACATGTTGTACAGACTTGTCTTTCCTATCAGCTATGCAAGCATGATTCAATTGAAATTTGAGAGTTTTTGTCCCCTAAAATTTTATATCATTTTGTATACATCAATTAACTATAAAACACTGCAAAGGCAATTATTATTTTTATGGAATGTACATTCTGATTGTAAGCCTGCAAACAAAACTGTAAAATTATGCTCATCCCACAGCCATCAGGTGTTAATATTATAGCATGGGACACTGTTGCTTTAGCAGGCAACAAGCAAAAGTTCTTGGAATCTCCCAATGCTTGGAAGCATTAAAGAAATACAAGTCATAGCTTCCATTTGATGCAAATTATTTGACTTTCATAACTCACAAGTAACAAATGCCATTATAGTCCTTTTGAAAATTATTCACAATAAATTAGTGAATATTCTTTGCCATTACAAGTTCATAGAAGCAATATTTTCAAATAGTCATAATCATTAATGGGAAAAAATATTTTCTACTATTCTTAAACTTTGATTGCCATATCCTCTCCATCAGCAAGACTTACATGTCATGAACAACAACTCTAACTCCTGTCAAGTCATTTGGGTCTTCAGCCAAACCACGGAAAGTAACCTGCTGGCCTGAGCTGGCTCGCCGCTGATGACCAGGCTGTGTAGCAAGAATACCAGGTGGAGCTGGTCCAGGTGGAGCAGGAATATGCTGGTAACCTGAGCTGGAGTGAGGAGCGCCGATGCTGATACAATCCTGCCCAAGGCCGAGAGGGTATGTAGGACCCAGACTGTGATCTCTTGTGACCTATGGAGAATAAGTTTTATATATGATATATAATCCTATAAGTCAGGAAATAATGGACATAAAAGGATGAAAATTATTAGACGTAAGTAAAAATGAATGAGATGGCTCTGAGAATACAACAGGAAAAGGCAACAGCAAGAAAACAATAAGGGTTAGGAGGGAAAATTAAAAACATTTTTTAATACACCCAACCACCCCATCAAGGTAGGGATGAACAAAAGAAGATTAAATTCACTATCATTCATTCAATGTCTTGCAAGAGACAATGAATGTGGATGGGTGGAGAAGGTTTGCTGACATTACAGTTCAGACGATCCTCCGAACCTGCATCATCCCACCCCTCCTCAAGGTGCATGGTATCATTACTTCCTACCTTCTTCAGTCCTTAAATCCCTTCATAGAGCATTCAAGCCATAAAAACCACTTGTCTCCACTTTGATCTAATGTGTTCACACAAGAATGCTGAATGTTCAAGCCCCTAACACTCAGAACCTTTACTCCATCCATCCATCCATCCATTCCTGGGATGAATATCACCTTCTTCCACCCCAGATTTATGGTTATCTGGTCATCCTATTCTGTTCCACATTCTCTAAATGCCCAAACCACCTCAACCCCTCCTCAGCCCTCTGAATTAAACTTCTAGTAACCCTCACACCACACATTCCTTGTTCTTGATCCTTCACTCTTTGTCATACACAATCTCCTTAATATGTATCTTGTCTCCCTGAACCTGTTTTGCTTGCAGATGACAAATTTTGTGATCTTGCACTCAAATCTGACTTCTCTAAACAATGCTGTCAATGAGGAACTAAAAATATCTACATAGATGACTACTAATAAACCTTCTCCTAATACTGACAAAAATTCTACATGGTGTTTGGGTACAGAGCTGCAAATGTTCAACTAAATATAATGAACGGTTTCCCAGTGTAAGGCAGAAAAATCTTAAGTCAGCACTTTGAATGCAACTTGAAGTTTAATACAGACATTTAGTTTAAAACAAAGCTCTCCAAAACAGTAGGTATCCTCTCAGAGATGTATTACTGTGTACCTCAAACAGCTATACTTAGATTGTAATGTACTCACTAATCTATCCTTACCTCACCTATGGTATCTGTGCCTGAGGACCTACATCATCAAATTCAACAAAAACCAGCTGTAATGAATGATTACTCAAACCAGTGCTAGAAAACACTCATCCACTCTTTAAAAGTTTAAAATTGCTCAGTACAAAGGAGCATGTACTCTTACTACATATATAGGACACCCAGGTAGTAGGTTGGTAGGCAGCAACCACCCAGGAAGATACTACCCTCCTGCCAAGCAAATGTGAAGCGGAGACCTGTGAATGTTTTGCAGGACTGCTGGTTTCTTGTCTCAAACATGTGGGATAACAGGTATATCCTGTTACTTGTACTTAGGTCATACTACACACACCTGGGTTTTCGTCTATTTTCTTAATAGTTCTTCTTTATTTCCTCTCACCTCCATGGGGAAGTGGAAAAAGATTTCTTCCTCCGTAAGTCGTGTCCCACGAGGCGATAAAATGCCACGAGCAAAGGGCTATTAATCCCTTCTCCTGTTTTACATTACTAAATTTAAAAAGAGATACTTTTGTTTTCTTTTTAGGTCACTCTGCCTCGGTGGGAAACGGCCGGTTGGTTGGAAAAAAAAAAATACATAGGACAATAAATTCCAATACAAGCCCTCCTCAAACTCTTCCTAGACAGCCACAAAAAGACGCAAAAACATCTTCGATATCCCCAAAGTCTAACTTAACCTGTGTAGAAATTCAATGTGCATAAAAAGCCCTAAAATCTGGAAGTCCCTGCCTAAAGTCTCAAAAAGATCCTTACCTGACAATTGCTTCAAAGATATTGTAAAAAGCATCTTATCTACTTAATGTAATCCAGACCAATTTACTAGTCAAACTATACCTATCCTTATGCACTTATGTCCCTGTTCTTCCAGCATTCCTTCAACTCTTATATAACTGGTAACATGTATCATCCCACAATGGTGGCACAGTTCCGCTAACCACTAATTAGCGGAACTAACTTTTTGTTTAGAGGATTAGCGTTTCCATTAACTTTGGAAACCGTTAGTGGACCAATTTGCTTCCGCTCTTGGGTGCATTAAATGTCGTACATTACGTAAATATAGACATTTCCATTAATCCATCTGATATTTTTCAAAATTACATAATAAACATGCTACGTAACATATAAATACGATAAATACACCCACAGTAGAATAAATTAATAAAATATGAGATGTGGTAGCCAGGCGACTTGTAGGAGGGACGGCAAGAATAATGTTTTCTCTAGTCCAACATCAGAGACAACGTGTACACTAATATTACTGGGGGTAACTAAAATTACTGGGGGTAACTAAAAAATTATTACTTTCGTATGCCTTCATCAGAGCGTCATTTCTTCTAAAAATGGTGTTACATGAGAATGAGGGTGTTCCTCTTTATTTATTCTACTGTATCAACATGGAGACAGCTTGTACACAACAAAGTGTTTGTATTATGGTATAAGATTCACAGACATGGGAATGAATGTGCATCAGCCAAAAGCAGATGCGTCTGTTTGTTTACATGTGGGTGGGCTGCCCTGGCTGGCTACCATACTTCCCACACCTTACTTCCTATAATAAATAGGACACCTCTCACCCTACATTAAGACTACAAATATTTTAAAGGTAATTAACCTTTCACTGTTATTGCCAAATAGATACATCTTACAAGCCAGCGTTGATGACGTATTAATATGCCAAAAATTTTAGCAACTTCAAATCTAGCAGGAGAAAGCTGGTAGGCCTGTGTGGTCAGTGTGTGCAAAATTTTAGCAACTTCAATCTAGCAGGAGAAAGCTGGTAGGCCTGTGTGGTCAGTGTGTGCAGTATAAAAAAATTGGGACACTTGCATTGCACCATGAGAATGCCATTTCAGTAGTCCCTTTTTTACCCCCTTTCCTTCGGGAAGAATTATCCACTCCTCGGAAATCTGGGGCTTTCTCTCCCAA
>NC_069417.1:17705847-17804679 GCF_026875155.1 Cherax quadricarinatus | reverse complement strand
TTTCCCTCCTGTCCCCAGCATCGTCAGTTTGATTTCCCTTTACCTCCCCCGTTAGACATACCCCTTAGGTCAGGGACAAGTCTTGTTGCAAACCTTTACACTTTCTCTAATTTCTTGACTTGCTTGACCAAGTGTGGGTTCCATCCTGGTGCTGTATACTCCAACATGGGCCTGACGTACACGGTGATGGTCTTGAATGATTCCTTACTCAGGTGTCGAAACGCTATTCTTAGGTTTGCCAGGCGCCCATATGCTGCATCAGTTATTTGGTTAATGTGCGCCTCAGATGTGCTCAGTATTATATAAACTCATGCTAAGATTGTTTTTGAGTGAGGTTTGCAGTCATGGGCCACCAAGCCTGAACTCTGTGATCTTCTTTGACCTTCCCCTGTCTTCATAAATTTGCACTTGGTGGTTTTAAACTCCAGAAGGCAGTTGTTGGACCAGGCTTGCAGCCTGTCCAGATCTCTCTGTAGTTCTACCTGATCTTTATCCGTGTGTATGAGCACGCGTGCGTGTGCGCGTAACGTGTCAGGGCCAATAACAGTGTCGTCTAGTGTCTTACCTCTTTATTCTGGAAGTCACACAAGATGTTGAGGGCGCGGCCGCTGCGATTCTCACTGGTGCTGCAGGTACAGTACATCTCCTGGTCCTTCAAGGGGTCCTCTGGCGGACAACTGGCCACTAAGTACTCGCAGCATACATATCTCAGGGTACATACCATAACCAACAGAAGGTAAGAGAGGTCCTTCGCGGCCCATCCGAACCTGGAAGATGAGGCGAGGCGGCTCCTCATGATGTGTTAGGGTGAAGGTTAACCTTATCCTAACTTCAGAGAATGTACACATACGTACATAAACACACGTCTTTTCCCACCCGGATACTGAAGAATCTGAGTTTTTCACTTGAAATGTGTTATTCTGTAATAGTAACTTATTCCATTATTGGACATACAGGCTTTTCCCTAGTTTCAGGATTGACTTTGGAAGAGTTTCCGATGAGTTATTAACTCTTAGCGGTCACAGAGGACACTTAAAACGTTCGTACTGTGGTGCCGAGCTTGCAAAGTGCAGAATTTTGGTGCTGGAGTGATGGTCGAGATGTATGTTTCCCCCGGGTGGTATGAGAAGGATTGGCGAGAGGGAGAAAGGCGGCGGCGGTGGCGGCGGCGGCGGCGGCGGCTGCAGCAACAGCAGCAGCAGCAGCAGCAGCTGGGGGTCCCACACAGCCTAGTCAACAAGATGTGTCACACTGGCCGCCTGGCCTCCCTAGTACCCCTGTCCTCACAAACCTTGGTTGTCAGTACACGATATGAGTTAGTGTATACATTTGTAAGTTTACGTTGCATTCTGTAAATACCGAACCCATGTCCTTTTTGTCTTCCATGCAATGTGCAACGGTCATTAAATTTCTACATATCAAGTATTAAGTTGTGGACTGAAGTAATAAAAAAAAATTGTGAAGAAATTTAAGTCTGCCCATGGAGGAAATCCTTGTTTTTGTCTTCTGTGGCACGTAGACTGCTTGTTATTATATGTAAAAAAATGGCCACTATGGTGAGAAGGGGTCAGGACAAGATCTAGAATATAATCTCATGATGAAATCCCTGGGTTAGAACAACACTAGGGCAAAACCCCTCAGCTAAATTATGCTGAGTTAGGTGAGGTGGCTGTGTCCTACACTCATGCTGACATGCTTCCACACTTCTTAGTGGCATTTATAACTAGATGCATTTCGGTCGCTAGGCGATCCGAAAAAAAGGCATTCCCTGAGCCTCGACGCATGTGGTAGTAGAGTGTCGCATAAGTTTCTAATGCAGTTAGATATTATCATTGAAGATCTGAAGTGAATCAAAAGGGGTATTCCAGTTTATCCCATGGAAACTAGCATTCCCTTTTTTCAATAAAAATTCCCCTCAAGGAAGATTCCTTGACGTTGGTGAGGGCCTCTTGATTTAGGGAACTGGATCTGTGTTCCAGTTCCCCGAATTAAGCCTGAATACCTTCCATATCCCCTCCCCCAGGCACTGTATAATCCTACTGGTTTAGCGCTCCCCTTGATAATTCAATAAAAATTGAAAATTTGGACGTACACAAAAACGAGACCGAGATCCTAAAATACACCAACAGGACATTCAAAACCGCTCAGAAATTGCATTAATTAAAAAAAATTATCAGCGTTTGAAGCCAATCTGATGAGGTACTCAAATTATTGTATGGAAACGAGCATTTTGATTTTCTCGATTTCTGTAAATTATTATTATTATTATAATCAAAAAGAAGCGCTAAGCCACAAGGACTATACAGCTTAGCGCTTCTTTTTGATTATAATAATAATAATAATTTACAGAAATCGAGAAAATCAAAATGCTCGTTTCCTGTAAAGAAAAAAGACTGTTGAAACTTGGAAACCTGTCCAAAGTTATCACATGGACACCCGTAGCTCGACTGCTAGCGCATTCAGCTCACACACTGAGGTCCGGGGTTCGAATCTCCGGTACGGCTGGAAAACATTAGGGACGTGTTTTCATAAGACACCTGCTGTCCATGTTCACCCGTCAGTATAAAATGGGTACCAGGGTGTTAGTGGACTGGTGTGGGTCGCATCTGGGACAAAACTGACCTAATTTGCGGGAAATGCTCAGCATAACAAGCGGCTTTCTATATACTAGTATGTCATTGATGTCAGCTATGGTCTGTATACCTTGTACCTGTACTTGTAGAAATAAAGAGATTATAGTATAGTATCAGGAATGGTCTATAGAAAGCTAGGCAGAGGTTATAGTTCACCGGGATTGAAAATCTAACAAAAAAAAAAAAAAAAAAAAAAAGCGACTGTGTGAACGATCACTCATTCCACTGCCAGACAACACTCCCCCCCCCCCACACCTTCAAGAGTTTAAACTTTCTCAATATACACAATATTGACTTATACTACTGTGCATACTATATATATACATAAGTCAGTTCTAATGTAAATTCTGCTCTGAAGCTCTTCCTTGACAGCTACAAAAAAACTCGTAGGTAAAACACAAGACACAAAGACCTGACATCCCCAGTAATCTACTCAACCTTTGTACAACTCAACAAAGCCTCATAAAAAGTCTCTTCAATCTGGAACTCTCTGCCGGAAGATTCTTAAGGTTTCCTGTCTGCCAGCTGCTTCAAAGGTAATGTTAAACAATCACCACCTTGTAATGTGGTCTTCACAGCAACAGATCAAACCTAATCATTGTTATTTTTCCCCTCTTCTTCCAGTGGTCCTTCACCTCCCATATATTAGATGTATATTCTATCATATTTGTATTGTAATGTAATTCCCTAGTACTACTCACTCTGCTAAACAATTATGTCTTCTTATTGAGATTTCCATCGTGATTTCTCACATTATCAAGGAACTCTCCAGTTCCTTGATAATGTGAGAAATCACGAAAGCTACTTAAGGTTTATTACTTTTTTCACAGTTATTGTTCTCCATTTCGTGATATCACCTGTTTTCTGTGATCTTATTGCGTGCGTGCGTGTGTGTACTCACCTAATTGTGGTTGCAGGGGTTGAAGCTCAGCTCCTGGTCCCGCCTCTTCACTGATCGTTACTAGGTCCTCTCTCTGCTTCCTGAGCTTTGTCATACCTCGTCTTAAAGCTATGTATGGTTTCTGCCTCTACATCACTTGCTAGGCTATTCCACTTCCTGACGACTATGAAGAAATACTTTCTATCATCCCTGTGACTCGTTTGAGTCTTCAGCTACCAATTGTGCCCCCTTTTTTCTGTGTCCCATCTCTGGAACATCCTGTCTGTCCACCTTATCTATTCCACGCAGCGTTTTGTATGTCGTTATCATGTCTCCCCTGACCCTCTTGTCCTCCAGCGTCGTTAGTCCGATTTCCCTCAACCTTTCTTCGAAGGACATTCCCCTGAGTTCCGGAACTAGCCTTGTTACAAATCTTTGTACTTTCTCTAATTTCTTGACGTGCTTGACCAAGTGTAGGTTCCAAACTGGTGCTGCATATCCAGTATGGGCCTGATGTACACAGTGTACAGTGTCTTGAATGATTCCTTACTAAGGTATCGGAACGCTATTCTCAGGTTTGCCAGGCGCCCATATGCTGCAGCAGTTATCTGATAAATTAGACACATGTGCAACTCTTGGGGTATCTTTATTGAGGAAACGTTTCGCCACACAGTGGCTTCATCAGTCCATAAAAAGGAGAATCTTGAAGAACAGGAGGAGAATGAGGTAATCAGTCCCTCAACCTTGAGTCGATGTGGTCAGTCCATCAATCTTGAATAGAATACGGCATACGTGCTGAGAAGGAGCTTATAAACCGTTGGCAGGAGAGGTGCACCTCTCCTGCCAACGGTTTATAAGCTCCTTCTCAGCACGTATGCCGTATTCTATTCAAGATTGATGGACTGACCACATCGACTCAAGGTTGAGGGACTGATTACCTCATTCTCCTCCTGTTCTTCAAGATTCTCCTTGTATGGACTGATGAAGCACTGTGTGGGCGAAACGTTTCCTCAATAAAGATACCCCAAGAGTTTCACATGTGTCTAATTTATCAACATGTCGGTTCTCTGAACCATTCATCTACAAAGCAGTTATCAGGTTGATGTGTCTTCGGAGACGTGCTTGGTGTTATGGTCACCCCAAGATCTTTCTCCACGAGTGAGGTTTGCAGTCTTTGTCCACCTAACCTATATTCTGTCTGCGGTCTTCTTTGCCCTTCCCCCACTCTTCAAGACTTTGCATTGGCAGGGTTGAATTCGAGAAGCCAGTTGCTGGACCAGGTGTCCAGCCTGTCCAGGTCTCTCTGTAGTCCTCCCTGATCCTCATCTGATTTAATTCTTCTCATTAACCTCACATTATCTGCGAACGGGGACACTTCAGAGTCTATCCCCTCCATCATGTCATTCACATACAACTGACTCCTGTGGGACCCCGCTCGTCACAGGCGCCCACTGTGATACCTCATCACGTACCATGACTCTTTGCTGCCTCCCTGTCAGGTATTCTCTGATCCATTGCAGTGCCCTTCCTGTTATACGCGCCTGATCCTCCAGCTTCTGCACTAATCTCTTGTGAGGAACTGTGTCGAAGGCCTTCCTGCAGTCCAGGAAAATATAATCAACCCACCCTTCTTTCTCGTGTCTTACTTCTGTTACCTTGTCATAAAACTCCAGAAGGTTTGTGACACAGGATTTGCCTTCCATGAATCCGTGCTGGTTGTCGTTTATAATCTTGTTCCGTTCCAGGTGCTCCACTACTCTCCTCCTGATAATCTTGTCCATGACTTTGCATACTATACACGTCAGAGACAGTTGTATGTAGTTTAGTACCTCGTTTCTGTCTCCTTTCTTAAAAATGGGGACTACATTTGCCGTCTTCCATACCTCAGGTAGTTGCCCAGTTGTGTGTGTGTACTCACCTAGTTGAGGTTGAAGGGGTCGAGTCCAAGCTCCTGGCCCCGCCTTTTCACTGGTCGCTACTAGGTCACTCTCCCTGAACCGTGAGCTTTATCATACCTCTGCTTAAAGCTATGTATGGATCCTGCCTCCACTACATCGCTTCCCAACTATTCCACTTCCTGACTACTCTGTGGCTGAAGAAATACTTCCTAACATCCCTGTGATTCATCTGTCAACTTGTGTGTGTGTGTGTGTGTGTATGTGTGTACTCACCTAGTTTGTGTGTGTGTTGTGGTGTGTGTGTGTGTGTGTGTGTGTGTGTGTAGGTGTGTGTGTGTGTGTGTGTGTGTGTGTGTGTGTGTGTGTTAATTACATAATTAAAACGCTTTTATTAACTTTATTCAAGATATTTAAGTAATTAAAGTTTAGGATATTTTTATAACTTGCTGAGGATTATTATAATCATGGGGAGAGCTAAACCCGTAGGATTATACAGCAACTTGCTGAGGAGGAGGAGGAACGACTCGTAAAGTCTACGTTAGAGTACTTAACCTAACTCGAGCAGAGATCTCAGCTCTGATGACTTCTGTGTAAAGCAAAAGGTCATCTGTTGAGGTTTGAACAAGTTGAATTATCTCTTGTTTTGTTTAGGTAGACGAGGCAAGGTAATATAGCAGGAGGTTATTCCCCATTCTCTAATTACACTACCAGACTGAACAGCTTAGGTGAGCGAGAAATGGAGAGAGGAGAGATAGAGAGGAGAGATGGAGAGGGAGAGATGGAGAGGGAGAGATGGAGAGGGAGAGATGGAGAGGGGGGGGAGAGAGAGAGAGAGAAGAGAGAGAGAGAGAGAGAGAGAGAGAGAGAGAGAGAGAGAGAGAGAGAGAGAGAGAGAGAGAGAGAAGAGAGAAGAGAGAGAGAGAGAGAAGCTGTGACACAGGAAGTACACGGGGGAGGGACCATATCAGTGTCAGGACAAGAAGACCTGACTAGCAGCGCTGACCTCGCGTCCGCATGCTGACATCCACTAGCTGACCTTCACACGCTGATATTCCAAGTGCTGACATCCAGCTCCTGGCAATCCATTCATCAGGCAAAGAAGCGGGCAAAAACTGAATTCCTAAATGCTTCGCGAGTTCCGTGTTCATCAATGACTGACGGAGTCCATAACCTAGTCTATAATGCATATTACACGATAATGCAGCGCCTCGTATACTATTACCTCATCACTGCAATGTATAATTATATACTGTATTATTACATTATTCAGAAAATGATCCAAACCTGTATGGGTCATACAGTGCCAATGGTGAAGGGAGGCTGAACTCAGAGGCAGAGAGAAGGGGAAAAAAGGATCAGGGGTGATATGATTACGACGTAAAAATACCCAGAGAAACTGACAGTCTGAGATGCGGGTGTCAGGTACACGAGGTCACGGCTGGAAGTTAAAAATAATAGACGTGTCACAGGGTTGTTAGGCAATACTCACAAGTTGATGGAAAATCAAAGACTTAGCATCGTAATTTGGTTAAAACTGAGACCCAATTAACCGCACGAAAGGTTCTCCACTTACGACACAAACACTCCGCACTTTTCAAATTAGGTATTTCTCAAGGGATACCTCATATTTGGTTGCCTGATTTTTTTCCCTTCCTCCAAATTCTTTCGATTGTAACTTGAGAACGCCTCATCCAATAACCAAATTATCAATGCTGGTTTTTGTGATAAAGGATCGGTTGATGCAACCATTGGTGTGGCTAGTGTTACTGGGCCCAGTCTTCAAATTTGGTTTACATTGGATAACCTAACAAAACTTCATCGTCTTCAAACATCTAGCACAACTGTATTTTAATTAGAGTTTACCTGGAGTTTACCTGGAGAGAGTTCCGGGGGTCAACGCCCCCACGGCCCGGTCTGTGACCAGGCCATTGTTACTGGAGTGTATAGTTATCATTGTTACTGCAGGAGATGCAACATTCCCCCCAATGAAAAGCAGGGGCGCCACGAGTACACTGAGAGACAACACAATAAGTGTCAGGGGCCCAAGACTACTCAATTGCCTCCCAGCAAACATAAGGGGGATTACCAATAGACCCCTGGCTGTCTTCAAGAAGGCACTGAACAGGCAGCTGAAGTCGGTACCTGATCCACCACGAGGCATGGTCTCAGACCGGGCCGCGGGGGCGTTGATCCCCGAAACCCTCTCCAGGTATACTCCAGCAGATACCGAGGCACAAATACTATATATAAGGTAAGGATAGATTAGAGAGTAAGTTAAAGTAGTGATATTTGAAGTACATAGTAATGTATCTTATAAGTACAAAGTACACAGACCATAGGTGAAAGCCCCTTGTTATGCTGATCATTTCCGACAAATTAGGTGAGTTTTGTCCCAGGATGCATCCCACACCAGTCCACTAACACCCAGGTACCCATTTTACTGATGGGTGAACATAGACAACCGGTGTAAAGAAACACGCCCAATATTTCTACCCTCGCCGGGAATCGAACCGAGACCCTCGCCGTGTGCAGCGAGAGGTTTAGCCACTAGGCCACGGGGCACCTAGGGAAAATACGTACTATTGTGGAGATCTTGGTTATGTGCTGGATGCGAGTCTTCAGTTTCAAGATGTCGAGGTGAAGACCTAGGAATTTTTCTTCGTTTTGTCTTATAATGGGAGAACCACTAATTATATTCAGCTGGATATTTGCAGCTCTTCCCGATCATATAGAAAGTCATGTCAATATTAAGAATTTATTAGTAATCATCTCTCACAGAAATTTGGATTTCAGTGGAAGATAAATTGTGTCGTCTACAAACAGGACAAGTTTAAGTACTTGAGTTGCAGTGGGAAGGTCACTGGTGTATATGAGAAAAAACAGAGGTGCAAGAACACTGCCCTGAAGCTCCTTTATGTGGATAGGTCGAATTGACGAGGTTATGGACTAAGTATGCTAGAGTGTGGACCTCTGATATCATAATTTTCTTTTTAGTTTAAGATACAGGATGTCGTAGGCTACTGTATCAAAAACTTTCTCACGGTCTACGAAGGGGCCCACTGGATATTATTTTCGAGGGATTATAAATTATGTAAAACATCTTTTTTATAATTGCATTCATACTTACTTTTTTCTGTGACAATAAGAAAGAATATACTCGCTTAAGAATACGTTTCTCGAAGATTTTAGATAATGACAAATTAGATATTGGCCTAGAGTTATTCACATCAGTTGGGAGGCCATTTTCAAGCTCCCTTTTATACTGATCTCCGGAACATAAACATTTCTACCCTTATCTGATCAGGTAATATAAAAATTCAGCCCAATTGAAATAGATCTTATTATATATTCGAATCCGGTCCTGAGACGACGACTTAACCGATATTAGAACTTCTTACGAGCATTCGTCATTACTCTCTCCACAGTATACACGAGTCATGTCGTCCTATTCTGCTAGCAGCCAATAAAATAATTACGCTTATATTAGAAAAGTAAAGTACTACAGTAGTAAAAATAATCGTAGTAAGTCATAATAAAGATAGCAGAACAAAACAATCTCGAAGAATGTGCACTTCCCGTCGCTAGTCATGACGTTTACTGGGCATTATTTGCATTCTGCTAAGGCGTTGTTAGTCTGTAATAAAGTTTCTCCAGTAAGAACACTGCAGTAAACAATAATCAACGCTACCTGACATTAGTTTCCAAACTTTTCAAATCCAATGAACCTCTTTCTTAAAAAAAATAAAAAATTCCTGGAAAAAGTACGAGTCTCCTTACCCTCAGCATAAGAATTAACAACTGGGCGTCTACACTGCAAAATTAATTTTTTGCAATCTTAATGGTGCTAAAGCTAACCTATGGCATTAAGCTTGACTATCATTATTGATTCTATGTCATCAATGAAGGCTTTTGTCTCGTATGACTAACATGCTCATTGGAGAAGCCAGGTATAGATACTAAAAAATCCGGATGCTATGGATCCCATCACACATTGGATTACTCCTCCGTGATAAAGTTGATATGTTAGCCAAGAAAAGCACCCTGAAGGAGAATGTAGAATATAACTTGGGTATATCTTTGTCTATCATTAGGAATAATATTAGGAGAGAAATAATGAAAATGAGTGTTATAGAAATGCAGTTAGAAGCCTGAGTAGATCTATAACCCACTATGATAACATGAACGTAGATAAGTATGTTTATGTAGCAACTTGTAATGTGAACAGACTGACTGATGTTGTAGTGGCCAGGCTTAGGCTTGGTTACAAGTACTGACTGATGTTATAGTGGCCAGGTTTAGGCTTGGTTACAAGTACTGACTGATGTTGTAGTGGCCAGGCTTAGGCTTGGTTACAAGTACTGACTGATGTTGTAGTGGCCAGGCTTAGGCTTGGTTACAAGTACTGACTGATGTTGTAGTGGCCAGGCTTAGGCTTGGTTACAAGTACTGACTGATGTTGTAGTAGCCAGGCTTAGGCTTGGTTACAAGTACTGACTGATGTTGTAGTGGCCAGGCTTAGGCTTGGTTACAAGTACTGACTGATGTTGTAGTGGCCAGGCTTAGGCTTGGTTACAAGTACTGACTGATGTTATAGTGGCCAGGCTTAGGCTTGGTTACAAGTACCGACTGATGTAGTAGTGGCCAGGCTTAGGCTTGGTTACAAGTACTGACTGATGTTGTAGTGGCCAGGCTTAGGCTTGGTTACAAGTACTGACTGATGTTGTAGTGGCCAGGCTTAGGCTTGGTTACAAGTACTGACTGATGTTGTAGTGGCCAGGCTTAGGCTTGGTTACAAGTACTGACTGATGTTGTAGTGGCCAGGCTTAGGCTTGGTTACAAGTACTGACTGATGTTGTAGTGGCCAGGCTTAGGCTTGGTTACAAGTACTGACTGATGTTGTAGTGGCCAGGCTTAGGCTTGGTTACAAGTACTGGCTGATGTTGTAGTGGCCAGGCTTAGGCTTGGTTACAAGTACTGACTGATGTTGTAGTGGCCAGGCTTAGGCTTGGTTACAAGTACTGACTGATGTTGTAGTGGCCAGGCTTAGGCTTGGTTACAAGTACTGACTGATGTTGTAGTGGCCAGGCTTAGGCTTGGTTACAAGTACTGACTGATGTTGTAGTGGCCAGGCTTAGGCTTGGTTACAAGTACTGACTGATGTTGTAGTGGCCAGGCTTAGGCTTGGTTACAAGTACTGACTGATGTTGTAGTGGCCAGGCTTAGGCTTGGTTACAAGTACTGACTGATGTTGTAGTGGCCAGACTTAGGCTTGGTTACAAGTACTGACTGATGTTGTAGTGGCCAGGCTTAGGCTTGGTTACAAGTACTGACTGATGTTGTAGTGGCCAGGTTTAGGCTTGGTTACAAGTACTGACTGATGTTGTAGTGGCCAGGTTTAGGCTTGGTTACAAGTACTGACTGATGTTGTAGTGGCCAGGCTTAGGCTTGGTTACAAGTACTGACTGATGTTGTAGTAGCCAGGCTTAGGCTTGGTTACAAGTACTGACTGATGTTATAGTGGCCAGGTTTAGGCTTGGTTACAAGTACTGACTGATGTTGTAGTGGCCAGGTTTAGGCTTGGTTACAAGTACTGACTGATGTTGTAGTGGCCAGGCTTAGGCTTGGTTACAAGTACTGACTGATGTTGTAGTAGCCAGGCTTAGGCTTGGTTACAAGTACTGACTGATGTTATAGTGGCCAGGCTTAGGCTTGGTTACAAGTACTGACTGATGTTGTAGTGGCCAGGCTTAGGCTTGGTTACAAGTACTGACTGATGTTGTAGTGGCCAGGCTTAGGCTTGGTTACAAGTACTGACTGATGTTATAGTGGCCAGGCTTAGGCTTGGTTACAAGTACTGACTGATGTTGTAGTGGCCAGGCTTAGGCTTGGTTACAAGTACTGACTGATGTTATAGTGGCCAGGCTTAGGCTTGGTTACAAGTACTGACTGATGTTGTAGTAGCCAGGCTTAGTCTTGGTTACAAGTACTGACTGATGTTGTAGTAGCCAGGCTTAGGCTTGGTTACAAGTACTGACTGATGTTGTAGTGGCCAGGCTTAGGCTTGGTTACAAGTACTGACTGATGTTGTAGTGGCCAGGCTTAGGCTTGGTTACAAGTACTGACTGATGTTGTAGTGGCCAGGCTTAGGCTTGGTTACAAGTACTGACTGATGTTGTAGTGGCCAGGCTTAGGCTTGGTTACAAGTACTGACTGATGTTGTAGTGGCCAGGCTTAGGCTTGGTTACAAGTACTGACTGATGTTGTAGTGGCCAGACTTAGGCTTGGTTACAAGTACTGACTGATGTTGTAGTGGCCAGGCTTAGGCTTGGTTACAAGTACTGACTGATGTTGTAGTGGCCAGACTTAGGCTTGGTTACAAGTACTGACTGATGTTATAGTGGCCAGGCTTAGGCTTGGTTACAAGTACTGACTGATGTTTTAGTGGCCAGGTTTAGGCTTGGTTACAAGTACTGACTGATGTTATAGTGGCCAGGCTTAGGCTTGGTTACAAGTACTGACTGATGTTGTAGTGGCCAGGTTAGGCTTGGTTACAAGTACTGACTGATGTTGTAGTGGCCAGGTTTAGGCTTGGTTACAAGTACTGACTGATGTTGTAGTGGCCAGGTTTAGGCTTGGTTACAAGTACTGACTGATGTTATAGTGGCCAGGCTTAGGCTTGGTTACAAGTACTGACTGATGTTGTAGTGGCCAGGCTTAGGCTTGGTTACAAGTACTGACTGATGTTGTAGTGGCCAGGCTTAGGCTTGGTTACAAGTACTGACTGATGTTGTAGTGGCCAGGCTTAGGCTTGGTTACAAGTACTGACTGATGTTGTAGTGGCCAGGTTTAGGCTTGGTTACAAGTACTGACTGATGTTGTAGTGGCCAGGTTTAGGCTTGGTTACAAGTACTGACTGATGTTGTAGTGGCCAGGCTTAGGCTTGGTTACAAGTACTGACTGATGTTGTAGTGGCCAGGTTTAGGCTTGGTTACAAGTACTGACTGATGTTGTAGTGGCCAGGCTTAGGCTTGGTTACAAGTACTGACTGATGTTGTAGTGGCCAGGTTTAGGCTTGGTTACAAGTACTGACTGATGTTGTAGTGGCCAGGTTTAGGCTTGGTTACAAGTACTGACTGATGTTGTAGTAGCCAGGCTTAGGCTTGGTTACAAGTACTTCTGGCAGTTTGAGATTTTTTTTTACATAATTTCCTATATGTAGAACATATAATATTTGAGTATTAAAATGTGATGCTATTTGGACCCTTCGAGAAATTTCCAGTGAGGGGGGGGGAGGCAGAACAGCCGAGTAGTGACGCCGAGGAGACGCCATATTGAATATAAAATGTGAACACTGAACTGAATTGTGCAGTGTAATCAGGCGTTCCCTAAGGTCAATTGGGGTTTTTTGGCCTGAATTTTTAATAGGAACCTGTGTTAACGTCCCCTGCTGAAGAATTGGGATAGTGTAAAAAACCTTTACAATTCGGCAACCAGGACGGAAAAATAGACACCAATTCTTCCAGGAGCACACCTCAGTTAAGTGACGCTTACCCATAACGTACAGTAGTTTTTGCATTGGCCATCTTAAATTCTAGCTGCTAGGTTAATATGCTCCATCAGCATTTTCTTCCAGTAATTAAATGGCAAGTGTTAATACCAATTTCTTGTGTACCCAGCAAGTCTTATCATATACAGTCCACATTATTTTATAATTTACCATTATTTGTATTAATGTTTAACACTGTAATTAATTTACTGTCAGGTCTCACTTTTTGCGAGTGGTGAAGTGGGCATCGAGGGAGTTACAGTTCGGCGATCTACTGTGACTTAAGACCCACCTCTCTCCCATATGCTGCATAAGTGTCTCAATCTTCAACTTGTCGGTTTTTCAAACCATTCATCACAAGGACATTATTAACTGCCAGGAAGGACATTATTAACTGCCAGGAAGGACATTATTAACTGCCAGGAAGGACATTATTAACTGCCAGGAAGGACATTATTAGGCTTTAAAGCAGCACCCAAAAGCTTCAAGATGGCACTATCTTTGAATGGTTTAGAAAACCGACAAGTTGAAGAATTGAGACACTTATGCAACACATGGGAATCTTTACTGAAGAAACGTTTCGCCACACAGTGGCTTCATCAGTCCAATACAAAGTAGAAAGGGGTAAGGAGAGTAGAAGTATGAGGTAATCAGTCCCTCAACCTGGAATCGATGTGTTCAGTCCATCACTCTTGTAGGAAGTGCAGCATAGGGCCAGAGAGGTGGCTTATATACTGCGGTGAGATGAGTTGAAGCAGGAGGAGGCGGGATCACAGTGGGACCTGCCACTAGTGTAAGTAGGTCGGTTTTCTAAACCATTCATCACATCTGTCAGACACTGCAACATCATGGGATCTTGGTACAAAGACTTCACCGCTTGCACAACCTTTGGACGACGACCTACTTACACTAGTGGCAGGTCCCACTAAGATCCCGCCTCCTCCTGCTTCAACTCATCTCACCTCAGTATATAAGCCACCTCTCTGGCCCTATGCTGCACTTGCTACAAGAGTGATGGACTGAACACTTCGATTCCAGGTTGAGGGACTGATTACCTCATACTTCTACTCTCCTTACCCATTTCTACTTTGTACTGGACTGATGAAGCCACTGTGTGGCGAAACGTTTCTTCAATAAAGATTCACGTGTGTTGCATAAGTGTCTCAATTCTTCAACTATCTTTGACTACGTTTCGTACTATTGTTTATCAAAAGTCATTCCTTCCTGTCCTTTCTCCACTCCCTCCTTCCCCCCTTTTCCTTCGTAAACACAGGAAAAGCAGTAAGTCATAGATAACGCCACACAATCTACACAATCTTTATCACCAAGAATCACAAACTCAATATTTCTATCAAAAGCATTTTATGTCTTCATTGAATCACTAAAATACTGGGTAATGTATAATAAAATATACATCATGACTAAAATATTTTTTTCTGTAAACGAAATAATGGTATTTCCAAGAAAACTTAACTAATCTGGAATATATTACTAAACCTTAACATACTCTATATTTAGTACCCGTTATAGGTGAAAATTCATGGCCTTTAATTTTAAGCAATTTATGTCAGCTATTGAAATTAACGAGCAACACACACACACACACACACACACACACACACACACACACACACACAGAGGAAGCAGAGAGGGAGAGGACCTAGTAGCGATCAGTGAAGAGGCGGGGCCAGGAGCCGAGTCTCGACCCCTGCAACCACAATTAGGTGAGTACAATTAGGTGAGTACACATACACACACATACATACACACACATACATACACACACATACACACACACACATACACACATACGCATACACACACATAGTCCCCATATTTAAGAAAGGAAACAGAAATGAGGCACTAAACTACAGACCTGTGTCTCTGACATGTATTGTGTGCAAAGTCATGGAGAAGATTATCAGGAGGAGAGTGGTGGAACACCTGGAACGGAACAAGATTATAAATGAAAACCAGCATGGGTTCATGGAAGGCAAATCTTGTATCACAAACCTTCTGGAGTTTTATGACAAGGTAACAGAAGACACGAGAGAGAGGGGTGGGTAGATTGCGTTTTCCTAGACTGCAGGAAGGCCTTTGACACAGTTCCCCACAAGAGATTAGTGCAGAAGCTGGAGGATCAGGCGCATATAACAGGGAGGGCACTGCAATGGATCAGGGAATACCTGACAGGGAGGCAGCAACGAGTCATGGTACGTGAAGAGGTATCAGAGTGGGCGCCTGTGACGAGCGGGGTCCCACAGGGGTCAGTTCTAGGACCAGTGCTATTTTTGATTTATGCGAACGACATGATGGAAGGAATAGACTCTGAAGTGTCCCTATTCGCAGATGATGTGAAGTTGATGAGAAGAATTCAATCGGATGAGGATGAGGCAGGACTGCAAAGAGACCTGGACAAGCTGGACATGTGGTCCAGAAACTGGCTTCTCGAATTCAATCCAGCCAAATGCAGTCATGAAGACTGGGGAGGGGCAAAGAAGACCGTAGACAGAGTATAGGCTAGGTGGACAAAGACTACAGACCTCACTCAGGGAGAAAGACTTTGGGGTGACCATAACACCGAGCACGTCACCGGAGGCACACATCAACCAAATAACTGCTGCAGCATACGGGCGCCTGGCAAACCTGAGAATAGCGTTCCGATACGTTAATAAGGAATCGTTCAAGACACTGTACACTGTGTATGTTAGGCCCATACTGGAGTATGCAGCACCAGTCTGGAACCCACACCTGGTCAAGCACGTCAAGAAGTTAGAGAAAGTACAAAGGTTTGCAACAAGGCTAGTCCCAGAGCTCAGGGGAATGTCGTACGAGGAAAGGTTGAGGGAAATCGGATTGACGACACTGGAGGACAGAAGGATCAGGGAAGACATGATAACGACATACAAGATACTGCGGGGAATAGAAAAGGTGGACAGAGATAGGATGTTCCAGAGAGGGGACACAGGAACAAGGGGTCACAACTGGAAGCTGAAGACTCAGACGAGTCAGAGGGACGTTAGGAAGTATTTCTTCAGTCATAGAGTTGTCAGGAAGTGGAATAGCGTAGCAAGTGAAGTAGTGGAGGCAGGAACCATACATAGTTTTAAGAAGAGGTATGACAAAGCTCAGGAAGCAGAGAGGGAGAGGACCTTGTAGCGATCAGTGAAGAGGCGGGGCCAGGAGCTGAGTCTCGACCCCTGCAACCACAATTAGGTGAGTACATACACACACACACACACACACACACACACACACACACACACACACACACACACACACACACACAATTTGGCAAGAAAATCACAAGACACAGTTGGTGTCTTAACATACAATATAACTACAGTGAAATATAATATTAAAATCATTTTTGCGATTTCTCACGTCAGATATGACCTCACGTGACTTCACATATGACCTCACGTGACTTCACATATGACCTCACGTGACTTCACACATGACCTCACACGTGACTTCACACATGACCTCACACGTGACTTCACACATGACTTCACACATGACCTCACACGTGACTTCACACATGACCTCACACGTGACTTCATATATGACCTCACACATGACTTCACACGTGACTTCGCATATGACCTCACACGTGACTTAAATTTACGAAATAGAATGAGATCTATAATAACAAAAAGTTACTGAAAAAAAAATTTTTAATAACATGCCAAAAATACATTTCACAATAAAAAAAAAAAAAATATTCAACCTTATGGAATTTGTTTTTTGTATATACCTTCAGTGCTTCAGAAATTCAAAATCCAAGTTGTATTTTAAAAATCTTTATACACGAATAATAAAAAAATCTGATTATCCCTGTAAAATGCTGAGTCATTGTAAAAATTGCAATTAATTTTATTTTGGTTAAAATGGAAATGTCTTGACCTAAGATTAAACCAACGTAAACTTGGTATTAAAACTAGACAAGAATCTAAACTTGGTATTAGAGCTAGACAAGAATCTAAACTTGGTATTAAAACTAGACAAGAATCTAAACTTGGTATTAGAGCTAGACAAGAATCTAAACTTGGTATTAAAACTAGACAAGAATCTAAACTTGGTATTAAAACTAGACAAGAATCTAAACTTGGTATTAAAACTAGACAAGAATCTAAACTTGGTATTAGAGCTAGACAAGAGTCTAAACTTGGTATTAAAACTAGACAAGAATCTAAACTTGGTATTAGAGCTAGACAAGAATCTAAACTTGGTATTAAAACTAGACAAGAATCTAAACTTGGTATTAAAACTAGACAAGAATCTAAACTTGGTATTAGAGCTAGACAAGAGTCTAAACTTGGTATTAAAACTAGACAAGAATCTAAACTTGGTGTTAGAGCTAGACAAGAATCTAAACTTGGTATTAGAGCTAGACAAGAATCTAAACTTGGTATTAGAGCTAGACAAGAATCTAAACTTGGTATTAGAGCTAGACAAGAATCTAAACTTGGTATTAGAGCTAGACAAGAGTCTAAACTTGGTGTTAGAGCTAGACAAGAATCTAAACTTGGTATTAGAGCTAGACAAGAATCTAAACTTGGTGTTAGAGCTAGACAAGAATCTAAACTTGGTATTAGAGCTAGACAAGAATCTAAACTTGGTATTAGAGCTAGACAAGAGTCTAAACTTGGTGTTAGAGCTAGACAAGAATCTAAACTTGGTATTAGAGCTAGACAAGAATCTAAACTTGGTATTAAAACTAGACAAGAATCTAAACTTGGTATTAAAACTAGACAAGAATCTAAACTTGGTATTAAAACTAGACAAAAGTCTAAACTTGGTATTAAAACTAGACAAGAATCTAAACTTGGTATTAAAACTAGACAAGAATCTAAACTTGGTATTAAAACTAGACAAGAATCTAAACTTGGTATTAAAACTAGACAAGAATCTAAACTTGGTATTAAAACTAGACAAGAATCTAAACTTGGTATTAAAACTAGACAAGAATCTAAACTTTGTATTAAAACTAGACAAGAATCTAAACTTTGTATTAAAACTAGACAAGAATCTAAACTTGGTATTAAAACTAGACAAGAATCTAAACTTGGTATTAGAACTAGACAAGAATCTAAACTTGGTATTAAAACTAGACAAGAATCTAAACTTGGTATTAAAACTAGACAAAAATGTAAACTTGGTATTAAAACTAGACAAGAATCTAAACTTGGTATTAAAACTAGACAAGAATCTAAACTTGGTATTAAAACTAGACAAGAATCTAAACTTGGTATTAAAACTAGACAAGAATCTAAACTTGGTATTAGAGCTAGACAAGAATCTAAACATGGCATTAGAACTAGACAAGAATCTAATGCTCTGCCTATTCATGCGAGCGATTTTAACCACTCTGTTGATTTAAACAAAATAGCATCATGCAGATCCATGGTTGACCGACAAACAAGAGCCGCGAGATTCATAAAAAGTGATTGCAATATGAATATAGGGCAAGAGGGCATTAATTACACTCATTTATAATGAATAGAATGTGTAATATGAGTTATAGTCGCTTGAAGAACACTTCCCACCTGCCCGGGTACCTTCCATGTCACACTGAATTCTTTCTCAACCTTCTCAGGTTTAATTTTCAAAACATCAAAAATTCTGAAAATCAGACGAGGTATTTTCCATGCACATGGAGCCCAATATCCTAATTTTCATATTAAAATTGGCAAATTGGGTTTTACAGACTCGAATAATTTTGCTTATATCAATTGCATTAACGGCTTAAAAGTATTATTGTGACTACTGTGTTTTTTCCCGGCTCCCAGGAGATGGGGAAAATATGTTTGAGCCTATAAGTGGTAGGATAACTCCTATTATTTTGATCAAGAGCCCAATACTAGCATCAAGGTCCTTCCCTTGCAGAGTGCCTCAAGTTATGACACTAATATGGAGCCTATCAGCGACCTACTGACACCATGTTACCCACTGTAGTGACCACCTCTGGTGACCTAGTGACATCTAGTGACCTTCCCCGGTGACCTCGTAACACAATCAGCGTATCTGTGTGTAAAAAAAACAACAGTGATAATATAACATACAGAAGAGTCATTATGATTATTATAATCATGATTATTATAATCATTGATAATGTTCATACCTGTAGCCGGGTTTTCCTATTGACTTCTTAGTCAAGCAAACTATTGGTGCCACCGACCCACAGGCCTGCACAGCCATCTAATTATGCATTCTGTGAAATAGGAAGCAAGCAGGTTTGATACGAGGAAGAAGAGCTCGAATTGCCTGAATCAAGAACTCTTCACTAGCTTCAAGGGCTCCCTCCTCCCATTTGCAGGTCAGAAAAGTTACACTTAGTTAGGTTTGAAGCCTGTCGACCTCAGCTCTCTCCATGTCTGCATTTCACCTGTACTAACAAAAAAATAGCCAACTTCCTAAAACGGGTATTGAACTTTTTGTATGTACGGATATATGTGATATACACACAAAAATACGCATTTCAGTGTATATACATATATACATTTGTGTGTGTGGAAGGTAGGAGGAGAGGATGTTCCAGGAATGGTTGGAGAAAAGGGGTACAAGAGGTTTGGAGTCTTAGGCTTCAGCATCCAGCAGGCTTGTGTAAGCGTGTTAGGAGTGGATAGAGAGACAGGGTTTTTAATGGACGTGCTGTTGGAGTGTGAGCAAAGTAACTTTTATGAAGAGATTCAGAGAAATTGGTTAGTCGGTCTAGAGTCCTGGAGGTGGTAATGGCAGTGCCTGCACTCTGAAGGAGGAGTGGGGATGCTTCAGCTGGAGAAGTAATATGAATGTAATGGCAACACACTTCTGGAAAGACGGCGATTGAGTGAATGTTAGTGAATGTATTTTCTTCTTTGGGTTAACCTGCCGTGACAGGAGACGGCCAGGGAGAGAGTGGTGGAAGAGGGCGTGAAAGAGAGGGGAGTGCGTGAGAGGGGGGAGAGTGCGTGAGAGGGGGGAGAGTGCGTGAGAGGGAGGAGAGTGCGTGAGAGGGGGGAGAGTGCGTGAGAGGGGGAGAGTGCGTGAGAGGGGGAGAGTGCGTGAGAGGGGGGAGAGTGCGTGAGAGGGGGGAGAGTGCGTGAGAGGGGGGGAGTGCGTGAGAGGGGGGAGAGTGCGTGAGAAAGGGAAAGTGCGTGAGAAAGGGAAAGTGCGTGAGAAGGGGGAGAGTGCGTGAGAGGGGGGAGAGTGCGTGAGGGGGGGGAGAGTGCGTGAGAGGGGGGGAGTGCGTGAGAGGGGGGAGAGTGCGTGAGAAAGGGAAAGTGCGTGAGAAGGGGGAGAGTGCGTGAGAAAGGGAAAGTGCGTGAAAGGCAGAGTGCGCGAGAGAGGATGGAGAGCGTGTGAAAGACGGGGAGAGACACCGGGAGACAGAGTGTACTCACCCAATTGTACTCAGTTGTGGTTGCAGGGGTCGATTCATAGTTCCTGGCCCCGCCTTCAGTGGTCGCTGTACTCACCTAGTTGTCACCTGCTTGTGGTTGCAGGGGTCGATTCACAGCTTCTGGACCCGCATCTTAACTGGTCGCTACTAGATCACTCTTCCTCCTCCATGAGCTTTATCATACCTCTTCTTAAAGCTATGTATGCATCCTGCCTCTACTACATCATTTCCCAGACTATTCCACTTCCTGACAACTCTGATTGAAGAAATATTTCCTAACATCCCTGTGATTCATCTGGGTCTTCAACTTCCAACTGTGACCCCTTGTTGCTGTGTCCCATCTTTGGAACATCCTGTCTGTCCACACTGCCAATTGCTCTCGGTATTTTATATGTCGTTATCATATCCTCCCTATCTTTCTCCTGTCCTCCAGTGTCGTCAGGTTGATTTCCTTTAACCTCTCCTCGTCGGACATACCCTTTAGCTCTGGGACTAGTCTTGTTGCAAACCTTTGCACCTTCTCTAGTTTTCTTACGTGCTTGGCTAGGTGTGGGCTCCAAACTGGTGCTGCATACTCCAATATGAGCCTAACATACACGGTGTACAGGGTCCTGAAAGATTCCTTATTAAGATGTCGAAATGCTTGTTCTTAGGTTTGCTAGGCGCCCTTATGCTGCAACAGTTATTTGGTTGATGTGCGCCTTAGATGTGCCTGGTGTTATACTCACCCAAAAATCATTTTCCTTGATTGAGGTTTGTAGCCTCTGGCCCCCTAGAATGTATTCCGTCTGTGGTCTTTTTTGCCCTTATGCAATCTTCATGACTTTGCACGTGGTGGGATTGAACTCCACAAGCCATTTGCTGGACCAGACCTGCAGCCTGTCCAGATTCCTTTGTAGTTCTGACTCGTCCTCGTCCGACTGAATTCTTCTAATCTATTTCCCATCATCTGCAAACAGGGACACTTCTGAGTCTATTCCTTCCTACCAGAAACAGCACTGATCCTAGGACTGACCCCTGTGGAACCCTGCTCGTCACAGGTGCCCACTCTGACACCTCGCCACGTACCACGACTCGCTGTTGTCTTCCTCACAGGTATTCCCTGATCCACTGCAGTGCCTTCCCTGTTACCCATGCCTGGTCCTCCAGCTTTTGTACTAATCTCTTGTGTGGAAGTGTGTCAAACTCCTTACAGTCCAAGAAAATGCAATCTACCCACCCTTCTCTCGCTTGCTTTACTGCTGTCACCCTGTCGTAGAACTCCAGTATGTATGTGACACAGGATTTCCTGTCCCTGAAATCGTGCTGGCTGTCGTTGAAAAGCTCATTCTTTTCTAGGTGCTCCACCACTCTTCTGATCATCATCTCCATGACTTTGCATATTATACATGTCAGTGACACTGGTCTGTAGTTTAATGTTTCATGTCTGTCTCCTTTTTTTAAAAATTGGGACTACATTGCTGTCTTCCACACCTAAGGTAGTCGCTCTGTTTTGATAAATGTGTTGAAGATTATTCCTAGTGGTACACAACGCCTCTGCTCCATCTCTCAGTACCCATGGAGAGATGCTATCCAGCCCCATCGCCTTTGATATATCTTGCTCGCTTAGCAGCCTCTTCTTATTCTCCTGGGTCCTTTGCCTTCTATACCTCTTCCATTCTCAAGCACACTTGGTTTTGGCCTGTCTACACCTTTGGGTGAACCAAGGGCTCATCCTGGCTTTCTAATTGTTTCTGTTACCCTTGGGTACAAACCTCTCAGCTTCCTTGCATATTGTTGTCACATATTCCATCATCTCGTTTACTGACTTCCCTGCCAGTTCTCTGTTCCACTGAACCCCGTGCAGGAAATTCTTCATGCCCGTGTAGTCCCCTCTCTTGTAGTTTGGTTTCATTCTTCCTGCCCTTCCTGCTTCCTTCTCCACTTGTAACTCTACTATATATTCGAAGCTCAGAACCAAGTGATCACTGGCCCCGAGGGGTCTTTCATATGTGATGTCCTCAATATCTGCACTACTCAAGGTAAGTACTAGGTCCAGTCTTGCTGTTTCCTCTACTCTCTCTCTCTGGTAGTGTCCTTTACGTGTTGGTACATGAGGCTTTCCAGTACCACCTCTATCATCTTAGCCCTCCAGGTTTCTGGGCCCCCATGTGGCTCCAGGTTCTCCCAGTCTATTTCTTTGAGATTGAAGTCACCCATAATCAACAGCTTTGACCTGCTCGTATGAACACTTCTGGCCACTTCAGCCAATTTGTCACCCATCGCTCTATTACTCTATTATACATCACTGCAATTACCACCATGGGACCTCAAGACTGAAGTGTTCTTATTATGTAGTCTCTTGCTTCTCCTCTGTCTCCTCTCTCCAGCTCATCAAAATCCCATCAGTTTTTGATGAGCAGTGCCACTCCTCCACCGCCTCTGTCTTTCCTCAGGATCTGATATCCCTTTGGAAAGATGGCATCTGTTTTCATTCCTGTGAGCTTGGTTTCTCTGAGAGCTATGATGTCTGGTGATGCCTCTGACTCTTTCGTGCCACTCCTCCCACTTGTTATTTCATCAGTGTTGGTGTCCCATGCCTTCAGTTTCCTCTCCAACACTGTGTTCTAGGGGGGTTTGTGAGGGTGGGGGACCTGGCAGTGTGCTGTGGGATTCTACAGCATAGTGTGGGGCGGGGGCTGTAAGTGTGGATTGTGGTTTGTGTTGGGATAGCGTGTTTGGTTGTGGGGTTCTGGGGATGATTCTGTGTGTGCTTGTACTTGTTGCTCTGCCCTGCTTGTCCTCTGCTGACTCTGTCCTCGTCTCTCCTCTTAGCCCCTTTCGCTTCTGTGTCCTCTCCCTCAGCTGCTGTCATTCTGTTCTTGTTCTGCCTCGGTCTAGGAACACCCTCTTGTAGGCTGACGATTCCTGCAGTTGTGGTTTCTCCTATAGGATCCTGTTCCACACCGTTTCTGTCTTGAAAATCAGTTTCACCAGCCGATTTCTCCCCTTCAAGTACCCCCCCTATTCTCTGAAAATTTACTATCTCAGTCATGTCCTCCTCGCCTATTTCTTTGACGTTTTCAATCTGTTTTTCTTCCTGCCATCTTTCATTGTGTGTCCTCCCTTCGCTCTTCTGAAGCCCATGAATAAACACTGACTTCTCCCTCTCCTCCTCCCATCGACTTTGTGTGTGTGTCTGGGGCCCGTCGATACATGGCCATTGTCTCCCTTAATTTTTTTCCTGCAACTCTTGATGGCATGGCCATGCCTCTGCAAGGGACCTATCCCCCTCTCCACATTCTCCCCTCTCCCTTACTGCTATCCATGCTCCCAGCTGCTCTACCCCTTCATTCCTCTGCCCTGCTTGGTGGACTGATAGGGTCTTAGCGTAAGTCATATCTCCTTCCTTTCCGTTGGGCTCCTACTTCAGTAGGGGTGTACCTGCTTCAGATGCTATGTCTCCTCTAGGCAACAGCACTGTAACTCACTTCTGCCTATTTGCCTCATATTCTACAGCCCGTATCCTGGCTTCTGCGGCTTCGGCTTGTGATTCCGATGTGTGTGTGTGTGTGTGTGTGTGTGTGTGTGTGTGTGTGTGTGTGTGTGTGTGTGTGTGTGTGTGTGTGTGTGTGTGTGTGTGTGTGTGTGTAAGCAATAATAATAATAATCATAGTGGTGTATCGACAGTGTCGGGCGGGTGAGGACAGGAGCACCAGTGAGGCTGAACGGGCAGTGTCACAACTTGAAGCTTTGTGTGGGATTCTCCGCCGTTCTCTCCCCTTCCGTCACCTCTGGTTCTGCAGCCGCCGCCCCCCCTCGTGCAATCACCCACGACACTACAGCAGATACTGATCTCATTCACTGATTACTTGGCATAAAGCGATTTGACCTACACCAGAATGTTTTTCGTCATTGTATTTGTGATCACTTTTCTCTCAGTTCTCATTTGGCACTTTGCCTAGCATAGGACAACGAAATAATACGTCTACATGAAAATCAAATCAAGCTAAAATTTCTGGCTGGACGTTGGCAAATATATAATATACAAACAGTAATGTGAGAATACTATCAGTTCTGGCACAACTGGTGAGTATGTGAGTGGGTGAGTGAAGGCGGTCATTGTCTCAAGACAGTTTTCTCAACGCCAGTCTATTTAGTCCGTTTATTCAGTCAGGTCAGTCCGTCAGGTCAGGTCAGTCCACCGGTACGCCATGAAGCAGCAGCTACCGCAGCGGTTAAGAGTATCTCCAAGGAGCGCTGCGTACCTGGTGGTGTTGGTAGGAGTGTTGAGAGCTGCTTCCTGTGAACCCCTGGTGGCCAAGTGTAATCCCGGAGACTCAGAGGTTTACTGCCAGTGTGTCACCAAGTCCCCACGAGGGGGCAACACAGTCTCCATCAAGTGTGACTTCGAAAATAAGGAGGTAAGACTCGGCAGTTATGGAGGTAAATGTGATGCTATCTCTGGTAGAAGTGAATGTGATGATTCACGAAATCGTAATGACAAGATTGCCAACAAACCCTATGGTTAGAATGTGATGATGTCAATGGGAAATGTGAATTTCAGACCTACATTCTCTTCCTGCAATGAGATCACGTAAGGCAACTACAACCGGAAAATTTCTATCAGTGCTTTTCAATAATCAGCCCCATGAATTTCAGTATTTTAAATAACTAATGTATTTTCGGGACTGAAAAAAACCACTTAAATTCCACTCGTTTTAAAGAACCAGTTTACTAGTATTTATTCATCCTTTTCCATTCATAACCTTAATTAAATTGCTCTTCTGTTCTTTGTCAATTTAAAGGATTCTTATTTGCATAAGAAAAAAGGGGCTTATTCTCTAGTTTCCAATCACAATCTCAATTCATACTTAAACCTTTCCAGAACTATTTCACAATTGGTGTAAATCCCTCTTCATTTTTCCTACAACATCGGGCCACTCACCGCTTGAAATTTTAATTCCGTCCCAAAAAAAATCACTTCGCTTCCCTAGTTGAAACGTTACAACCCATGAGCCACTATTCCTTCAAAAACTAATTTATATTCCTTCTACTTCGCCTTAAATATTTTATACAACTTTGCTCAGCTCTTCCTCTCTCCGCCCGTTGAAATTTACCCCAGTCTCAACTGCAGTAACTAAATTCCACCTTAAGTTATTAACTGCCTTCCTGATAAATGTAGCTCCTGTACAGTGATTATATTTCTACTAAATACAAGAATTCAAGATTCACACTCTCTTCTCTAACACATGTGTGCTTCCACATTTTCTCGAACTATTGAATTTCCTGTCCTCACTATTAAATCTCACTCTGCATTCCTTCCTAAAACACCCATTAACCTAAATCAATTCCTTCCTACAATCCCAACCTCAACTAATATTCCTTCTAATGGAGAAGTAGACTTTAACATCAATTTTCCTAACAACCACAATACATCACTCTTCCCTACAACCACACCTTAACTACATACTACTTACTTAAACCCTACAACTTCATCACTTCTTCTCATCACACAACTTAAAATCACTTCATCTAACAGCATGATAAATAATCACTTTCCTAACACAACAACCCTTAACTATTCACTTCCTCCCTCAAAATCTCCTCAACTACATTCATCTTTCTACACCACAACCTAACCTACAATCATTCCTTCCTAACTACTCCTAAATGTAATCATCATAATTTCCTAACAAGACTGCTTATCCTATCTTCCTTCCTAACACATCCCTCAACTAAATCACTTCCTCCCTGAAACACAACCTAAATTACCATCACTTTTCACTACAACTCCACACCGATACTTATCCTGTAACATTAATTTCATCCTTCCATAAAAAACAACCTTATCCTTACATTCACTTCATCCCTATACACACCTAGCAACCTTACCTCACTTACCTTCCTACCTACTTCAGCCTTACTAATATTCCTTCCCTAAACACCCTCAACCTACTCACTTCCTTCCCTAACCCCCACACTTAACTACATCAACTTCACTCCTAACAACCAACTACATCACTTCTTCCTAACACACCAACACTTCAACCTAAACACTCTTCCCTTAAAACTCAACTTACTCTATATCCTTCTAAACACTAACTTCACTTCTTCCCAAACACCCAGCAACTACTCACTTCTTCCTACTCACTCCTCATACTACATCACTTCTTCTAACCTACCACACCCTGAATCTACTTCCGTTCCCTAACTCACCTTACAAATCCACTTCCTTCCCTAACACACCCACACCCTCAACCTACATCACTTCCTTCCCTAAACACACCACACCCTCAACCTACATCACTTCCTTCCCTAACACACCCTCAACCTACATCACTTCCTTCCCTAACACACCCACACCTCAACCTACATCACTTCCTTCCCTAACACACCCACACCTACATCATTCCTACTAACACACCCTCAACCTACATCATTCCTTCCCTAACACAACCTTACTAACACTACACTCAACTTACATCCTTCCTCCAACACACACACCCTTAACCTACATCACTTCCTTCCCTAACACACACCTCAACCTACATCACTTCCTTCCCTAACACACCCACACCCTAACCTACATCACTTCCTTCCCTAACACACCCTCAACTACATCATTCCTTCCTAAACACCCTTAACTACATCACTTCTCCCTAACACACACCTCAACCTACATCACTTCCTTCCCTAACACACCCACACCCTCAACCTACATCACTTCCTTCCCTAACACACCCACACCCTTAACCTACATCACTTCCTTCCCTAACACACCCTCAACCTACATCACTTCCTTCCCTAACACACCCACACCCTAACCTACATCACTTCCTTCCTAACACACCTCAAACATCACTTCTCCCTAAACACCCACATTAACTACACATTCCTTCCCTAACACACCCTCAACTACATCACTTCCTTCCCTAACACACACCCCTTAACCTACAATCACTTCCTTCCCTAACACACCCACACCCTCAACCTACATCACTTCCTTCCCTAACACACCCACACCTACATCATCCTCAACAACTCACTAATCACTTCCTCCTAACACACCCCCAACTACATCACTTCCTTCCCTAACACACCACAACCTACTCACTTCCTTCCCTAACACACCCACACCTCAACCTACATCACTTCCTTCCCTAACACACCCACACCCTAACCTACATCACTTCCTTCCCTAACACACCCTACAACCTACATCACTTCCTTCCCTAACACACCCACACCCTCAACCTACATCACTTCCTTCCCTAAACACACACCTCAACCTACATCACTTCCTTCCCTAACACACCCCAACTACATCACTTCCTTCCTAACACACCCACACCTACATACATCACTTCCTTCCCTAACACACCCACACCTAACCTACTCACTTCCTTCCCTAACACACCCACACCCTCAACCTACATCACTTCCTTCCCTAACACACCCTCAACCTACATCACTTCCTTCCCTAACACACCCACACCCTCAACCTACATCACTTCCTTCCCTAACACACCCTCAACCTACATCACTTCCTTCCCTAACACACCCTCAACCTACATCACTTCCTTCCCTAACACCCACCCTAACCTACATCACTTCCTTCCCTAACACACCCACACCCTCAACCTACATCACTTCCTTCCCTAACACACCCACACCTTAACCTAATCACTTCCTTCCCTAACACACCCACAACCTACATCACTTCCTTCCCTAACACACCACACCCTCAACCTACATCACTTCCTTCCCTAACACAACCCACAACCTACATCACTTCCTTCCCTAACACACACAACCCTACATCACTTCCTTCCCTAACACACCCTCAACCTACATCACTTCCTTCCCTAACACACCCACACACCTCAACCTACATCACTTCCTTCCCTAACACACCCACACAACCTACATCACTTCCTTCCTAACACACACCACAACCTACATCACTTCCTTCCCTAACACACCCACTAACCTACATCACTTCCTTCCCTAACACACCCTCAACCTACATCACTTCCTTCCCTAACACACACCCTCAACCTACATCACTTCCTTCCCTAACCACCCCAACCTACATCACTTCCTTCCCTAACACACCCACACCCTCAACCTACATCACTTCCTTCCCTAAACACCTAACACACACTCTTCTAACACACCCCAACAATCACTTCCTTCCCTAACGCACCCACAACCTACATCACTTCCTTCCCTAACACACCCACAACCTACATCACTTCCTTCCCTAACACCACCCTCAACCTACATCACTTCCTTCCCTAACACACCCTCAACCTACATCACTTCCTTCCCTAACACACCCCCCCCAACCTACATCACTTCCTTCCCTAACACAACCACACCCTCAACCTACATCACTTCCTTCCCTAACACACCCACATTTTCCCTACACCACACTACATCACTTCCTTCCCTAACCCCCACACCTCAAACCTACTCACTTCCTTCCCTAACACACCCAACCTACATCACTATCCTTCCCTAAACACACCCACACCAACCTACATCACTTCCTTTCCCCTAACACCAACCTACAATCCTTCCCTAAACACCAAACTACATCACTTCCTTTCAACACAACACAACACCTCAACCTACATCACTTCCTTCCCTAACACACCCACAACCTACATCACTTCCTTCCCTAACACACACACACCAACCTACATCACTTCCTTCCCTAACACACCCACAACCTACATCACTTCCTTCCTAACACACCACACCTCAACCTACATCACTTCCTTCCCTAACACACCCACAACCTACATCACTTCCTTCCCTAACACACCCACAACCTACATCACTTCCTTCCCTAACCACACCAAACCTACATCACTTCCTTCCCTAACCACCCACAACCTACATCACTCCTTCCTAACACACCCTCAACTACACACTTCCTCCCTAACCACCCACAACCTACATCACTTCCTTCCCTAACACACCCCAACCTACATCACTTCCTTCCCTAACACACCCCAACTACATCACTTCCTCCTAACACCACTCCTCAACCTACATCACTTCCTTCCCTAACACACCCACAACCTACATCACTTCCTTCCCTAACACACCCACAACCTACATCACTTCCTTCCCTAACAACACACCTCAACCTACATCACTTCCTTCCCTAACAACACCCTCTAACCTACATCACTTCCTTCCCTAACACACCCACACTTCAACTACATTCCTTCCCTAACACACCCTCAACCTACATCACTTCCTTCCCTAACACACCCACACAACCTACATCACTTCCTTCCCTAACACACCACAACCTACATCACTTCCTTCCTAACACACCCCAACCTACATCACTTCCTTCCCTCAACCACCCACAACCTACATCACTTCCTTCCCTAACACACCACAACCTACATCACTTCTTCCCTAACACCCACAACCTACATCACTTCCTTCCCTAACCACCCACAACCTACATCACTTCCTTCCCTAACACACCCACAACCTACATCACTTCCTTCCCTAAACACCACCACTACATCAATCCTTCCTACACATCTAATAACACATTCCCTAACACACCCTCAACCTCCACATCACTTCCTTCCCTAACACACCCTACACCCTACAATCACTTCCTTCCCTAACACCACCTCAAACTACATCACTTCCTTCCTAACACACCACACTACCTACACACTTCCTTCCCTAACACACCCACAACCTACATCACTTCCTTCCCTAAACACCCACACCCTAACCTAATCACTTCCTTCCCTAACACACCTCAACCTACATCACTTCCTTCCTAAACACTTAACCTACATCACTTCCTTCCCTAACACACCCAAACCTACATCACTTCCTTCCCTAACACACCCTAAACCTACATCATTCTTCCTATAAACCCTAACTAATCACTTCCTCTAACAACCAACAATACTCATTCCTTCCTCTAACGCACCCAACCTACAATCACTTCCTTCCCTAACACACCACCAACCTACATCACTTCCTTCCCTAACACACCCACAACCTACATCACTTCCTTCCCTAACACCCCAACCTACATCACTTCCTCCTAACACACCACTCAACTACATCACTTCTTCCCTAAACACACCCTTAACCTACATCACTTCCTTCCCTAACACACCCTTAACCTACAATCACTTCCTTCCTAACCACACCCTTAACCTACATCACTTCCTTCCCTAACACACACCTTAACCTACATCACTTCCTTCCCTAACACACTCCACTCAACCTACATCACTTCCTTCCCTAACAAACCCCAACCTACATCACTTCCTTCCCTAACCACCCCAACTACACACTTCCTTCCCTAACAACCCACAACTACATCACTTCCTTCCCTAACACACCCTCAACCTACATCACTTCCTTCCCTAACACACCCTCAACTACATCACTTCCTTCCCTAACGCACCCAGAACCTACATCACTTCCTTCCTAACCACCCACAACCTACATCACTTCCTTCCCTAACGCACCCACAACCTACATCACTTCCTTCCCTAACGCACCCACAACCTACATCACTTCCTTCCCTAACACACCACAACCTACATCACTTCCTTCCCTAACACACCCAACCTACATCACTTCCTTCCTAACACACCCTCAACCTACATCACTTCTTCCCTAACACACCCACACCCTCAACCTACATCACTTCCTTCCCTAACACACCCTCAACCTACATCACTTCCTTCCCTAACACACACCCTCAACCTACATCACTTCCTTCCCTAACGCACCACAACCTACATCACTTCCTCCTAAACACCACAACTACATCACTTCCTTCCCTAAACCACACCCTCAACCTACATCACTTCCTTCCCTAACAAACCCAACCTACATCACTTCCTCTCCCTACACTAACCACATCACTCCTCCAACTAACCCTCAACCTACATCACTCCTTCCCTAACACACCCTCAACCTACATCACTTCTTCCCTAACGCACCCACAACCTACATCACTTCCTTCCCTAACACACCCACAACTACATCACTTCCTTCCCTAACGCACCCACAACCTACATCACTTCCTTCCCTAACGCACCCACAACCTACATCACTTCCTTCCCTAACACACCCAAACTAATCATTCCTTCCTAACACACCCTACAATCCACTTCCTTCCCTAACACCCACAAACCCAACCTAACATCACTTCCTTCCCTAACACACCAACCTCAACACCACATCATCTTCCTAACACCCTAACCTACATCACTTCTTCCCTAACCACCAACCAACTACATCACTTCCTTCCCTAACACACCCCACACCTCAACCTAACACACTTCCTCTACCCACCCACCCTCAACCTACATCACTTCCTTCCCTAACACACCCTCACACCTACATCACTTCCTTCCCTAAACACCACACTCAACTACATCACTCCTTCCCTAACACACCTCAACCTACATCACTTCCTTCCCTAACGCACCCCAACCTACATCATTCCTTCCCTAACACACCCACAACCTACATCACTTCTTCCCTAACCACCCACACCTACCATCACTTCCTTCCCTAACCACCCACAACCTAGATCATTCCTTCCTAACAACCACAACCTCACATCACTTCCTTCCTAACACACCCAACCTACATCACTTCCTTCCCTAACACACACCTCAACCTACATCACTTCCTTCCCTAACACACCCACACAACCTACATCACTTCCTTCCCTAACACACCCACACCTCACCTACATCACTTCCTTCCCTAACCACCCCAACCTACATCACTTCCTTCCCTAACACACCCACCAACCTACATCACTTCCTTCCCTAACACACCCCAACCTACATCACTTCCTTCCCTAACGCACCCAACCTACATCACTTCCTTCCCTAACACACCCACAACCTACATCACTTCCTTCCCTAACACACCCACAACCTCAACCTACATCACTTCCTTCCCTAACACACCCACACCCTCAACCTACATCACTTCCTTCCCTAACACACCCTCAACCTACATCACTTCCTTCCCTAACGCACCCACAACCTACATCACTTCCTTCCCTAACACACCCACAACCTACATCACTTCCTTCCCTAACGCACCCACAACCTACATCACTTCCTTCCCTAACCACCCACAACCTACATCACTTCCTTCCCTAACACACCCACAACCTACATCACTTCCTTCCCTAACACACCCACACCTCACCTACATCACTTCCTTCCCTAACCACCCACAACTACATCACTTCCTTCCCTAACGCACCCACAACCTACATCACTTCCTTCCCTAAAACACACCCACAACCTACATACTTCCTTCCTACACACCCACAACCCACACTTCCTCCTAACCACCACAACTACATCACTTCCTTCCCTAACCACCCACAACCTACATCACTCCTTCCCTAACGCACCCACAACCTACATCACTTCCTTCCCTAACACACCCACCCAACCTACATCACTTCCTTCCCTAACACACCCACACCCTCAACCTACATCACTTCCTTCCTAACACACCACACCCTCAACCTACATCACTTCCATTCCCTAACACACCACACCCTCAACCTACATCACTTCTTCCCTAACACACCCAACACACAACATACATCACTTCCTTCCCTAACACACCCACAACCTACATCATTCCTTCCCTAACACACCACCAACCTACATCACTTCCTTCCCTACACACCCACACCCTCAACCTACATCACTTCCTTCCCTAAACACCACACACCTAACCTACATCACTTCCTTCCTAACAACCCACACCCACCTACATCATTCCTTCCCTAACAACACACAACAACCTACATCACTTCCTTCCCTAACACACCCACAACCTACATCACTTCCTTCCCTAACACACCACACCCTCAACCTACATCACTTCCTTCCAACACACACACACACCCTCAACCTACATCACTTCCTTCCCTAAACAACCCAACCCACAACCTACATCACTTCCTTCCTAACATCCCACAACCTACACATCCTACCCTAACCACCACACCTACATCACTTCCTTCCCTAACACACCCACAACCCACAACACTATCACTTCTAACACACTACACCCTCAACACACACTCCCTCCAACACACCCACAACCTACATTCCTTCCCTAACACACCACACAACCCCTACATCACTTCCTTCCTAACACACCCACAACCTACATCACTTCCTTCCCTAACACACCCACACCCTCAACCTACATCACTTCCTTCCCTAACACACACACCACACCCCCAACCTACATCACTTCCTTCCCAACACACCCACACCTACAAACTTCCTTCTAACACACACCCACACCCCAACCTACATCACTTCCTTCCCTAACACACCCACACCCACAACCTACATCACTTCCTTCCTAACACACCACACCCAACCTACATCACTTCCTTCCCTAACACACCCACACCCAACTACATCACTTCCTTCCCTAACACACCCACAACCTACATCACTTCCTTCCCTAAACACACCCACACCCTCAACCTACATCACTTCCTTCCCTAACCACCCACACCCTCAACCTACATCACTTCCTTCCCTAACACACCCACACCCACAACCTACATCACTTCCTTCCCTAACACCACACCCCAACCTACATCACTTCCTTCCTAACGCACACCACCAACCTACATCACTTCCTTCCCTAACACACCCACACCTCACATACACATTCCTTCCCTAACACACCCACAACCTCCTACATCACTTCCTTCCTAACACACCACAACTACATCACTTCCTTCCCTAACACACCACAACCTACAATCACTTCCTTCCCTAACACACCCCACCCCAACCTACATCACTTCCTTCCTAACACACCCACACCCAACTTACATCACTTCCTTCCCTAACACACCCACAACCTACATCACTCCTTCCAAACCACTCACACCCTCAACCTACATCACTTCCTTCCCAACACACCCACACCCTCAACCTACATCACTTCCTTTCCTAACACACACACACCACCACACTCCACACACCTACCACCTCAACCTACATCACTTCCTTCCCTAACCACCACAACCTACACACTTCCTTCCAACACCCACACCCAAACCACACCTTCCTCCTAACACACACACCCTTAACCTACATCCACCTCCAACACACCCACACCTAACCTACTCACTTCCTCCCTAACACACCCACACCTCAACTCATCACTCCTTCCCTAAACACCCCAACCCCAACCTACATCACTTCCTTTCCTAACACACACACACCCTCAACCTACATCACTCCTTCCTAACACACCACAACCACATCTCCTCCAACACACCACACCCCAACCTACACACTATCCTCCCTAACACACACACACACCCTCAACCTACATCACTTCCTTCCCTAACCACCACAACCACATCACTCCTTTCCAACACACACACAACCCAACCTACATCACTCCTTTCCTAACACACACACACACACCACACACCCCTCAACCTACATCACTTCCTTCCCTACAAACACCACAACCTACATCGACTTCCTTCCCTAACACACCCACACCCCAACCTACATCACTCTTCTACCACCACCACACACACACACAACCCAACCTACACACTTCCTTCCTAAACACCCACAACCTCACACTTCCTTCCCTAACACACCCACACCTCACCAACACACTTCCTTCCCTAACACACCCTCACCACAACCACCAAACAACCCACAACCTCATCACTCCTTCCCTAACACACCCAACCCACACCTACACACTCCTCCCAACACACCCACAACCCTAACCTACACACTTCCTCCCACAACACCCCAACCCTTAACCAACACTTCTCCTAACACACCCAACCCTCAACTCACACTCCTCTAACACACCCACACCCTCAACCTACATCACTTCCTTCCTAACACACACACACCCTCAACCTACATCACTTCCTCCCTAACACACCCACAACCTACATCGACTCCTTCCCTAACACACCCACACCCACAACCTACATCACTTCCTTCCCTAACACACCCACACCCTTAACCTACATCACTTCCTTCCCTAACCACCCACACCCTTAACCTACATCACTTCCTTCCCTAACACACCCACACCCTCAACTTACATCACTTCCTCCCCTAACACACACACACACCCTCAACCTACTCACTTCCTTCCCAACACACCCACAACCTACATCACTTCCTTTCCTAACACACACACACCCTCAACCTACATCACTTCCTTTCCTAACACACACACACACACACACACACACCCTCAACCTACATCACTTCCTTCCCTAACACACCCACAACCTACATCGTCTTCCTTCCCTAACACACCGACACCCTCAACCTACATCACTTCCTTTCCTAACACACACACACACACCACACACACCCTCAACCTACATCACTTCCTTCCCTAACACACCCACAACCTACATCACTTCCTTTCCTAACACACACACACCCTCAACCTACATCACTTCCTTTCCTAACACACACACACACACACACACCCTCAACCTACATCACTTCCTCCCCTAACACACACCCACACCCACAACCTACATCACTTCCTTCCCTAACACACCCACAACCTATATCACTTCCTTCCCTAACGCACCCACAACCTACATCACTTCCTTCCCTAACACACCCCACCCCAACCTACATCACTTCCTTCCCTAACACACCCACACCCTCAACCTACATCACTTCCTTCCCTAACACACCCACAACCTACATCACTTCCTTCCCTAACACACCCACAACCTACATCACTTCCATCCCTAACACACCCACACCCTCAACCTACATCACTTCCTTCCCTAACACACCCACAACCTACATCACTTCCTTCCGTAACACACACACACACCCTCAACCTACATCACTTCCTTCCCTAACACACCCACAACCTACATCACTTCCTTTCCTAACACACCCACACCCCAACCTACATCACTATCCTTTCCTAACACACCCACACCCTCAACCTACATCACTTCCTTCCCTAAAAACCCACACCCTCAACCTACATCACTTCCTTCCCTAACGCACCCACAACCTACATCACTTCCTTCCCTAACTCACCCACAACCTACATCACTTCCTTCCCTAATACACCCACAACCTACATCACTTCCTTCTCTAACGCACTCACACCCTCAACCTACATCACTTCCTTCCCTAACACACCCACACCCTCAACCTACATCACTTCCTTCCCTAACACACCCACACCCTCAACCTACATCACTTCCTTCCCTAACACACACCCTCAACCTACATCACTTCCTTCCCTAACACACCCACAACCTACATCACTTCCTTCCCTAACACACATCCTCAACCTACATCACTTCCTTCCCTAACACACCCACAACCTACATCATTTCCTTCTCTAACACACCCACACCCTACATCACTTCCTTCCCTAACACACACCCACAACCTACATCACTTCCTTCCCTAATACACCCACAACCTACATCACTTCCTTCTCTAACGCACTCACACCCTCAACCTACATCACTTCCTTCCCTAACACACCCACACCCTCAACCTACATCACTTCCTTCCCTAACACACCCACACTCTCAACCTACATCACTTCCTTCCCTAACACACCCACACCCTCAACCTACATCACTTCCTTCCCTAACACACCCACACCCTCAACCTACATCACTTCCTTCCCTAACACACCCTTAACCTACATCACTTCCTTCCCTAACACACCCTTAACCTACATCACTTCCTTCCCTAACACACCCTCAACCTACATCACTTCCTCCCCTAACACACCCTTAACCTACATCACTTCCTCCCCTAACACACCCTCAACCTACATCACTTCCTCCCCTAACACACCCTCTACCTACATCACTTCCTTCCCTAACACACCCACACCCTCAACCTACATCACTTCCTTCCCTAACACACCCTTAACCTACATCACTTCCTTCCCTAACACACCCTTAACCTACATCACTTCTCCCCTAACACACCCTCAACCTACATCACTTCCTTCCCTAACACACCCTCAACCTACATCACTTCCTTCCCTAACACACCCTCAACCTACATCACTTCCTTCCCTAACACACCCTTAACCTACATCACTTCCTCCCCTAACACACCCTCAACCTACATCATTTCCTCCCCTAACACACCCTCAACCTACATCACTTCCTTCCCTAACACACCCTCAACCTACATCACTTCCTTCCCTAACACACCCTTAACCTACATCACTTCCTCCCCTAACACACCCTCAACCTACATCCTCCTATGTCTAAAAACTGCAAGTGTGCTGGTTCCGTCCACTTTCTAATTGGCTGTCTTACCAGAGCTCTGTCAAAAACGCAAGACAGACCACTGAGCGTCCCCTCGACTCCCAGTCTAGAAATATACACCCTATACTTTGCACAACTAACTTGTAAAAAAGAGTGCGTCTCCCAGCGGTCCACTCTGGATGCACTGAGTAACATTAGGTAGCACTAGGAAACTCTAGGTAGCACTAGGAAGCATTAGGTAGCACTTGGTAACACTGGATAGCACTTTTCCTCCCTCAGAAGTTATCGCACTCCAAGTCCTAGGATCAAGAGCTTTTCAGCTGCATATATTGCATCTCCGTCATCAATTGAGCACAGCTGTTCTCGACTGAGAGAAGACATTGTTGACTGACAATCTAGACACCCAGTAGACACGTGGCCACAGGTCAGCAGTACGTGGACACGTGTTCACAGGTCAGGCCCACGTGTTCACAGGTCATTAGCAGGTGTTCACAAGTCACAGGTCACTTGCTCACAAGTCATACGCCAGGTGTTCACACTTCACAGACCACGTTTTTCACAGGTCACAGGTGTTCACAGGTCACAGACAGAAAGGGTAAAGACCGTCACAGAGCCGTGACGAGATTTGCTTTCAGTGCTCTGTTGTATATCCTGCCCAGCTGGGGCCAGTAGGTCTCCTGCAGTGCTCTTCTGTTTTTTTCATGTTATGTACTATCACCACCATTATTACCAATTCTTTCAGTAGTATTATTGCCACACTATTGCTTCTAATAGTACTATTACCAATACTTATGCTAATTCTACCACCGCCATTGCTACTGTCTTCTGGCATCTCCTTTTATCGCCTCAGTTGTGACTCGATAATGATTCAAAACTGAGCGAAATGTCGTCACAAGGTTCCTGTCCCTAATCATAGATTATTTGCAAATTGTTCCAGCCGTGGTTGGGTGATCTTTAATTCCCTGTGTGTTGCTGGACGAGTCTTGTAAATTCCAGATGCGGTGCAAACCTGTGATGTGTTGCTAGACGAGTTATGCAAGTGTGATGTCTGTTTATCATTGTCCTCTCAGGCAGTGGTTCTCAACAAGGAACTCTTCAACTTCCGCAACTCCAGCTTGGTGAGCGCCTACGTCAGGATGGTGAACGCCACCAGCGTTCATGTGACGAAAGAGTTCCTGCAGGAGTGGATGCAGGCGCCCTCAGCAGCCCTGGATATCTGGAGAGGTGGTAACCTCACTCTGGAGTCGATGCCGCCTCTTGACAGCTACGATAAACACGCATCCTATAGAACCTTCGCTGGTGAGAAAACGCGTGCGTGCGTGTGTATATATATCGTGCCGAATAGGTAAAATTGGTCAATTAGCAAGAACTCGTTTAAAATTAAGTCCTTTCTAAAATTTTCTCTTATACGTTTAAAGATATTTTTCATTAATGCTAATGTAAAAATTAATAATTTTGTACCAAAAGAACCCTAGAAAACTTTCCTAACCTTATTATAATAAGCGCAATTTAATTTAGCCTAATCCAACTAAATATATTTTAGATAAGTTTACAATAATTTAATTTCCAAATACAATGAAATACATATATTTTTTTCGTTAGGTTCAGAATGATTTTTGCGAAATTATTGCACACACAAATTTTCGCTTGCCTTATACAGAAAGACCGTTGCTATTTAAGCTAAAATTGCAGGTTTTACCTATTCGGCACGTAAGGCGTTCCTGCCTTACGAACTTGTTAATTTTTTTCACTGATATTAGAGGAAGATGATCATGGTAATGAATATGATATTGTGTATATGGACTTCAGTGAGGTTTTTGACAGTCCCACATCAGCGACTACTGAGAAAAATTAAGGCACACGGAATAGGAGAAAGTTTTTCCTGGCTAGAGGCGTGGTTGACGGATAGGCAGCAGAGAGTTTGCATAAATGGGGAGAAATCAGAATGGGGAAGCGTCACGAGCGGTGTTCCACAGGGGTCAGTGTTGAGCCCCCTGTTGTTCACAATCTACACAAACGACATAGATGAGGGAATGAATGGCGACATAAGCAAGTTTGCTGATGTCACCAAAATAGGCCGTCGAATTCATTCTGACGAGGACATTAGAGCACTCCAGGAAGATTTGAATAGACTGATGCAGTGGTCGGAGAAGTGGCAGATGCAGTTTAATATAGACAAATGCAAAGTTCTAAATGTTGGACAGGAAAATAGCCATGCCACATATAAACTAAATAATGTCGATCTTAACATTACGGATTGCGAAAAATATTTAGGAGTCCTGGTTAGCAGTAATCTGAAACCAAGACAACAGTGCATAAATGTTTGCAATAAAGCTAACAGAATCCTTGGCTTCATATCAAGAAACATAAATAATAGGAGTCCTCAGGTTGTTCTTCAACTCTATATATCTTTGATTAGGCCTCATTTAGATTATGCTGCACAGTTCTGGTCACCGTATTACAGAATGGATATAAATGCTCTGGAAAACATACAAAGGAGGATGACAAAGTTGATCCCATGTATCAGAAATCTTCCCGATGAGGATAGACTGAGGCCCTGAATCTGCACTCTCTAGAAAGGCGTAGAATTAGGGAGAAATGATTGAGGTGTATAAATGGGAAACAGGAATAAAAGGATGTAAACAGCGTGCTGAAAATATCTAGCCTAGACAGGACTCGCAGCAATGGTTTTAAGTTGGAAAAAATCAGATTCAGGAAGGATATAGGAAAGCACTGGTTTGGTAATAGAGTTGTGGATGAGTGGAACAAACTCCCGAGTACAGTTATAGAAGCTAAGACGTTGTGTAGTTTTAAAAATAGGTTAGATTAATGCATAAGTGGGTGCGGGTGGGTGCGAGTTGGACCTGACTAGCTTGTGCTATTAGGTCTGATGCCGTTCTCCTTCCTTAAGTGAATATGACCTGACCTGACAAGGTTGGATCATTGGTTTAAGCCGGTAGGAGACTTGGACGTGCCTCGCATGGGCCAGTAGGCCTGCTGCAGTGTTTCTTACTTATATTCTTATTGTTGTAGAAAAAGTGATGGTGGTCCAAGAAAATATGATCACAGGGAGCGCCTATACTGGAATGCGCATATAATAATATATATAAATATATAACGTGCAGTAGATACAAGGATGCAAATAAACGCACATAGCCAAATAGCAAAAAATCTGTACCTTCAGAACTGACTGGCGTCAACTACGCAGCTGTTGAATTTCTGCCACTAAGTTCTTGGGTAGTTATGTAGTTATTGCAAAAAAAAAAAACCGAGAGAGGTTGGGTAGACAACTGCAACAAACCTTGGTTATGTAGTGCTTATTGAATTTTGTCAAAGCAATGTGCAATACAGTAGAAACACTGATAAACGACTGTGTCGCCCAATTCAGGGCTCGGCTGTGTTTTAAATCTGTTCATTGTTCCATCTACCTATACTAACTTAATTTACGGTATTTCAGGTGTGGGTATCGTGAGCTGCAACGTGCCTGAAGTGCCCACCATGTTTCTGAGAGACCGAACTCGAGGTGGGTTCAGGATCAAGACCAGCACAGTGGGTTCCTTCCGTAAGGGCGTCTTGCATAACATGAAGCAGGTGGGTGGGTCGCAGGGTGGGTGAGCCAGGGTGGGTCGCAGGTGGGTTGTTGGGTCGCAGGGTGGGTGTATCACAAGTTATGAAAGGAAAAAAGCTCGAGGAATACCATAATTAGCAAATCACAAGGTTGGTCAGGCCGTCACCTTGCAGGTCAGATGTGGAACACCAGGGTAAATTACCATCCTATCCATCCTCCCCACAAACACACCCACATCCTCTACCTACCTCCACCCATCCTTAATAATAATAATAAATAATAATAAATAATAATAAATAATAATAATGATAATAATAATAATAATAATAATGATAATAATAATAATAATAATCTATTTTTACAAGTATATGTTCAAGGTGTACACACCTAGCGGACATCAATGACATATTACACAGAAAAAAACCCTTGTTATGCAGAGGATTTCAGGCAGATTAGGTTTTGTCCCCAGGATGCGACCCACACTAATCGACTAACACCCAGGTACCTTTTCAGAGTACAGTCACTATACTTTCCACCTCTAGAACTGAAACGCGGTTTGCTGATTTACCTAATTCTTAGATAAGTATTACCTTGCTCACACCAACACGTCAACTCCCCAAAATAAACTCATCCGGTTTGACACGCGTTCTTAGAGTATTGTGTGTTCGTACTGTTGTATTATGTATTTGTATCAACGTGTTTCTTCCAAAGATGAATATTTTACTATAAAAAATGGTTATTCTATGAGCAACTAACAATTTTTTCCAGTCTTCACTCGGAATACTTTCAAAGTAATAGATTTTTTTTTATTCGCCGGTATTCTCCCGGCCCGGGCCTTGTCCAAGTGGTGGCCCGGCCTTGGCTCCCTCTTTAGGGAGTGTCTGAGACCTAAGTCTCCCATGGGAGGAGGCACAAGTACCTCCTCATCTTTGGGACCAACTGTCCCCAGACCTAGCCACAAGCTAGGCCTCTCTGGTCTGCCATCCCCGCCCCAAGGGGGCTAATGGGAATGACAGTCTTATGAGCTAAAGGCTCGGGCTCAGGCACCTACCCTACCCTAGAAGGGTTAGGCATGGTGTCGATCAGGCTTTCCTTATTATGGATCTAAGTCTTAGGACTAGACTGAGGAGTTATGTGGATGCGAGTTTTACAGCATAAAAAGAAGATAGACCATTTGATACTTTCTTGGGAAAACTAAAATAATCTGGTTCCCAGCATAAACAGCGGGAGAAAGACGGGTTTTTCTTTTCTGGATACATTTATAAATCAGAGGAATCTAATCATTAGAATTCACGTCGACTTTCACATTCACCAACTATTTACACACACATTGTTACCATTTTTACAATAAGAAGTGTAGTGTCGAAACGACTTATGGAAGCAGTCAGAATATACAATTCAGTTACGTTTAACTTGAAAATACAGGGTTGGACAGAATATAAACGTCTTGTTCTATAGCATTTTATATTTTTAATATGGAGTTGATCCTCCATTTGTAGCTAAAACAGCAGGAATTCGTCGAGGAATTGATTCATATAGCATTTAAGCAACATCCAGGGGAATTTTGAGCCATTCCTCAAGCAAAACACTGATCTAATTCTTCCAAAAGACGACGGTGAAGGAAATCTGTTCTCGACTTCCTGTTCCAATTGACCCCACAGATGTTCTACAATATTTAGATCCGGCGATTGTGGGGGGCCAATCCAGGTATTCGACTTCAACTTCATGATCTCCCTACCAACTGGTGCATTATAGTCTCGGAAGATGGCGCAAAAAGGGACTCGTAACATAAGTAAAATGATTATTCAGTCATTCGACAGCTCAGTCAGCAGGTGTTTGTTACGTCCAACACCCGTAGCTCCAACACTGCATAATCATAACACACTTCTATCTTGAACGGTAAATACAAAGAGGAGAAGAAAGAGTCAATAATAATTGATACAGGGATAACATGAAAAATAAAAGCGTTATAAGGGAATAAGAAATTGTTTATTCCTTACCACGAAAGACGTAAAAAACATGGAAAATGCCATATATACTCGCTACATAAGTGTACTTTATTATAAGTAATTATGTTTTCACTTTTTCAATATTCACGAAGCTAGTCACCCTGGATGAATCCAATGTTTATGAAATTCCTCGTAAAGACTACAGCCAAACACAGGACAAACTAGTATAAATATAATCACTATAACTGAACAAAAGATGTTTGTTAGAACAAGAGTGTTCGGCACTTTTCAAGCATTTCAAAAAAAAAAAAACATAACATTAAGTGGGCAAACTGTTCTAATTACAAACTTCCTGCATAACTGCAAAATCTTCTGATCAGCGCAGTTAATAACACTTGATAAAGATAAATATCAAAATGGTATACAATACCGACAGGTTGGTAGGTAAGACACATAGGCAACAGTTAGGCAACTTTATTCCGAAACGTTTCGCCTGCACAGTAGGCTTCTTCAGTCGAATACAGAAAGTAGGCAGGAACATTAGAGATGTGAAGACGATGTAATCAGTCCATCACCCTTAAAGTCGTAGATTTGAGGTTGTTAGTCCCTCAGCCTGGAGAAGTTCAGTTCCATCGTCAGGAACTATCTGAAGATCAAGCGACAGTGCGGAGACTTAAATACTGTTGGAAGGAGAGGTGCAGAGTAGTAGTAGTAGTAGTGAAAACAGAAAACACCTTGGACAACTTTTTCAAGTGAGAAATGTTTGATCTGAGAGGGACGTGTCCTCTCAGTGGCTGCTTTCTCACTACTACTACTACTACTCTGCACCTCTCCTTCCGACAGTCTCCGCACTGTCGCTTGATCTGCTGTTGACTCTCGCCCTGGCAGGTCATAGCAGCTCTCCTTACTTGCACAATATCCCTACGATCCCCGTTGGAGAGGGGAACCTCTACCATCTCCACGATGTCTCATCGTGTGAGAATTAAGCCCAAGTCTGCTGTCGTCGACGACGCCACGAAGCTTGAGCTTGCAGCTTCTCTCAACACTTGTCTGCACGCAAAGTTCTCCAAGATCACGTCACTGAAGGAAGCTTTCATCGTCACTTTTCTCGATGATACTGAAGCTGACAAGGTGCTTACACCTACTGCCATGAAGACCTTAGAAGACCGAGGCCTTACCATCTCTACGTCACCATACATGCTTGCAAAACGTTCAGTGTTTATGAAACGTCTTGACAAGCTGATCACGAACATGACCATCCAGGAAATTACTACATCACTTGAAGACCTCAACACCTGGGCCAAGATTGACACTGTAGTGAAGATTCCAAACGCTTCCTCAATGCTCAAGGTCACATTCCTGGACGTTACCATGGCGACCAGAGCACTGTCTGATGGCCTGGCCATCTCTTACTACTATATCAACCCTCGACAGATTGAACCTGAACGCTTCACGTACATAACACCTTGCTGGACATGTTACTCGTACAGTCACTCTACTGCCGACTGCCACGTGAAGAATAAGAAGATATGTTCCACCTGTGGGTCTGCAGGACACGATTTTCGTTCTTGCACTTCCACTGCTGCTCCCACTTGCATCAACTGTAAGAGTGATCACCATACTCTTGCAGCCAAGTGTCCAGTGCGAAAGGATATCCTTTCTAAAAAACTGAAGGAAGAAACAAAGAGGTCATCTGGAACCTCTCCTACATACGCTGCAATTGCCAAGATTCAATCTACAACATCCAAGATTCTACAAGCTACTCAACAGTCGTCTCCACTACCTCTCACTACCCAACCTCCACCTGATGATATTTCCACCAAATTCTATTACTGCATGATGTTTGCCCACATGCAAAATGCTGCAAAACCTGGCTCTTTCAACACGACTATCAATGAACTTCTTGCACTCAACAACATGCCATCATTTAACTTCCCTGCAAGTCCACCATCAGCTGAAATTTTGAAAATAATCCCGAAGATCGTCAGTTTTGAAGCGCCAGATGACTTGAAGGAATTAATAATTGACAATGACGATGCATCTTTTTTGAATCCTCCAATGAACGTTCACCTGCTAACATCCAAGTCAGCACTACGCCTCCTATTCGTCGATCGCCTCCTACTCGTCGATTATCTCGTCGTGGCAGCGTACCTCCTTCACCTCCACTCACCACTACTCATATGGACCAATCAGAAGCCACGATTCTACCACAGTCTTCTACACACTCTCTAGCAGAGACACCAACATTGAAAGAACCTTCAATGCTGCAACCACCAACAAAAACCTCTCCAGCCATCACTCGACGTATTAATACAGAAGACCAACATCGAGATCAATACCTGCACTGGAAAGATATAACTTTTTATACGACTCCTGACCAAGAACCCACCATGAATGTCGACACTTTGTACGAGAAAATACACGACAGAACAGTCAAGTTTACAAATCGTAAAGGATCCCACTGCTCCTTCACTACACTCAAGATGACCCTTGACCAGTTACAAGCCGACCCAGCATTTCGACCTAAGATTACAAGATTACTCATCGTTTCCTTCCAACTGCACAACATAAGGAATGCCTCCAACACTGAAGAAATGGAGTAACTCCTGACTCACAATTTAACGACACCTGACCAATCAAGAAGCTAGCCTCCCTTGACCACGCCTCCAGCTTCTGCCAGCCGCCAATCAACATCAAGATTGTAATAAAGTTGGTAGAATTACCGACAATATGTAAAGTAAAAGGACACAAGTGCAACTAATGTGACATTTATTGTGGCAACGTTTCGCTCTCCAGGAGCTTTATCAAGCCATTACAAACAATACATGGACACAGAAGGTATATAAAGGCTCAGAGTGAGGTGAATACTAGTGAGGTACCATTTCGATGTTCACTAGTGGTAGTAGTAGTAGTAGTAGTGGTAGTGACAAAAGTAATACAATATGGTAGAGCAATTAATTCGTACATGAGTAAAAGGATATAAAAGCTATTACTTGGGTAACATAAAAATAAGTTGGACAAATATAAATTGGAATGACGCAGCTTGTTTCAGTGTTCACTCTCTGTGCTTTGTGTAGTATAACAGGAGAGACTATGTGATGGCAGGGTTTACTGTTTTCAGGAGGATTCTTGCTAAGACTTCGGAGATGGTGAAGCTGCCGTTGTTTTGTTTAATTGTATTCGAAACAGCGATCAGTGCTGATTCAAGGCACTTGCGTGTGCGGAAATTATTTTCTTTTATCACTAATTGGGCGTCTCTGAATTTCATAAGATGATTGGTGGAATTTCGGTGTTGTACACAGGCGTTGTTTAAGTTGTCGTTCCTACATGCGTATATGTGTTCATTGAGGCGGGTGTCGAGGTTTCTTGCTGTTTCACCTACGTAGATCTTGTCACAGCCTCCACAGGGTATAGTGTAAACTCCTGCATTGACTGGTTCGTGGTGCTTGGGTTTTGTCCTGGTTAGATCCTTTATTGAAGTGGTAGAAGCGATGGCGACTCTGGTGTTAGCTTGTGAAAGTACTTTTGAGACGTTTAGTGCAACCTGGCTGTTGGGAAGAATTATAACTTTGTTGGGAGCGGTGTTGATGCGTGGAGAATTGATGATCTGAAGAGCTCTTTTCTTGCAGTCTTTGATGAAAAAAGAAGGAAATTGTAACTCAGTGAATGTTTGGTGAATGTAAGTACATTCCTCGTCAAGAAACTCAGGACTACAAATTCGTATGCTCTTAGGAAAAACCCGATGATGATGCCTCTTTTGGTCTTGGTATCTTGACTGGAATAGAAGTGTGTGAGATCATTTTTATTGGTGGGTTTCCGATAAACTTGAAATCTTAGGTTGTTGTCTACTTTCCTCATTCACAAAGTAGACAACAACCTAAGATTTCAAGTTTATCGGAAACCCACCAATAAAAATGATCTCAAACACTTCTATTCCAGTCAAGATACCAAGACCAAAAGAGGCATCATCATCGGGTTTTTCCTAAGAGCATACCGAATTTGTAGTCCTGAGTTTCTTGACGAGGAATGTACTTACATTCACCAAACATTCACTGAGTTACAATTTCCTTCTTTTTTCATCAAAGACTGCAAGAAAAGAGCTCTTCAGATCATCAATTCTCCACGCATCAACACCGCTCCCAACAAAGTTATAATTCTTCCCAACAGCCAGGTTGCACTAAACGTCTCAAAAGTACTTTCACAAGCTAACACCAGAGTCGCCATCGCTTCTACCACTTCAATAAAGGATCTAACCAGGACAAAACCCAAGCACCACGAACCAGTCAATGCAGGAGTTTACACTATACCCTGTGGAGGCTGTGACAAGATCTACGTAGGTGAAACAGCAAGAAACCTCGACACCCGCCTCAATGAACACATATACGCATGTAGGAACGACAACTTAAACAACGCCTGTGTACAACACCGAAATTCCACCAATCATCTTATGAAATTCAGAGACGCCCAATTAGTGATAAAAGAAAATAATTTCCGCACACGCAAGTGCCTTGAATCAGCACTGATCGCTGTTTCGAATACAATTAAACAAAACAACGGCAGCTTCACCATCTCCGAAGTCTTAGCAAGAATCCTCCTGAAAACAGTAAACCCTGCCATCACATAGTCTCTCCTGTTATACTACACAAAGCACAGAGAGTGAACACTGAAACAAGCTGCGTCATTCCAATTTATATTTGTCCAACTTATTTTTATGTTACCCAAGTAATAGCTTTTATATCCTTTTACTCATGTACGAATTAATTGCTCTACCATATTGTATTAATTTTGTCACTACCACTACTACTACTACTACTACCACTAGTGAACATCGAAATGGTACCTCACTAGTATTCACCTCACTCTGAGCCTTTATATACCTTCTGTGTCCATGTATTGTTTGTAATGGCTTGATAAAGCTCCTGGAGAGCGAAACGTTGCCACAATAAATGTCACATTAGTTGCACTTGTGTCCTTTTACTTTACATACAACATCAAGATGCAGCAATCTTCCATCCAGCGAGCTGCAGTCAGCACCCGCAGAGTTCCTGCTGTCTTCTATGTCGTCTTCGTTATTGTTTATCCAGGCTTAGGAGTTGGGTCTAGCCCTGACTCTTCTCTCTTCGACTCAAGACATTCCTCTCACCGTCTATTCTTCGCACTGTCCCCACTTGCCCCTCGCCCCTCGTGGGTCCTTACCTGTGAGTCCTTGATTGATTGATTGATCTTCAGATAGTTCCTGACTATGGAACTGAACTTCTCCAGGCTGAGGGACTGACAACCTCAAATCTACGACTTTAAGGGTGGACTGATTACATCGTCTTCACATCTCTAATGTTCCTGCCTACTTTCTGTATTCGACTGAAGAAGCCTACTGTGTAGGCGAAACGTTTCGGAATGAAGTTGCCTAACTGTTGCCTATGTGTCTTACCTACCAACTTGATAAAGATATTTATTTCTCGAAAGTAACATTGGGAAAAGGTAGCCGACACTACAGATGTCCTGGAATCATAGAACGCAGCAATGAATTGGTGTCAGGCACTAAACAGGACCTCATATCAATAGATGGGGTGCCTGTTTTTGGGTACTCGGTGGTGAGTTGGTAACAGGCACTAAACAGGTGTTCATATTAACAGATGAGATACCTAGTACTGGAGGACACTGTGGTGGAGGCCGTGGACGGATCAGTGGCAACTGAAGGCTTCGTCACGCTCAGCAGACGAGAGGTTCACAGCTGGACTGGTCTAATTCTCTCCAACGTCACCATCCACAGAGTGGGAGAAGGGGCCTTCAACCTCACTCATCAGGTATCCGTCACATACCTGTTGTCTCACCCATCAGGTACCCAATGTTATCTATCCTATTTCTATTGTAAACTCTGTCACTCGTCAGGAAACCATTGTCACCCATTCTCTCCCTCAGAGGCAAAGAAATTCTTGTACTGCATAACCAGTGACTTGCATTACTGGAGCCTTTTCAGTATGTATTTTATTTGTATGAATCAACTTAATTTCTTAACCATCTTGCGTCAGTCTGACATGGAGACAGCAGAGGTGACCAACAGCTACCTGGGGACGGTGGAGACTGGGGCACTCATCGCGGCAGGTGACATATCCGTCACCATCAAGGGCAACTACTTCCAAAGACTAGAGAAGGCGGCTTTCCAGGCGAGTAGACAGTTATGCAAGACGGTCAGGGGCAATTTCAAAGACACTTTTAGCATGGAAATCACTGGTACACAACGTTTCACCGACAAAGGCGAAATGTCGTCCTAAAAAAAGTATTTGAAATTACGCTTCCACGTGAGGTGCCTGGCTTTTTTTTTTTTTTTTTTACAGTCTCTGGTATCACATTAATTTATGGTATCTCATTGTTGAACAGCTCTTTAGATTTCACCTCAGACGTGATTAGCTTACAAACCATACCACGGATGGGGTTTGATCTCGCGGTCAGAGTCTCAAAACTCCAGACCGCGAGATCAAACCCCACCCGTGGTATGGTTTGTTTACAATCGTGTCATTACGATTTCGTGAGTCGTGATTACCTTATTACGCACCAGATATCCATCACTTCAGCGGAAGGGTAAGATTATTTATGGCATACAAATGACTTAGGAACCAGGCCTCAAGGTCAATATACATATTTAGTTTATATTTCATTTTTAATAAGCAAATTTAGAATATTTCCTTAAAATGTCTTATTTACGTTAATAAGATACCTCGACATAGGGTACTGTACTATTTTAGTATTACTGAATAAGTGGACAATTAATCACAGTGATTAAGAAAGTGACCTTAAGGCTGACCATATACTTTGCATTTAATTTGATCGTCTATGTATTCGCTTACCCGTCTACTTATTACCAACCATAAGCCTGGCTGCTACGTCATCAGTTTACACTGCAAGTTACTCCGTGAAGGTGCTTATCCACGTTCATATTTTCATAGTAACTTATAGATTAGTAAGGCTTCTAATTGTATTCCCATGACTTTCAGACTTATTATTTACTTCTTGGTGTTATTTTTAATGCTAGACACAGGGCATACCAAGGTACTTTCGCTAATTTATCAGCTTTGTGATGTAGGGTAATTTAATGTGTGATGGAATCCATGAGAATTGTACATTAATTTCTCTCCGATATTTTAATATCTACTGAATAATTAGTTTCTCCAATAAGCATATTATTGAGAGTCATTATAAAATCAAGGAGTCAACTTTATTGTCTCAAGTTAACTTTCGTGTCATTAGGATGGTAAAAAAAGTTTATAACATGGAAACCCACATGTTAATTCTTATGACTAAATCAATATGGTTGATAAAAATTTATGTAGGGAGGTGGCAACAAGAGCAGATGCAGCCCTGCTAGTAGACTCTTGTTTAAATCAGTGTATATAATTCTTGTTGGTTCGCTAAGAGTTCTGCGAGACTAAAATTCTTGGGAAGAGCTTTACAACATATAATATTAAGTGGAGAGAGCTGCGAGGGAAGGATGGATAGCTTATGTAGTCTACAACGATCTATATCATGCAGGTTACACGATGTATGTTTTCACAATCCGTTGAGATTTGTTTATTTACTTTTAAATATTTAGACAGTAATGGTGACAGTGCTACAGTTCAACATATTAAGATACCAATTACAATGTTAAAGATCTTGGTGCTTTAGGACAACTAAGAATAATTCTGAGGGCTTCGTCTTGCATTAGCCACAAAGACCGGAGATTTTTTCTCTAGATAACATAGGTATTGCCGAATTAAACATCTAATCTAGGCTTTGTACATCATTCTCACTATTCTTACATTACCACCATAACTGGGGTTATAACTAGCAGCAGCTCAGAGAACAATTAGTTTATCTTTGCATTTATTTAGTTTTAGTTACGGTATGGCGTATTTACCAAATGGTATGTCTACACCAGGATATCCGTAAAATTGAACATAGCTGATGAGTTTCCTTACGAACGTATAAGTGGGATATGTCGTCTGCTTTAATTTCTGAATCTCAGATGCAGATAGGTTGAGTTACGAGGAACTTGCCTACAAGTTCTGACGATGTAGTAAGTTATACCATTTTCTCCAGGGATACTTTCTAGGCTTCTCATATGAAGATTTTCATGCCTGGGTGTTTTGGCCCAGTTATTTTTGAGAAGATTAGTTTTTTCAAGAGGGTAAGGCTGAATAACAATCACTTTTTTGTCTAATTTATTAACACCTTCCCAAGTTAGAGAGGTACTAGATCCGTTCATCCCTTTAATTATTCCCATTCCTCTTGCCTAAGTTCATATTTTCTGTTCCTTGTATTTGTTAGGAAAACCTGGGGTTCTACGAGCATGATATATTTTGCTAGTCCTAGCTACAAGAATTAAATTGCATAGTTGAGGGTCGTTATAACAGTCACAATAGGAGTTTTTTAACATTTAAAGAGGAATATTTATGTCCTCTCTATGGATAAACAAAAGGTCTAGAAACTAGGCCCCCCCAAAAAAGTCAGCAGAGGTACTTCGTGATACACTTTACGTCTTATCTGTTGCAAACAAACTTGGGATATTTACTAGTATGTTTGGTATCTTATTTTTTATTGTGAAGATATCGGCATATATCACAGTGATATAGAGAATTACAGTGTGATAGCCGAAGTAGACAATAAAGGAAAGTGGTCGAGAATGTGACCGTAAGATTGACCACATACTTCACGTTTAATGTGATTACCACCTGTGTGTATGCCAACAGGTGGATGTGACGGGTGAGGTGAAGTTTGATGAGAATGTGATCGCCTCGTGGGCGCCTGACGCTCTTGAAGGACTGATGTGTCATAACCGGACCACTCTGGAGAGGAACACTGTCCGTGTTGACACTCCACACCAGGTGGCCCTTAACGAGTCTTCAACCCCCTTCCACACCTCCTGCGGCAACCCACAGGTAACTCACTACCATCACCACAACCCACAGGTAACCCACTACCACCACCACAACCCACAGGTAACCCACTACCACCACCACAACCCACAGGTAACCCACCACCACCACACTGGCAACTTTCTAGAACGAGCTAGCATGCCCCATCTAGCATGGACCAGAGCTACAAGGTCTGCAACATAACTCATCACACTTCCTGATACCAGGATGATATAAAACACCGATCGGTGAAAAATAAGAAACCACTTTGACAGGAAATTCTAACAGGTAAACCTAGATCCGTATATTTGGTCCTCTGAGTATAGTGTTGAGAATGAGCTATACACACTCTCTCATCTGACTGACTGAGAATGAGCTACACAGATTTGTATATTCTGGCCCAGTGTTAATTTCTGTGACTTGTGTAGATTTTTATTAACTGTTTAAATTTTATGTTCAAGCGGCCAGTAGTAACAGCCTGGTTGATCAGACCCTGATCCACCATGAGGCCTGGTCTCAGACCGAGCCGCGGGGGCGTTGACCCCCAAAACCCTCTCCAGGTAAACTCCAGGTAAGTACTTCCACGCTCATGCTCGTAACGTTGATGCAATGACTGCAACAGAAACTGATGCAAGAGTTGCAGGAACAACCAGTAATAAAACGTCAGATAAATCCATATTAAGTTTTTTTTTAAACCAGATTAATCTTCTCTTTGATAATGAGCAAAAGACGAAGCGTTGTCATAGGCCTATTGTCCCACATTATGAGGGTGTTACTCTAACCCTCAATTTTCCTCTGTGTACCAGTGTAATCTCTCTCTTTTAAGCTGCCTAAAATATATCGTCTCCGTAACACTGGGTGTTTGAAGAAGCTTATAAGTGGAACGAGGAAAATATTTTCGATTTCTGAAAGTAGATCGATACATTTTCTGACCATATTCAGTTTTTGGCAAAAATGATTTGAATATCACACTTAATCAAAACTTCTAATAATTTAAGATTTTTCGGACTATTTCCTGCTATTATCATTCAAAATTTCACATTACAGCTATTGATGTTAGAGTAATTATCAAACAATATCCGCCTCTATGGTTACTAACTCTGCTCTCCACAGATCTTTCTGGTGATCACTCCATCACATCCTCTGGCGGTGCAGGTAACCACAGTCTCTACCTGGGTGCTGGCGGCGCTACTGATCATCCTCCTCTTAGCTACCTTAAGTATGTACATCTGGAGGTCGCAGGAAGGCATCACCCGCTACTACAACCGCGGCAGATTCCCCATTATTCTCAACGGGCGGAAATCTTCCCAGGAGAACCTCCCAAACAACGCCGAGATCAACGTTCCTGCCCAAGAAGCTACTGAAGAAGGGATAACTAATACCCTGTACACAAACGAAGAGAGCTAATTCAGAACAGTGCTTAAATGATCTTATCTTAAACAAAACTCTACTAAACCTGAACACTGCTTAGAACCAAGCTAACTGAAAACACTGCCTAGGTATTAAAACAGAACACAGGTAACGCAGGTATTAATAACAACAAATTAAAAAATAACCCATGTAACTCAGGATTTTGCACGGATGACTCAAGAAAAATAATTAGGTACTGAAAGTGCTTAGTTTGTGAATCAAGTATGAATGTAGTGACATGAAAATTGGGCACAAGTAATTCTGAATCTGTGGTATATGAGGATAATACTTGACTAAAGCAAAGCAGATTCCTGCAAAGGATCCTATCGCCCCTGTAGAGTAAACTCAAAAATGAATTTCTTACTAATCAGACTCAGTATTGGCAGGCAGAACTATTGTAAAAAAAAAAAATTCTAAAATCGAAATTCATCTTGCTTAGATCCATGGACTTGATTTTCTGAATATTTTAAATAATGGGAATTTACTGATGAAAATGTCATTTGTAGTATTTAGAGAGCTCGTCTATAAATATACTTTGGCCTCAGGTGTATCATTATTCTACCAGGATGTTTGACTCAAGTCTGGTGTTATAGTGACGGAGGTGATTAATCTGCTTGTTATTTGGACAGACACCTGAAGTCAGTACCTGACCAGCCGGGCTGTGGTTCATACGTAATTTTATGTGCAGCCGGCATTAAGCCGCTTATCCACCGCGAGGCCTGGTCAAGGACTGGGGCGAGGGGGTGTTGACCCCCGGAAACCCTCCAGGTAAACTCCAGGTATTCTGTAATGTTAGGTAGAAGCGCCAGTATTTCCACCAAGGTGAATTGCTCTGATTTTTTTTGACGCGCTTTAGGCTTATATATAACAAGAATATTTTGAAAACGTTTAAACATTTAACTTTTGAAATGTCTCGCAGATGCTGTTACAAAAAGGGACATCTGTTAGTGTGAACATCAAAATGGTATACAATACCGACAGGTTGTTAGGTAAGACACATATGCAACAGTTAGACAACTTTATTCCGAAACGTTTCGCCTACACAGTAGGCTTCTTCAGTCGACTGAAGAAGCCTACTGTGTAGGCGAAACGTTTCGGAATAAAGTTGTCTAACTGTTGCATATGTGTCTTACCTAACAATCTGTTAGTGTAAATATCTTCAAAGAATATTAAGTCAGTGATTCCCCTCCGTCATCTGGAATATTTCTGGTTTTCTGACAGTGACTGGACAAATACAAAACCAAATAAAATTGAGAACTTTAATAATGGTATCTAGGTGAAGACATTTACATGTAAATTTAATAATTACGGAGATATGCTCCTACACAACTTTGGTGGAAGATTATATTTGTACATTATACTTAACATACTTATTCTATACATAAATTTAAATGGTGCACCCAGCCCTGGTAATATACTGTACACTGGTACTGGACTGTGATGGAGTGTACTCAGACGTACAAGATTATTATAGGTGTACATGCGTGCTCGGTAGCATGGACTCAGCAAGTGAGACCCCTCAAGGAAGGTTCCTTGATGTTGGTGAGGGGCTCTTGATTTAGGGAATTGGATCTATGCTCCAGTTCCCCGAATTAAGCCTGAATGCCTTCCACATCCCCCCCCAGGCGCTGTATAATCCTCCGGGTTTAGCGCTTCCCCCTTGATTGTAATAATAATAATCAGCAAGTGAGAAACAGTTCTTAGATTACACGAGCTGCAGAGAACAGTGCTCTCCCAGGCAGAGCAGAGAGTTGCCTCGACGAGCAGCTGTGAAAGTACTCCAGAGGACGACCCTCTAGATACAAGGCCGGATAACTTCTGACTTCTACCTGCTTACCACACGCCCAGTAATCAAACAAGTGAGCAGGTAGTTCGCAACATGGGTAGCAGAACTCCTTTCTAACGAGCACAGTGTGTAGTTATATCCTACCTACGTACGTAGTTAAATATATGCGACAATATAAATCATTATATTTTCATTTTAGCTATTGACGAAAACAACAGCTTTTTTAATATTAGATGAAAACGAATATATAATTATATATAATAACAATGGCGTTTTTTCTGAGGATGCTGAGGACACTGACGGTCACTAGGTGCGTATAAGACCTAGTGACCGTCAGGGCCCCCCTGACGTCGACCTCAGTGTGGCTGTGAACCTAACTTTTAGCGACCTGATCATGTTTACGGTAAATTAATAAACTTCAGTAGGGTAAAATATACACGAGATGCAGGTAATACTTATGTGAAAGACACAAACTCATTGCAGCAGCAATATAATTGCATTTTACAAAGCATTCTCGTAATTGTTCAATCCTTTACAAGTTTACTGTGAATTAAAATACTTCTCGTGAGGAATATTGCACCAGGAGGCGCCCTGCCGTTGTAAGCGTGAAACTCTTAAATGTTTAGCAGAAATAAGGGTTTAACATGACTCACGAAATCGTAATGACACGATTGCAAACCCTACCACGGTTGGGGTAAGAACCCGCTGGCCCAGTGGCGAACGCGTCGGTCTGGAGTTTTGAGACTCTGCTCACGGGTTCTAACCCCACCCATGGTTTATGAGGGTTTATTTTGTTACTGATGAAAATGTAATGTAGCAGGTTACCTGGAGGTTACCTGGAGGTTATTCTTGCTAACTTCTGCTCACGTTCGGTATGCATTTATCTTCGTAACTATAACACAAGACTCGTTATAGCTAGGGGGTCATCACTGGCAAGATAACCAAATATTTAAGGAAACTACCGCATTTCAGAATGTAAGTGAAATATTTCATGTTTAGCGGCATCATAATGCATCCAGTTCAGACTCGAAAATCCTATGTCGATTTCTCATTTACTGGTTTCAAGAAATTTCTCTATTTGCTTTATTTAGGTCAGGTTTTGTCAAACGAGATGGTCACCGGCTAATAAAAAATAACTAATTATGAGATACCACAATGCCGATAAACGATGTATAAAATAAACCGAGACAGTAAATTTTTTGAAGAGCGGACAGAAATGTGGAAAAAGACCCATTAGAAAACTGAGTCAGATCAGTGACTATGACTGCTGCCATAAACAGCAGATTCTCATCACTGACTTCTAATTTGGACCACTTCCCGTGCTCATACAGAACCATATCTACGATATTTCGCAGGCAGGTTGTTGGTCCTAATCTTCAGCGGCAGGAAAATACCCCCGTCCCCCCCCCCCAAAAAAAAAAAAAAAAACTTCATTGCTGTTTTCCTTAAATCGGACTTTTGATTCATTTCAATATTAAACCACTGCTCCTATTTTGAGTCCTTTATAGTTCCCAAATGGGAACTTATCTACAGTCTAATGTGAAGGAGGTGGACCAATCAACTACTAAAACATCGTTCCGTCACTCTATTAATACGTCCTCAAGCCCCTCCTGTAACTTATCAATCCTCATTAACGAATTCTTAGTCCTGAAGGACTAATTGCACTTCTGTCATGGATACATGTATATGAATGTTGGAAGTGCTGTGGGCACTCTGCTTAAATTTCATTATCACAAAACAGATAACTCATTCGCCATTACCAAATAACAAAAGTGGTTGGATGTCTTATTTTTACTCCTCTTCCTTTCTTTCCCCACAACATCTTCACCCATTTCCCACCTTCTCTAGTCTTCTTCCTTCCCCTTCCTTACCAGGGTTCTGGTCATAGTTTGATGAGATTCGAATGATTACCTTAAACTACGTTTCCACTTCGTCTGTCTCCAAGACTAATTCATTTTTATTATTGACCGCTGAAGCCTACAGCTCAGATCAAACTATTCGTTAATAAAGATACCTATGCGTTACACATTAACATTTCTCTTGCTTTGAAAGGTTTTATTACCCATCCCATCATTTTTCTACCTTCAGCAACACCTGTTTTATTGGCTCTCTAAACGACAGATCAGCTAATATCATTACACTCATATCTATCACATGTTCCTTTCGTTCTATTCAGTGGTCCTTCTGTATTTTGTATACAGTCCTCATTTGTCTTCCTTATTATTTCCAGTCTGAACAGCTGCAGCTCGTCATCCCTCAACACCACATTGTTTACTGTCCACTGGAAGACTTTGCTAAGTAGCTTTCTATAATTCTTCGGTGTCGTCTACAGAGGTGACCTTCATGGTTACTTTCGTATCATCCGCATATGACATGGAGCTGTGGTTTGTGCTTTTATCTTTATCCACAGTGAGAATGAGGAACAACAACAAAGGTGCCTGGGATGAGGAACAACAACAAAGGTGCCTGGGATGAGGAACAACAACAAAGGTGCCTGTGATGAGGAATAACAAAGGTGCCTGTGATGAGGAATAACAAAGGTGCCTGGACCGTTCCTTGAACACTTTTACTTTACTATATTTTAATTTTGGTTTGTTTGTTATTACCTCTACATTCAGTTCGTCAAAAAACTGAATATCCATTTGCGTACTTTTTTTTTTATTATACAAAGTGACCTCATTTTATATGAAATCACTGACTGCTTTGTCAAAAGCTTTCGCGAAATCGGCATTTTAATTTTCTTCCAATGCCTTCGTAATTACGTAATGGTCCAGTAGATGTAATGAACACGATCTTCCCATTTTAAAGTCACGTTGGTTTTGGGTTGGTCATTATATTCCATAAAGTTTGTAATTTTCGTCTCATCACCCTTTCAGAGACTTCCATGTGATGTCAGTACTATTGGTCTGTAATTTTTTTTACCAGCCCTCTATTGCCTCTTTTTGTGCAGATAAGCTGCCTGCACACTTTAAGGCCTCTGAAATTTCTGCAAGAATTGTACGTGTCCCAGTGATATTTTGCACTTATGATACAAATGAACTGGATGAATCCGGCCCAGGTGCTGCTCTGTTACCTAGCATAAGATACCTATCAGCCAACTGTTGTGGTTCGCATCCTGGGAAACTACATAGGGACCCCAGTAAATGCTAAATGCATTTCGGTTGCTATGCGATCCGAGTGAGGTATCTATTTCATAACCCTTGTGCCTCAATGCACGCGACTGGAATAGTGCAGAGTGCGGCATAAGTTGATGATGGAGTTAAATATCAGAGTTGAAGAGTTGAAAGGAATAAGAAGAAGAGGTGCTGAATCGCCATTTGGAAACTAATAATCAAATATCTCAAATAAAAAAAGTAAATGACAACCCAAACCTAATCCAAACTTTTCAGTGACACGAACACATTATCAAGTTATTAACTTGGAAGACTTGAAGCTAATCAGACGTGACACTCAAAAATTATGGCACGAAAAGCTTTATTTAAATTTTCCTAATTTCTACCAAAGAAACAGCAACCTGGAACCTACACAGACCAAAATCAATCCAGATAATCTTTAAGATTGACCAGCTTTTAAATACAATAAGTTTTATGTAAACTTAGTGCACATAAGATACCAATTTTTAGCACATTATAGGCACATTAGGAACATTAAGTTAGAGGAAAACACATCAGCACTAAAAGTTTAAACAACTCTTGCCATGGGGCACGCGAACATGCCCATTCTTCCAAGAATTTGGTCCTAGTTACCGTACACATGCGTTGAAAATGTAATGCCGATTGGATTAAATTATGGGCGAAATATAATTTAAGGTTACGAATAAGAAGAAAAGGTTAGGCAATCTCTTAGGTGTGCCGTAGCTCGATTGGTAGCGCACTCAGCTCACACACTGAGGCCCGGGGGTCGATCCCCGGTACAGCTGAAAACATTAGGACGTGTTTCATTAAGACACTTGTTGTCCCTCTTCACCTAGTAGTAAAATAAGTACCTGGGTGTTAATAGACTGGTGTGGGTCGCATCCTGAGGACAAAATTTATCTAATTTGCCCGAAATGCTCTGCATAAAGTGCTTTCTATGTAGTAACACTTTAAACCTGTCCCAATGTAATATCACCAGATTTTAATTTGAGTAAACTTACTGTCTGATATAAATAAAACAGACGTATAAATTAACAGACTATGATCAAATTCTCTAGTATCAAGTAGTCTGTTAGCCATTAACTGTAGTCTGCCCATATAATCTATAATCTTCATTATAGAATAATAAGAAAATATTATAACCTTTATATTATAATAATAAGGTAAAAGGACCCCAATGGAAATAAGTCACTCTGTCTGACTTTTTTGGGTTATCCCAGGTTCTCTACACATATGCTGCTATGTATGATAATTCTATGTAACTGTATTGTGTATACCTGAATAAATTTACTTACTTACTTACTTATGCCATGGCACGATAGTAGCTCTTTCAACTGCAACTCATTATTATTATTTTATTATTATTAAAGATTCGCCGGTATTCTCCCGGCCCGGGCCTTTTCCAAGTGGTGGCCCGGCCTTGGCTCCCTCTTTAGGGAGTGTCTGAGACCGAAGTCTCCCATGGGAGGAGGCACAAGTACCTCCTCATCTTTGGGACCAACTGTCCCTAGGCCTAGTCACAAGCTAGGCCTCTCTGGTCTGCCATCCCCGCCCCAAGGGAGCAAATGGGAATGACAGTCTTATGAGCTAAAAGCTCGGACTCAGGCACCTACCCTACCCTAGAAGGGTTAGGCATGGTGTCGATTGCAACTCATTATTTTAATTACATAATCTCAATGTACTCTTGCAAGGAAAAAAAATTTGCATTATATATATATATATATATATATATATATATATATATATATATATATATATATATATATATATATATATATATATATATATATATATATATATATCTTTGACTGCGGGTTCAAGCCCCACCCGTGGTATGGTTTGTTTGCAATCGTGTCATTACGATTTCTTGAGTCATTTATATTAGTTTCCCATAAAAATATAAAATACGTTTTCTACTAATGTTTTTCATAGAAAATTAGTCACAATCAGCAAGGATGTGTGTCTTATTTTAAACTTAAGAATATATGATATAAGTCGATGTGGATGAGAGAAAGTAATCTTTCAAGGATTTAAGATACAAAGAGGACATCCAAATTCCTCTAAACAGTCGTTACTTCCACTTACGTATAACAGAGAACTAGACTCTCCTGGTGTTGAAACTGCGTCACATCTTGAGTCCTCAGACCCCATGTTACGACTCGATCGCTAGCGCACTCAGCTCTCACACTGAGGTCCGGAGTTTGAATCCCCGGTACGGCTGGAAAACATTAGGAAGTTTCCATAAGACACCTGCTGTCCATGTTCACCCAGTAGTATAATAGGTTCCTGGGTGTTAGTGGACTGGTGTGGGTTGCATCCTGGGACAAAACTGAAATAATTTGCGGGAAATGTTCAGCATAACAAGGGGCTTCATATATAGTAGTATGTCATTGATGTCAGCTATGGTCTGTATACCTTGTACATGTACAAGTACATGCACTAGAAGACAAAAAGAATGCAGATGTAATATATACAGACTTTGCAAAAGCCTTCGACAAGTGTGACCATGGCGTAATAGCCACAAAATGAGTGCTAAAGGAATAACAGGAAAAGTCGGTCGATGGATCTATAATTTCCTCACTAACAGAACACAGAGAGTAGTCGTCAACAGAGTAAAGTCCGAGGCAGCTGCGGTGAAAAGCTCTGTTCCACAAGGCACAGTACTCGCTCCCATCTTGTTCCTCATCCTCATATCCGACATAGACAAGGATGTCAGCCACAGCACCGTGTCTTCCTTTGCAGATGACACCCGAATCTGCATGACAGTGTCTTCCATTGCAGACACTGCAAGGCTCCAGGCGGACATCAACCAAATCTTTCAGTGGGCTGCAGAAAACAATATGAAGTTCAACGATGAGAAATTTCAATTACTCATATATGGTAAACACGAGGAAATTAAATCTTCATCAGAGTACAAAACAAATTCTGGCCACAAAATAGAGCGAAACACCAACGTCAAAGACCTGGGAGTGATCATGTCGGAGGATCTCACCTTCAAGGACCATAACATTGTATCAATCGCATCTGCTAGAAAAATGACAGGATGGATAATGAGAACCTTCAAAACTAGGGAGGCCAAACCCATGATGACACTCTTCAGGTCACTTGTTCTATCTAGGTTGGAATATTGCTGCACACTAACAGCACCTTTCAAGGCAGGTGAAATTGCTGACCTAGAAAATGTACCAAGAACCTTCACGGCGCGCATAACGGAGATAAAACACCTCAATTACTGGGAGCGCTTGAGGTTCCTAAACTTGTATTCCCTGGAATGCAGGCGGGAGAGATACATGATTATATACACCTGGAAAATCCTAGAGGGACTAGTACCGAACTTGCACACGAAAATCACTCACTACGAAAGCAAAAGACTTGGCAGACGATGCAACATCCCCCCAATGAAAAGCAGGGGTGTCACTAGCACGTTAAGAGACCATACAGTAAGTGTCAGGGGCCCGAGACTGTTCAACTGCCTCCCAGCATACATAAGGGGGATTACCAACAGACCCCTGGCAGTCTTCAAGCTGGCACTGGACAAGCACCTAAAGTCGGTTCCTGACCAGCCGGGCTCGTACGTTGGTTTGCGTGCAGCCAGCAGTAACAGCCTGGTTGATCAGGCTCTGATCCACCAGGAGGCCTGGTCACAGACCGGGCCGCGGGGGCGTTGACCCCCGGAACTCTCTCCAGGTAAACTCCAGGTAATATACAATAAAAATATATAAACTGAAAGAACACACGAGTGTAAATGTTGGATCAAGGGATCTTTTCTAGTTCTCATTGTAATATTGTTAGGCAATTTACAATATGTATGATAATTGTACTTACGTGTATTATTGCCTAATATTATTGGGCGTGGGCGGCCTCTAGGACACCCAACCCCCGGCCAGTAGACGGCCTGTGACCTCTCCTCTCTGACAGTCCCCACATTCATACCCTAGTTACACAGACACTCGGTACACCAGAGGTTAACCAATCCAATGAAGCTATTATCTATGTGCTGTAAAAGAATGATCTTATTTATGGCTGAAAGACTATCTCTAAAGAGCGCAGCGCGTCTGGGTATTTAAGCAGCGGTGTGTGAAGAGCCGCTGTAACTGCGCCTGCAGTTAATACAAGGACCACCTGATCTCGCTCCTCAGGTGAAATTAACAAGTTGACCATCGCCACATGACACACACCATCACTCGCTTTCGTCATATTTCTCGGGATACATTTCCTGAGAGTTAATAATGATATATTTTACTAGGAGTGCTTGAAGCCCCTAGAACCGTACTCCTTAGAACGTAGGCGAGAAAGATGCATCAAAATTTACAGCTGGAAGATTCTAGAGGTATTTACACACCGAAATTACTACTTACGAACACGAGAGGTTTGGCAGATAGTGTAGGATACCTCCTGTAAAAAACAGGAGCCATAAGTACACTGGGAGAGTACTCAGTAAATGTAAAGGGACCACGACTCTTCAGCACCTTCCTTTCATGCATAAGGTAGATTACGACAAACTCCGACAAATTCATCAAAGAAGTTCTCGATCAGCTGGGTTGTGGTGCATATGTTGGATTGCTGTCAGTGGGCGATAAGAACCTGATTGATCAGGCCAGCAACCGAAAGGCCTGGTCTGGGACCTGGCCGACGGGGCAGTGACCTTCAGAAGCGATTCCACGTAACCTCCAGGTATAATCTAATACATAATATTGCTACCCTGATCTATATGTTTGGTTTCAGCAGGACTGGAGTTACTGTTACGTGGTGGATTACTATCTTACATGTCACAGATAAAGTGAATATTTTGAGTCTACCTCAAGATCCTGAGACCGGAGGTTCTCCGATGTGGGTGTGACGGTGTGGTGTGGGTGTGACGGTGTGGTGTGGGTGTGACGGTGTGGCGTGGGCGTGTGGGTCGTAAGCCTAGCCATGACGGAATGTTAGGCGGGTCGGGTCTAGCGTCTCATCAGCGGTACTCTACCACCAACCCTAGCATGCCACAGACTGCTATCCTGCTTCTGCCGCTGCTGCCGTCGTCACTGCCGCTGCTGGACTGTGCTAGACCATACTAGAATCAGTATGAGAGCGGCATCCACAGAAGACACAGCAAACCTCTAATTTGACAAACTAAGTCTTTCAGTGGGCCACTGACAATATGATTTTGTTCAAGGAAGGGAAAGTTTTGAAGAGTCATGGTCCCTTTACACTTACGAAATTCTCTCTCAGTGTACTCATCAATTCCCTGCTTTTCTCCGGAGGAATATTGCGGTCATATGAACTTATTTTCGTGTGCAGGTTTGGTACCGATCCTTCTATCCTCCAGGTGCAGATTACGACGTATCTTCCTCGCCTGCGTTCTAATTATTATTATTATAATCAAAAAGAAGCGCTAAGCCACAAGGGCTATACAGCGCTGCAGGGTAGGGAAGGAAGCGAGGGTATTGGATGGCAGAAGGGAGGAGGGATGATCAGAAGGTTACAGAAAACAGCGGGGCAGGGGATAGTACGGGGGTAGAGGGTAGCAAGAGATTGTAGAAAGGGCTGAAGGTATCAGAATTTGTGAAGTAAGTCAGTTGTTGTCAAAAAGTCAATGAGAGAGTCCGGATGAAAGGTTGGTCCATCAGCGAGAAGGGAAGGTAAAGAGAGAGCAGCGGAGCGAAGACGACGACGGAGGTAAATTCTGCGTGCTCGTTGATAAAGTGGGCAGTCCAACAGAATGTGGCTGACTGATAATGGAGCTTGGCAATTCTCACAGAGAGGAGCAGGGCGCCTCTCCATGAGATATCCATGAGTAAGACAAGTATGGCCAATGCGAAGATGGGAGAGAGTAGTCTCCCAACCTCGACACTGGTGATAAGAAGACGGCCAGTAACCTGTGTTCTAAGGAGTACAGGTCTAGGGACTTCAGGTATTCCCAGTTTTCTGTCTCGTTTAAGGTGAATGCCAGATCTAATCTTCCTGGCTCGTCACAATTTTCTTCTCTTGTATTTTATATCTACCTGGAGTCTACCTACCTGGAGAGCATTCCGGGGATCAACGCCCCCGCGGCCCGGTCCACGACTTAGCATCCCAGTGCATCACAACCTGATCAACGAGGCTGTTACTGTTGGCCGCACGCAATTCAGCGTATGAACCACAGCCCGACTGATCCGGCACCGACTTTGGTATCTGTCCAGCTCCCTCTTGAAGACAATTAGGGGTCTACCGGTAATGCCCCTTATTGCTGATCGGAGGCTGTTGAACAGTCTTGGGCACTGGACACTCATTGCATTTTATCTTAGTGTACCAGTGGCGCCCCTACTTTTCACTGGGGGTATGTTGCATCACCTGCCATGTCTTTTGCTTTTGTACTGTTACATATCAAGGAAAGTGATCCCTAGGCGCCTCTGACCAGAGAAGAGAGCGTAACCATGCAACTGCGTTGAACTACGTAAGTACATAAAGAAGTACTTAACATAACTTATTATCTAGTGCATAACGCACCTCCTCCCTCCTGTGTGTATTCAACTCTTTGGTTGCAGGTGTCGATTCACAGCTCCTGGCCTAGCCTCTATGAGAGCCATAATAAGACTGGCTACCTTATTTCAGGTCATGTTAGCCAGCATCCCATCTGTGTGATCAGACATAGCTCTTGTCCCTTTTGTGTGTCTACCTACCTGGAGTCTACCGGGAGGGTGTTCCGGGGGTCAACGCCCTCGCGGCCCGGTCTTTGACCAGGCCTCCCGGTGGATCAGGGCCTGATCAGCCAGGTTGTTACTGCTTGCTGCACGTTGTTCAACTTACGAACCACAGCCCGGCTGATCTGGTATTCACTTTAAGTACCTGTATCTCCCTCTTGAAGGTAGCCAGGGGTCTATTGGTAATTCTCCTTATACTTGGTGGGAGACTGTTGAACAGTCTTGGGCCCCGTACACTTGTGTTTTCTCTTGTGTACTGATGGCGCCCCTACTTTTCATTGGGGGTATGTTGCACCGCCTGCACAGTCTTCTGTTTTCATAGGGAGTGATTTCTGCGTGTAGATTAAGGACCAGTCCCTTTAGGATTTTCCAGGTGTAGATTATGATGTATCTCTCTCGCCTGCGCTCCAGCGAGTACAAGTCAAGTGCTTCCATGTGTTCCCAGTAATTGAAGTATTTGAAGGAACTTACATGAGCAGTAAAGGTTCTCTAGATCTGTGATTTCACCTGCCTTGAATGGAGCAGTTAATATACAGCAGTATTCCAGCCTAGAGAGAACAAATGATTTGAAAAGGATCATCATTGGCTTAGCATCTCTTGTTTTCAAGTTTCTCATTATCCATCATGCCCTTCGCAGATTTGATAGGGACTGTTGTGATCCTTGAAGGTTAGATCTTCTGATATTAAGACTCCCAAGTCCTTCACACTACTTTTCAGCTCTGTTTGATTAGAGTTTGTAATAAACTTAGTTCTAGCTATTTCCTCCAGTTTTCCATAACGGATAAGTTGAAATTTGTTCTCATTGAACATATGGTTTTCCGTTGCCTGTTATAAAACTTTGTTTATATCTGCTTAGGTATTTACCATGTCCTCAATAGATGGCAGTCTTATGTAGATTCTAGTGTCTGCAAAGGATGACACGGTGCTATGGTTCACATCTCTGTCTGGTTTGAGAATGAGAAACAGGATGGGGAGAGTATTGTGCCTTGTGGAACAGAGCTTTTCACTGTGGCAGCCTCCGACTAAACTGTTTACCAGTACGTACTTGTGTTTGATTGGTTAGAAAGCTGAAGATCCAGTTAATCCTGTAGCACTCATTTTGTTCTGTTACACCATGATCGCACTTGTGTGCCTGTGTGTATGCCTATGTGTATGTGTGTGTGTACCTGCGTGTCTGTAACAACTAGATTATAATTACATTCAAAGTAGAGCGACAGACTCGTAGGAGTTATGCAGCTCTCTAATCGGTAGACTTTTTTCATGAAACACAAATTGGATACACCGGCACTGTGTTGTTACCTTATGCTACATGATAGTTACGCATTGGGAACAAAGCTTACTATGACGGCAGAGATGGAAACATCTGGTGGGTCCCGGATGTTGTTACAGTGGGGGACAATTGGGATAACGAGCGTAATCCCCAGTGGTACTAGACTTGTCAGAAGGAGCAGGGAAAGTTTATGGGAAGGGCAGCGAGAGAAGGAGAGCAGGGAGACGAGGAGAGTGGGGGAGGAGTAGGACAGGAGAGGTTAGGTCCTCTTGGTACGGGTGATCTAATTACTCGGAAGATTCCGACCCTGTTTGTGAAATAGATAAAGCCGTGAGAGGCGCCGTCGAAGGTTAAGCTGTGGGACTGGGCTCTCTGCTGTGGGACTGGGCTCTCTGCTGTGGGACTGGGCTCTATGCTGTGCTGCTGGGCTCTCTGTTGTGGGACTGGGCTCTCTGCTGTGCTGCTGGGCTCTCTGCTGTGGGGCTGGGCTCTCTGCTGTGGGACTGGGCTCTCTGCTGTGGGACTGGGCTCTCTGCTGTGGGACTGGGCTCTCTGCTGTGGGACTGGGCTCTCTGCTGTGGGACTGGTCTCTCTGCTGTGCTGCTGGGCTCTCTGCTGTGGGACTGGGCTCTCTGCTGTGGGACTGGGCTCTCTGCTGTGGGACTGGGAGCTCTGCTGTGGGGCTGGGCTCTCTGCTGTGGGACTGGGCGCTATGCTGTGGGACTGGGCTCTCTGCTGTGGGACTGGGCTCTCTGCTATGGGACTGGACTCTCCGCTGTGGGACTGAGCTCTCTGCTGTGGGACTGGGCTCTCTGCTGTGGGACTGGGCTCTCTGCTGTGTTGCTGGGCTCTCTGCTGTGGGACTGGGCTCTCTGCTGTGGGGCTGGGCTCTCTGCTGTGGGGCTGGGCTCTCTGCTGTGGGGCTGGGCTCTCTGCTGTGGGGCTGGGCTCTCTGCTGTGGGACTGGGCTCTCTGCTGTGGGACTGGGCTCTCTGCTGTGGGACTGGGCTCTCTGCTGTGGGACTGGACTCTCTGCTGTGGGGCTGGGCTCTCTGCTGTGGGGCTGGGCTCTCTTCTGTGGGACTGGGCGCTCTGCTGTGGGACTGGGCTCTCTGCTGTGGGGCTGGGCGCTCTGCTGTGGGACTGGGCTCTCTGCTGTGGGACTGGGCTCTCTGCTGTGGGACTGGGCTCTCTGCTGTGGGACTGGGCGCTCTGCTGTGGGACTGGGCGCTCTGCTATGGGACTTTGCTCTCTGCTGTGGGACTGGGCGCTCTGCTGTGGGACTGGGCGCTCTGCTGTGGGACTGGGCGCTCTGCTGTGGGACTGGGCGCTCTGTGGGACTGGGCTCTCTGCTGTGGGACTGGGCTCTCTGCTGTGGGACTGGGCTCTCTGCTGTGGGACTGGGCGCTCTGTGGGGCTGGGCGCTCTGCTGTGGGACTTTGCTCTCTGTGGGATTGGGCGCTCTGCTGTGGGACTGGGCGCTCTGCTGTGGGACTAGGCGCTCTGCTGTGGGACTGGGCGCTCTGCTGTGGGACTGAGCGCTCTGCTGTGGGACTGGGCGCTCTGCTGTGGGACTGGGCGCTCTGCTGTGGGACTGGGCGCTCTGCTGTGGGACTGGGCGCTCTGCTGTGGGACTGGGCGCTCTGCTGTGGGACTGGGCTCTCTGCTGTGGGGCTGGGCTCTCTGCTGTGGAGCTGGGCTCTCTGCTGTGGGGCTGGGCGCTCTGCTGTGGGACTGGGCGCTCTGCTGTGGAACTGGGCGCTCTGCTGTGGGACTGGGCGCTCTGCTGTGGGACTGGGCTCTCTGCTGTGGGACTGGGCTCTCTGCTGTGGGACTGGGCTCTCTGCTGTGGGACTGGTTGACACTACCTCCCCGTTTGTGTAGGTTACCTGTAGCCTGTTTCTGACGTCATTGCCCTCAAGGAGAGAGAGATCATAATCTACACTTGGAAAATCCTGGAAGGAATGGTCCAGAATCTGCACACACAAATCACTCCCTACGAAAGCAAAAGACTGGGCAGGCGATGCAAAATACCCCGAATTAAAAGTAGGGGCGTCGCTGGTACACTAAGAGAAAACACCATAAGTGTCCGGGGCCCAAGACTGTTCAACAGCCTTCCACCAAGCATTAGGGGAATTACCAATAAACCCCTGGCTGCCTTCAAGAGAGAGCTGGACAGATACCTAAAGTCAGTGCCGGATCAGCCGGGGTGTGGTTCGTACGTTGGACTGCGTGCGGCCAGCAATAACAGCCTGGTTGATCAGGCCCTGATCCACCGGAAGGTCTGGTCGTGGACCGGGCCGCTGGGGCGTTGATCCCCGGAATAACCTCCAGGTAGATAGGTAGACGGCCCAGTCATAAGGCCTCCTGGTTGATAGCCTAATAGATCAGGCTGTTGGTACCTGCCGCCCGCAGTCCAACATATGCACCTCAACCCTACTGATACCGAACTGATTTAAAGACTGCCAGGGGTCTGATGACAATTCTCCCATACATGGTGTTGAAGACTCGTGATCTTACTGAACTCTCTCTCAGGTTATCACTCCCTTGCTTTCATTGGATGTATGTTGAAGTCTACTAATTCTCTTGTGTTCATATGCAGCGATATCGCTGTGCAGATTTGGGATCAATTCCTCCAGAATCTTATGTTCTTGAGGGACGTCAGGCACTCTCGGTAATTTAGGTGCTCGAGTTTACGTAAGCTGTAAAGGCTCTTTATATATTTTCCAGTTCTGCAATTTCTTCTGCTTTGAAGGGGACAGTTAGAACACAGAAATATTCCGGCGACTTGTATTACTGTTAATGAGAAATGAGAAAGAGAAGTGGGGAGAGTACTATGCCTTGGGGGACAACTCTTCACTGTATCCATTTCCGATTTTACTCTCTTTGCTATTACTCTTGGTTTTATTAGTTTTGAAGTTTAATATCCAGCTGCCCACCTTTCCAGTCACTCATTCAGTGTGTAATTACCCTATGGTCGTGATTGTCAAAGCTTTTACAGAGTCAGTGTACATTATATCTTGCGTGTCTTTCTGTGTATCCAAGACCATATCGTGATGATTCAGCAGCTGCAAGAGGCGAGATTCATTTATTCTGAATCCTTTGATAATCTGGGTTCCTTGAACCCCTGATAATCTGGGTTCCTTGAACCCCTGATAATCTGGGTTCCTTGAACCCCTGATGATCTGGGTTCCTTGAACCCCTGATGATCTGGGTTCCTTGAACCCCTGATGATCTGGGTTCCTTGAACCCCTGATGATCTGGGTTCCTTGAACCCCTGATAATCTGGGTTTCTTGAACCCCTGATGATCTGGGTTCCTTGAACCCCTGATGATCGGGGTTTCCCTTTTGAAACCCCTGATGATCTGGGTTCCTTGAACCCCTGATGATCTGGGTTCCTTGAACCCCTGATAATCTGGGTTCCTTGAACCCCTGATAATCTGGGTTCCTTGAACCCCTGATAATCTGGGTTCCTTGAACCCCTGATGATCTGGGTTCCTTAAAACCCCTTGATGATTCTGGGTTCCTTGAACCCCTGATGATCGGGGTTTCCTTGAACCCATGATGATCTGGGTTCCTTGAACCCCTGATGATCTGGGTTCCTTGAACCCCTGATGATCTGGGTTCCTTGAACCCCTGATGATCTGGGTTCCTTGAACCCCTGATGATCTGGGTTCCTTGAACCCCTGATGATCTGGGTTCCTTGAAACCCCTGATGATCTGGGTTCCCTTGAACCCCTGATGATCTGGGTTCCTTGAACCCCTGATGATCTGGGTTCCTTGAACCCTGATGATCTGGGTTCTTGAACCCTGATGATCTGGGTTCCTTGAACCCCTGATGATCTGGGTTCCTTGAACCCCTGATGATCTGGGTTCCTTGAACCCCTGATGATCTGGGTTCCTTGAACCCCTGATGATCTGGGTTCCTGGAACCCCTGATGATCGGGGTTTCCCTTGAACCCCTGATGATCTGGGTTCCTTGAACCCCTGATAATCTGGGTTCCTTGAACCCCTGATAATCTGGGTTCCTTGAACCCCTGATAATCTGGGTTCCTTGAACCCCTGATAATCTGGGTTCCTTGAACCCCTGATAATCTGGGTTCCTTGAACCCCTGATAATCTGGGTTCCTTAAACCCCCTGATAATCTGGGTTCCTTAAAACCCCTGATAATCTGGGTTTCTTGAACCCCTGATAATCTGGGTTCCTTGAACCCTGATAATCTGGGTTCCCTTGAACCTGATAATCTGGGTTCCTTGAACCCCTGATAATCTGGGTTCCTGAACCCCTGATAATCTGGGTTCCTGAACCCCTGATAATCTGGGTTCCTGAACCCCTGATAATCTGGGTTCCTGAACCCCTGATAATCTGGGTTTAGCAACACTGGTGATTCTTTGTGACTGGCAGCAGACAGTCTTCTTAAAACCCTTTCAGAAATCTTAATTGTGGAATGTCACTGCTATCAGTCCATATTATTATAATAAAGAAGCGCTAAACCACAAGGGTTATACAGCGCTGCAAGGCAGGAAGGAAGCGAGGGCATCAGGTGGCAAAAGGGAGATGGATGAGTAACAGGTTATGGAGAACAGCGGGGCAGTGGATGGTGAAAGGGTAGAGGGCAGCAAGAGATTGAGGTAGAAAGGGCTGAGGGGAGTGCAAAAGGTATCATCATCAGAGTTTGTGGAGTAAATCAGTCGTTGTCATGAAGTCAATGAGAGTCAGGATTAAATGAGGGTCCATCAGCAAGAAGGGAAGGTAAAGAGAGAGTAGTAGAACGAAGACGACGTTGGAGGTAAATTCTGCGTGCTCGTTGATAGAGAGGGGCAGTCTAACAGAATGTGGCTAATCGATAAATGGAACTTGACACTGCTCAGAGAGAGGTACAGGGTGCTCTCCATGAGATACCCATGAGTAAGGGGCGAGTGTGGCCAATTTCGAAGGCGGGAGAGAGTGGTCTCCCAACCTCGGCACTGATGACAAGAAGACGGCCAGTAACCTATGCTCGGTTTAATAGAATGAAGTTTGTTACTGAGTAAAGTTGACCAACGTTGTTGCCAACGGGTGTGAAGGTGGGTAGCTATTACAGCAAAATAGTCCGGAAATGGAACACCTCTATATGAAATTGGTAGGTCATTTACTGCTGACCGTGCAGCAGTGTCTGCCTGTTCATTGCCCTGTACGTCGACATGACCAGGGACCCAACAAAAAACAATATCTTTATGCTTGGTAGAGATGCGACATAGCCAAAGTTGGATACGGAGAACTAGAGGGTGAGGTGTATCAAATTTCCGTATAGCCTGTAGAGCACTAAGGGAGTCTGAGATAACCACAAATGATGACACAGGCATAGATGCGATGCGAATAAGTGCTGCAAGAATGGCATACAATTCAGCAGTAAAAATGCTAGCCGAAGATAGTAAATGCCCTCGTATGATGCTGTCCGGAAACATTGCTGCGAATCCGACGCCGTCTGAAGACTTAGAGCCATGTATACGGCGATGGCATGAGAATGAGAGTGGAAGTGGTCAAGAAAAAGAGAGCGGGAAGCTACCGTAGGCAGTTGGGCTTTCGAGCAAGGGAGTGAGAAAGAACAGACCCGAACAGCTGGAACTTCCCAGGGGGGTAGGGAAAAGTGAGATGCTACATGAACATAGAAAGGTGGTAACTGAATGAAGACAAGAGCGAATGTAGGCGAAGAGAGAAGGGACGGAGCAAACAGGGACGGTGAAAAAATTATCAGCCCATAGTTCTTTTGCAATTACTTTGCTGCAAACTGTGGAGTGGGGATATATCGGCTTGACTGTGGGAAGACAATCGTGTCCAGACTCCTTATCCATAGAATATTTAAGGCAAGCCATAAGAGCCTCTTGCAATTCTTGACGAATATGGAATTTTACGACTCAGGGTCTGGAGGAGAGTGCATGGGCATGCAGCCAATGTGTTCTTCAAAGTGGGGTAAGTGTTATATCGGAGATTACGGAGATGTCTGTAGCGTTTTGCGTCTTGTTCATAAAGAACTCATTTAGACCGTCAAATTTTATCCCGAATAACTGACGGAACACTGAATCTTAACGGAACTGGAGTATTTCGCTCATTTCTCTGTCGTCGTCAGTATACTCCAGCTGCTCTGATCGAAGGCTTGTTACTAGACTTATTATTTTTTTCCCTGTATTTTGCATATGAGAATTATTTCGGATTTCTATTAATTTCATTTATGATTTTCAGCCATAAATGAACTCTGGAATCAGTATATTTAATTTGACTCAAGGTTACAGAGAGAGAGAGAGAGAGAGAGAGAGAGAGAGAGAGAGAGAGAGAGAGAGAGCGCAGGTTTAAAGGTTCTCAGGCTGAATTGCTCTGAATAAACCTGTTTGACCCTCAAAGGTACCAAGAGCTTAATAAAGAAGCGGAAATGTTGTAATTTGAAAAAAATCTGTTCCTTTGGTCTTGGGAGGAAGATGAGAGGCAGGTCCATCACGGGACGGGGGGAAGGGAGGCAGGTCCATCACTGGAGGGGGGAAGAGAGGCAGGTCCATCACGGGAGGGGGGGAAGGGAGGCAGGTCCATCAAGGGAAGAAGAAGGTAGGCAGGCCGATCAAAGGAAGGCGAAGGTAGGCAGGCCGATCAAAGGAAAGGGAAGGAAGACAGGTCCATCAAGGGAGGAGGGGCAAGGTAGGCAGGCCGATCAAGGGAAGGGGAAGGGAGACAGGTCCATCAAGGGAGGGGGGGAAAGGCAGGCAGGCCGATCAAAGGAAGGGGAAGGGAGACAGGTCCATCAAGGGAGGGGGGGAAAGGTAGGCAGGCCGATCAAGGGAAAGGGGAAGGGAGGCAGGCCGATCAAGGGAGGTTGGGAAGGGAGGCAGGTCTATCACGGGAGGGGGGAAGGGAGGCAGGTAGATCACGGGAGGGGGGAAGGGAGGCAAGTCCATCACGGGAGGGGGGGAAGGGAGGCAGGTCCATCACGTGATGGGGGAAGGGAGGCAGATCCATCACGTGAGGGGGGAAGGGAGGCAGGTCCATCAAGGGAAGAGGAAGGTAGGCAGGCCGATCAAAGGAAAGGGAAGGAAAACAGGTCCATCAAGGGAAAGGGGAAGGGAGGCAGGCCGATCAAGGGAGGTTGGGAAGGGAGGCAGGTTTATCACGGGAGGGGGGAAGGGAGGCAGGTCCATCACGGGAGGGGGGAAGGGAGGCAAGTCCATCACGTGATGGGGGAAGGGAGGCAGATCCATCACGTGAGGGGGGAAGGGAGGCAGGTCCATCACGGGGGGGGGAAAGGGAGGCAGGTCCATCACGGGAGGGGGAAAGGGAGGCAGGTCCATCACTGGAGGGGGGAAGGGAGGCAGGTCCATCACGGGAGGGGGAGAAGGGAGGCAGGTCCATCACGGGAGGGGGGGAAGGGAGGCAGGTCCATCACGGGAGGGGGGGAAGGGAGGAAGGTCTATTACGGAAGGAGGGGAAGGGAGGCAGGTCCATTACGGGAGGAGGGGAAGGGAGGCAGGTCCATTACGGGAGGAGGGGAAGGGAGGCAGGTCCATCATGGGAGGAGAGAAGGGAGGCAGGTCCATCACGGGAGGAGGGAAAGGGAGGCAGGTCCATCACGGGAGGAGGGGAAGGGAGGCAGGTCCATCACGGGAGGGGGGGAAGGAAGGCAGGTCCATCACGGGAGGGGGGGAAGGGAGGCAGGTCCATCACGGGAGGGGGCAAAGGGAGGCAGGTCCATCACGGGAGGGGGGAAGGGAGGCAGGTCCATCACGGGAGGAGGGGAAGGGAGGCAGGTCCATCACGAGAGGGGGGAAGGGAGGCAGGTCCATCACGGGAGGGGGGAAGGGAGGCAGGCCCATCAAGGGAAGGGGAAGGGAGGCAGGCCGATCAAGGGAAGGGGAAGGGAGGCAGGCCGATCAAGGGAAGGGGAAGGGAGGCAGGCCGATCAAGGGAAGGGAAGGGAGGCAGGCCGATCAAGGGAAGGGGAAGGGAGGCAGGCCGATCAAGGGAAGGGGAAGGGAGGCAGGCCGATCAAGGGAAGGGGAAGGGAGGCAACCCGATCAAGGGAAGGGGAAGGGGAGCAACCCGATCAAGGGAAGGGGAAGGGAGGCAGGCCAATCAAAGGAAGGGGAAGGGAGGCAGCCCGATCAAGGGAAGGGGAAGGGAGGCAGGCCGATCAAGGGAAGGGGAAGGGAGGCAGGCCGATCAAGGGAAAGGGAAGGGAGGCAGGCCGATCAAGGGAAGGGAGGCAGGCCGATCAAGGGAAGGGAGGCAGGCCGATCAAGGGAAGGGAGGCAGGCCGATCAAGGGAGGGGGGGGAGGGAGGCAGGCCGATCAAGGGAGGGGGGAAGGGAGGCAGGCCGATCAAGGGAAGGGGAAGGGAGGCAGGCAGATCAAGGGAGGGGGGAAGGGAGGCAGGCCGATCAAAGGAAGGGGAAGGGAGACAGGTCCATCAAGGGAGGGGGGGAGGTAGGCAGGCCGATCAAGGGAAGGGGAAGGTAGGCAGGCCGATCAAGGGAAGGGGAAGGGAGGCAGGCCGATCAAGGGAGGGGGGAAGGGAGGCAGGCCGATCAAGGGAGGGGGGAAGGGAGGCAGGCCGATCAAGGGAGGGGGGAAGGGAGGCAGGCCGATCAAGGGAGGGGGGAAGGGAGCCAGTCCGATCAAGGGAAGGGGAAGGGAGGCAGGCCGATCAAGGGAAGGGGAAGGGAGGCAGGCCGATCAAGGGAGGGGGGAAGGGAGCCAGTCCGATCAAGGGAAGGGGAAGGGAGCCAGTCCGATCAAGGGAAGGGGAAGGGAGCCAGTCCGATCAAGGGAAGGGGAAGGGAGCCAGTCCGATCAAGGGAAGGGGAAGGGAGGCAGACCGATCAAGGGAAAGGGAAGGGAGGCAGTCCGATCAAGGGAGGGGGGAAGGGAGGCAGGCCGATCAAGGGAAGGGGAAGGGAGGCAGACCGATCAAGGGAAGGGGAACGGAGGCAGACCGATCAAGGGAAGGGGAAGGGAGGCAGACCGATCAAGGGAAGGGGAAGGGAGGCAGGCCGATCAAGGGAAGGGGAAGGGAGGCAGTATTTCTACTCTCAAAGAACAAACGCACGTTGAAGCATTAGTGACGTCACGACCTGTTTTGTTTACTCTCGGTAAATTCGTATGTCAATATTCCTTCCTCGGGCCAGTTACTGGACAAGGAAGTTGATTTAAACAGTCTAATAACATTGAAGGAATAATTTTCGTGGGTTAGAAGAGAGCGTCCGTGGTGTGGTTCAGTGAGCTCTCCGCTCTAATTCACCTAAGCTCCAGCGCTCTCATGTGATCAGTGATGAATGGCGTTCAACCTTCATTCATAAATCTGGTCCCTCCTTCCTCCTTTCACGTGACGTTCTGTGATCTTGGCCAGAGGTTGGTCACCAGATCTCTTTAGCGGCTCCACTTTTGTCAGCCAGTATTGGCAGGGGATTCTAGTGGTAGTGCTGGCAGGTGGTTCTGGTGGCTGTGTTGGCAGGTAGTTCTGGTGGCTGTGTTGGCAGGTAGTTCTGGTGGCTGTGTTGGTAGGTAGTTCTGGTGGCTGTGTTGGTAGGTAGTTCTGGTGGCTATGTTGGCAGATGGTTCTGGTGGCTATGTTGGCAGGTGAAGGGGGGGCAATATTGCCAGTGCTAGCCGGTGGTTCTGGTGGTAATGTTGGTAGGTGATGGTGACTGTGGTATTGGCATGTTGTGGTGGTAGTGATGGTGACGACGGCGGCGGCGGCATTAATGTTGGCACCTTGTAACGACACAGTGACATGCTGACCAGTATTAAGACAGTACTGAGAGGTGATGGCAGTCTTGGTGGTGTCATCAGGTGCGTCAGCGTTAGTATTGTCAGCGGCAGTGTTAGCAAGTGTTGATAGCCGCAGTGCTGGCAGGTGCTGGTGGTAGCAGTATAGGCATATGGCGGACGAGGGTGCTATTAAGAGTGTCAGCCAGTGTAGGTGTCAGCCAGTGTAGGTGTCAGTCAGCGTAGGAGTCGTGTCCTTGGGCTGGGCATATCGTGGGGTCAACAGAGAGACGGTGGAAGAACAGACGGTTCCTGTTCGGTCTTTTTCTTGTTTTACAAGTTCTGTTATTGCGTACATATCTTAACGGTACACTTATCAATACAAGGGATGAAAATACATTACCGGCATTGACAGGTGGTGTCAGTGTCGACAGGTGGTGTTAACTAGTGGTGACAGGTGGTGTCAACCAGTGTTGACAGGTGGTATTAACCAGTGTTGACAGGTGGTGTCCCTAATATGTAAATAATTAGACTCGTGGGTACATTGCAAACACGCCTTTAATAAAAAAGGAAGGGAAGGCAGCTCCATTTCCTTGAATCAAGAGCCTGTCAGTCACACTCAGGTGGGAGCAGTAGTGACTGTATAAACTGGGCGGGTTATTTGCGATTTGTATAATGAACTTAGCGTTGAATCTTTAGTCTCGTTCTGTGAAGGTACTCAGTAATTACCTGCAGAATTGTGTCATTTTGTCACTGAACTTAGACTGCGGCTACTGTACTGTTTCACACAGTCTTATGCTAACGTGAAACTATTGTAGGAGGCATTAAGAAGACAGAGACCATGTTGAAAATGTTTATTGGAAGTTTTCGTGAATGACTTGTTTGGATATATTTTTGATATGCAGGCATACTACAGCAGGATTTGAACCCACATTTGCTGTTGTCCACGAGTGTGGCTCAGCTCCCGCCGTCACGCCTTAAACCACTTAGCTATGGAGGTCTCAAAACGCTAGGCAGCCTGGTTACAAGCCATGATTCTTCCTGGCACCGGGCTCCTCATTCTCCTCCTGTATGTTCTGGTCTCACCAGCGATACTGTATCAATGCATCATGCAGAACACCATATTCTGCTGTCTGCCTTGCGCCAGTTGATTGGTGCAAAGATGTGTGTCCTGTACTGTACGTCGGCGTCACGTACCCAGTCAACTGCGTGGCTAGGAATGCTCAATTACCAGAAAATAAGAACATAAGAAAGAAGGAACACTGCAGCAAACCTACTGGCCCATGCGAGGCAAGTCCAAGTCTCCCACCGGCATAAGCCAATGCCTCAACCTAGTCACGTCAGGTCACAAATAGCCTGTGTAACTTTCCTTTCTCCTAGGAACAAGATTGAAGCATGTAGTGAAATTGCAGTAGTGATAATTTGAGATGTGATGTTGTGACAGTAATAACTTGAGATGTGATGTTGTGACAGTGATAACTTGAGATGTGATGTTGTGACAGTGATAACTTTTGAATTTCGTGAAACTGCGACGGTGATAATTAGCAATGGTTGGTGTGGGATACAGTGAAGCAATAACTAGCATGAAGTGGCTTAGAATTGAGACAGTGAGAGGTAGTGATGTGTTGTGCAGAATTACAACAGTGAAACAGCGACAGTGATGTATCTTGTTGCACTGGAACTAACAAGGTGTCACGTGGGAGAGTGCAGTGATGATATCAGCACAACTGTTGTGCTAATTTTGTGTTAATATATTTCTCCCATGTACTCTGGATTCTCAGTCACTACATAAAGCTGTCACTGCGTTATTAACTGTATTTAATTGAGCTGTGGACCCTGCCAAATGCTGTATGATCCTAATTGGCAATGTTAGAAAATCAGGTGCAGTTCAACGAAGGGGAAGGGTAGTTCCAATTCCCTGAAACAAAAGCTCTTCGCCAGTACCAAAAGCAAGCTTCTTGAGAGGACCTCTTCCGTAGCTAAGGTGTTTGTGATGGTAGATGCAGTGTACGCCTCAGTACAGCGGCTACATACACAAGCAGGCAGCCAGGAGAGCATCACAATGCAGACCACCCTCATTGATGCCTCCACACACACTGTCCCCTTCCAAAATAAATGTCTCCATGATAAAGTCCTCTAAACTGGACGGGCAATTTTGCTCGCGTTAGTCCTTTTACTTCTGCCTGTTCTAGGCCTCTCAGTAAAAATTTTATTTTCTAGGTTAGGTAATGTAACTTGCCATATATTTGTGTAGATTTAACCGGCAATTGCAAAGTAAGAAATGGATGATGAGCTAAACACTTGGGTATCTTTATTAAGGAAACGTTTCGCCACGCAGTGGCTTCATCAGTCCAAAACGAAGAAGAATGATTAAGAACGGGAGTTTGAGGTAATCAGTCCCTCAATAAAGATACCCGTGTGTTACACATCTGTCTAATTCAACTTGTCAATTGTCTGAACCATTTACCTATAAGAAATGGGCGGTTTACGTCTGGCTGGTTACCTGGAGGTTATTCCGGGGACCAACGCCCCCGCGGTCCGGTCCATGACCAGGCCTCCCGATGGATCAGGGCCTGATCAACTAGGCTGTTACTGCTGGCCGCACGCAGTCCAACGTACGAGCCACAGCCCGGCTGATCCGGCACTGACTTTAGGTATCTGTCCAGCTCTCTCTTGAAGGCAGCCAGGGGTTTATTGGTAATTCCCCTAATGCTTGATGGGAGGCTGGACACTTATGGTGTTTTCTCTTAGTGTACCAATGGCGCCCCTACTTTTTATTGGGGGCATTTTGCATCGCCTGCCCAGTCTTTTACTTTCGTAGGGAGTGATTTCTGTGTGCAAAACTGAGGTTACAAAATAGTAGTTCCTTAGTGCGTTGTTTTTCTCACGCTCGCTGTGCAAGTTGTAGTATAAACGGTTTATGGTATTTATTTAGACGACATTTCGCCCTTCAGAGACGAAAGTCCCAGGTGTACTAAATGCCTTGTAAATAAAAGTCATTACCCATAAAGCCACTGGATGGCGAAACGTCTACAATAAAGATAACCAGATGTTGCACAAGTGTCTTTACTTTCACCCATTTATCTTTTCTGCACACTTGTCGATGTACAATACTTCTGATATACGTGTATGATAGGTCACACAAGTTGTAACTGATGAATGAGACTGGTGCAGTATTTGGGTATCTTCCGGAAACGTTTCACCACCCAGTGTCTTCAGTCCAATGCAGAGAACGGTGGGAAACGAGGAAGAGTATAAGGTATTCAGTCACTCAGTCTGGAGTCGATGTGTTCAGCCCATCAGTTTTGATAAAAGTGGAGCATACTCACGGAGGTTGAGGCTTATATACTGCAGACAGATGGAGCAGTGCTTCACTATCTCTGCTCTCTCCCTCTAGCAGTGAAGCTGGAGAGATACCTGTCTTCCTATGACATATCTGTTACCGATGTTGCGAGTGCTACTCTCGAAGTCCGGTCTGACAGAGGGCTGCCCCTGTCATAGGGCTGTAAACGGTACATCGCTTGTAGAAACTCCAGACACTCCTCCTGGAGCCACTGCCGGGTCACCACATGGAGAAGACCCGGGCCAGGACCCGTCCTGGCAAACCTACTTGAATCCAGTCTGAGGCCAAACTTCACTCTTGTCTGTCCGTTCAGCCAGGCCGTTGACTACCACTTGTATCAGGTTGTGCTCAAGTGTTCCACTTGTGCTTCACCACAGGAGGACACAAAGGAAGCCTAGTGTAGTGGAAAGGCAGCATTTCGCTCTGGGTAGACCTTCAAACTCTAATCACAACGAAATGGTAGAAAAACCACTGGTAGAAACCACTTGTGGTAAATAACCAAGTGGTTTTCTACCACACTTGTGGGTAATACCTGTCATCCTACAAGGGACCCTAGGATGGCAGGATGTGTGTCAGCTCCATAATGAAGAATAAGCTTTTGCTTGACACAAACGGAGGTTTGTGTCAAGCTAAAAAATTATTGTTTCGTTTGCTGACTCGTAAGGGCAGAGGAACGCCCTTTCAGCGGTAGTTATAAACTTTACAAAACGGTTTATTAGTCTGTTGCTGTCATATTTCTGCGATTTTTCACACGTTACGAGTTTATTATTACGGCAACAGTCAAAACTAAGCGCTAAACCCACAAGGGTGTCACGAGTTTAAGCCTTCTGCTGTGTCCGGTTTTTATTCACGTTGCTATATAAACTGACGATGATTTGCGATGTTTCTATAAACTCTCTGAACCTGAAAGTTCTTTATCGAAGTGCTGTGATCAGAATTATAAATTCGAAAATGCTGCATTTATATCTTAATAAAAATAAGAAATAAAATATAAGGAAATTGTTGGAGTCTATTACTGTCTACACTGAAGCTTATGAGTGTGGCACACTCATTACTTACAGTTAATTAGAGGGGGAGAGGAGAGGCCTTTCGGTACGCCAAGTCCCGGGGTCTAGGACTACCTGGGTATTAAGAGCAGCAAGGCTCCAGGTCTTTGTACTCTACTGAGGAGCAAGATGCTACTGAATATAGCTAAAAACTACAGCCCATCTATAAGTTTGATCATACAGGGACACGAGCATCGTATTTTTGTATTACCACGACAGAGGATGAGCAGTATTCTCTTGCAGTGTTATTATCTATCACAGTACACAGAGCGTCACAAAACACACCGAGAGACGAGGGGTTTACTAACATTGTTCAAACTCCAAAGACCTGTTGGGTATGGTTTAAACATAAGAGGGTTCATTCTCGTGAATGAATGAATTCAAGCCACGCTGCAGGACCTGCTCTGAAGGAACCCACGCTGCAGGACCTGCTCTGAAGGAACCCACGCTGCAGGACCTGCTCTGAAGGAACCCACGCTGCAGGACCTGCTCTGAAGGAACCCACGCTGCAGGACCTGCTCTGAAGGAACCCACGCTGCAGGACCTGCTCTGAGGGAACCTACGCTGCAGGACCTGCCCTGAAGGAACCTACGTTGCAGGACCTGCCCTGAGGGAACCTACGCTGCAGGACCTGCTCTGAGGGAACCTACGCTGCAGGACCTGCCCTGAAGGAACCTACGTTGCAGGACCTGCCCTGAGGGAACCTACGCTGCAGGACCTGCCCTGAGGGAACCTACGCTGCAGGACCTGCCCTGAGGGAACCCACGCTGCAGGACCTGCCCTGAGGGAACCCACGCTGCAGGACCTGCCCTGAGGGAACCCACGCTGCAGGACCTGCCCTGAGGGAACCCACGCTGCAGGACCTGTCCCGAGAGAACCCAACCAAAGGGGTTCTTTCAACCCCCCTGAGGGGTCATGAAGGAAAATTTGAGACTAAGAGCGCTCTTGACGGATCACTCAGCGCTCTTGACGGGTCGCTCAGCGCTCTTGACGGGTCACTCAGCGCTCTTGACGGGTCACTCAGCGCTCTTGACGGGTCGCTCAGCGCTCTTGACAATACAAATAAATATAAAACACAAAGAAGGACATCCATGGTATAAGAACAAAAAGGAAGAACACTGCAGAAGTCCTACTGTCCCATACAAGGTAAGTGTTTCTCAAACCCAGTAAAATATTACTAGCATGGACAAAATATCTAACCAAGTTAAAATGACGAACGTAATTGAAAAAAAAAAACATGAAATTGTTAACGTGAAAAGTCCATTCAGAAAGCTTCACCGAGGTCCCTACAGGTACCCCAGTAATTATAAAATGTTACAAGTGAGAAGGCCGAAGCAGTGAGGAAATTGTTAATGTCTGAGTGTCAGCTACACGCTACAAGGAACACACATAGCTAGGCAGGAGCACCTGCAAAAAGGTGGCTATAGGTAAGGTGTGCGGGCTTGATCCTCAGTCTGTAAAGAATCGTATCTAAATTATCATTTCCATTGAAGAAGGGCGGCCAAGCATCCACAACCTGTCAAACCCAGTGTAACTCGTTGCTTTTCTGTAGGGCCCACCGCTACCAAGGAAAGTGGTCTGCCCATTGCCCCAGTGTACTCAACTGAAGGGTTTAGTCTCGCTGCAACACCTGCCATGACTGGTCCGAACCCGAGGAGATTCGTCCACACCACCGAGGCTGTATGGCCTACCCACAGTGGACCATACCTAATCAGTACATCAACATCTTCCCAGTGTGTGGCTGGCGGTGGTGTTCATTGTTTATGCAAATTGGTTGGTTAAGCAGACGGGGCGGAGCAACACGCCGCGCTGAAGCAACAAGGCGAGTACAATGATGGATAACCAATGCCCAGAAAAACCATTACCCGGACCATGGCTAAACTGCATGGATTCTGTACCCTTATCTATCCCTGGGACCCCTGAGGTATGCTGTCTTGATCTAAGTCTTGTGTGGTGGATGATGGGTGATGTGGGGTGGTGGATGGTGGGTGGTGTGGGGTGGTGGATGGTGGGTGGTGTTGGGTGGTGGATGGTGGGTGGTGTTGGGTGGGTGGGATGGTGGGTGGTGTGTGGGGTGTGTGGGTGGTGTGGGGTGGTGGATGGTGGGTGGTGTTGGGTGGTGGATGGTGGGTGGTGTTGGGTGGTGGATGGTGGGTGGTGTGGGGTGGTGGATGGTGGGGTGGGTGTGGTGGTGGGTGGTTGGGTGGTGGGGTGGGGTGTGGGGTGGTGGATGGTGGGTGGTGTGGGGTGGTGGATGGTGGGTGGTGTGGGGTGGTGGATGGTGGGTGGTGTGGGGTGGTGGATGGTGGGTGGTGTTGGGTGGTGGATGGTGGGTGGTGTGGGGTGGTGGATGGTGGGTGGTGTTGGATGGTGGATGGTGGGTGGTGTGGGGTGGTGGATGGTGGGTGGTGTGGGGTGGTGGATGGTGGGTGGTGTGGGGTGGTGGATGGTGGGTGGTGTGGGTGGTGGTGGTGGGTGGTGGTGGGGGTGGTGTGGGGTGGTGGATGGTGGTGGTGTGTGGGTGGTGGATGGTGGGTGGTGTGGGGTGGTGGATGGTGGGTGGTGTTGGGTGGTGGTGGTGGGTGGTGTGGGTGGTGGATGGTGGGGTGAGTTTAGGGTGTGGTGGGATGGGGTGGGGTGGGGTGGGATGGGGTGGGGTGGGGTGAGGTGAGGTGGGGTGGGGTGGGGTGGGTGAGGTGGGGTGAGGTGGGGTGGGGTGGGGTGGGATGGGGTGGGGTGGGGTGGGGTGGGATGGGGTGGGGTGGGTGGGGTGGGGTGGGTGAGGTGGGGTGGGGTGGGGTGGGGTGGGATGGGGTGGGGTGGGATGGGGTGGGTGGTGAGGTGGGTGGGGTGGGGTGGGGTGGGGTGGGTGGGATGGGGGGAGGGTGGGTCGGGAATGGTGGACGTCATGGGATGTGTGGTGGGGTGGGTAGGTTATGATGTGGAGGGAGAGAACCGAACATCTAAACCTCAAAGAAAGAATTGATGAAAGTGCTGAGAATAATGGATATAGCAGTGGGAAACCACATGTTCCATTGGGTACCAGGATCACTGTTAAAACCTCCCATGTGTTATCCTTCTCTTACCATCTTTACATCATTCCACCACTTGCTCTCTCTTCTCACTCGTACCCACCTTCCTGTTACCCACAAACTTTTGCTGTACACTACATGCTTAAATCTACCTCATACCTTTTTCGACCCCCTCTACCTTCCCTGTACTCTCTCTAGCCCACCTTTCTTCCAACAGTTACTTACGTCTACCCTATCTCCTTTTATTTATTAACTTCCACTTCACTCTGATGACATTCTGTCCCTCATTGACCTCTTATACGAATTTACGTACAGAAGTATGTCTCTCCACTTTCCCAATATTTATATTGTAATATATAATACAAACAATACTGGGACCAGATGTGGAAGTTGGGAGCTCAAGGTGGAGCAGGATTACAAAACTACACAGTTTTACCATTTACCGAACACTTTAACGATTACAACAGCTTACACTTGGGTATAACTTTACTTAAATCCATCTAGATTCTCTCAATGACTACAGTATTACGTGGTAATATTGCTAAGAGTTGAATCGTAAACATAAGCCAGTCTTCAGATGCTATACTGTCCACTGTCACAACTTAAAGTTTTCCCGTCCAGATGGCTTCTTGAACGACTTCCGTCCTCCCTCCAGTTATTCCCACACTTCTTAAAGGCTGTGTTGCTCTGCTCCAGACTCCAGGCTTGCGTTACTTAAAGATTATTCTTGACTGAGCAAGGCTGGCCCCTCCAGCTGCCCAGTACAGCGGATAACGCAAGATTATACGGGTGTACAAATGTTGTACAGTGTATTACAAAGTTTACATCTTCAGTGTCCATTTTATTTCGATGTGTTGAAGCCTCGTTTCACAACTCAACGTCACAATGGCCGCCTTTTTACGTCGTTGATCACATGACCCTGTAGGTCAATCACATGACTATGGAGGTCATTGATTGCATGACGATGCGCGTCGATGATCGTATGCCGACGTACATCATGCGATAATCGTGTAAATAAAGAACTAGGATATTCTAACATTTTCAACTGGATACGAACAAGCAAACTTGTGGTAACAGGTGTGACAAGTGTGGAATGTTACCAGTTGTGGGCGGGACAGGTGTACCAGGTGTGGAATGGGAGGGTGGAAGGGAGACAGGTCAGTTCCCATAAAGACTCACTTGCTCTACCTGACACGCACATTACACACACAACTCACAGGATAATTACCCAGGTTGTTTGTAGCCACTAAATGACACTCACTGCTATCCCAGCATTTATTATTACTACGATTATTACATTCAAGACGCTCTTAACTCGTAGGGATCATGTTGACCTGGGGGAATGGAAGGCATTCACTCGATTCAAAGCAATTGGAGCACCGGTCCAGAACCCCTCCCTCACCAGCATCAAGGAATGTTCCCCTCCCCTTGGGGGTGCCCCCAGTAGTGATGCCTCCAGCAACACTGGTGCCTCCAGCAACACTGGTGCCTCCAGCAACACTGGTGCCTCCAGCAACACTGGTGCCTCCAGCAACACTGGTGTGGCGTGGCTTGGCTTTTCGTGTACAGAAATATCAGAGACGATGAAGCATTTGCAGAGCTTCATATAGCTGCAGGCAACCACATAACAAGGGTGGGCTTAACGGTGGCTGGGTTACTGGCTTGCATGTTGCTTGCTCGCTGTGCGTTATGTGTCACCTCTCATCTCGAAAGAGCTGCAGAAATATGAGTAAGCGCATGTAGACACCGTTGGCTTAGTGGAACACTATACCATTGACCGTCATTGTTGATGGTAAGGGAGATGGTGGCAGCCAAAACTCTGAGACGTAAGGTCAACTTCACACCACAAATTTCACCGGAATTGGCGAGAATTTCGCCACAGCTGCCACCAAATTGTTGTCGATGGGTTAGAGTTATGTAGTTTGAGGTGGAGTAATACACAACTGCTCTGCCTGGATTTATTAAGGTAATGGTCGTGACATCAGTCAGCAGCGTTCTATGGTCTTGTATGACATCCTAATGTCACAAATCCCTACACACTGAACCCATGTCACAACCACACCGATCATCTGATGTAGGACAGAGGTCCATCACTGGTTACTTAACCCCAGGTGTGCAACACTGGTAAGTTAATAAAGTTATTAAGCAAAAGGTAAGCAACTGCATGGCAGCAGTTTCTCACTCATACCCAACACAGGAACCCTAGAAATCACTGATACCCAGATCCAGGTTTCCAGTGGCTAAATTAGTAATACCCAGCACAGGAACTCTAGTGGTCGTGTTATCGTTGAGGTCATGTGCCCTGTGCCCTGTACCCCACATCTGTGCAGCGTAAGACTGAAGTGAGCTCCTCAGAGTTCCTAACACAGGAACATCCTCGGGTATGCGAGGGAGGGAGGCACCTACACGAAGCTTTATTACTATATTGTGGGAAAATGATAAGCTTGTATTGGAAAGAGAGCGGCTGGAGAAAGGTAGGCAATCAGGCTTTATGCAAGTGAAGGGCAGCTCCAGTTCCTTGGATCAATAGCCATTCACCAGCATCAAAGCAGCCCCCATCATCACCCCCATGCCCTATCTTGAAGGGACTACACAGGTGACCAGGTGAGATGGAGGAGGAGGTTGTTGGTGCTGCAGCAGCAGCAGCAGCAGCGTGTTACTGGTAGAACCTTGAACGCACAGCGGGGGCCCACGTCTGGGAGGCGGCGGCAGACTCCTACAATAATATACTCCACCAAAACCCTGACCATTAAAGTACTCGGGGAATAAGAAGAGGGAAGACAACGAGTGGCAGACGGGAAGGCTGGAGGTGAAAGCTGAATCACTGAGGAGACGCGCGGCTTGAAACTGGATTTTTGTCAGTAAGGTTTAATGAGGGTCGGGGCGCTCCCTCCTTACCCGCAAGAGCTGGATTCCACGTGTGGGCGGTCGGGACTCGCGGTGGTAATGATGAAGAATGAAGAGAAGCCATTCCCTTCTTATATTCGAAGTCTTCTTGGCCAGCACAGAGGAGTGCTGTAAGAGATTCAAAGTACGATTTACTGAATAACACACAGTTTGTATTCTGTTTAGATTGTGTGAGGTGCGTGTGTTAGTTTTCTCTTCAGTTATCTCATTCGTATGATGGTGTTCGTTAGAGTTGTTTGTTTCTTTTAAGGGTTCTAGAGTTTTTAAATCATCGTAAGTCTTCTGGCTTGTGTTTGTGTTTCGATGTCTTGTTCTTGTAAGTCTTCTGGTTAGTTCTGTACTTTCAAATGCTGTAATTACTTACTTCGTGCTTGTAAGTTTTCTGGTCAGAGTTATCTATGACCAGAGTTATTTCTTCCTTCTCAGTGTTTTGGCTAGACAGGTTTCTTGACTAAGTGTTGTAGCTAGAGTTCTCACGTGCTTTGAGGTATTTTAGTTAAAGATGTCTGGCTGGTGCGGGTTTATAAACACGAGTTGCAAGGAACAGTGTGGACCAGTGTTACTAGAGTTGACAACTAAAGTGACATTGGAAACATTGTTCCAATATATATATATATATATATATATATATATATATATATATATATATATATATATATATATATATATATATATATATGTATGTATGTCGTGCCGAATAGGTAAAAACTTACCAATTAGCAAGAACTCTTTTAAAATTAAGTCCGATCTAAAATATTCTCATACGTTTAAAGATATATTTTTTATTTATGTTAACGTAAGAAAATTAATTTTATAGCAAATGAACCTTAGACATCCCCCCCCCCCCATGTTGGGTACTGGATATCTTTCAAGGTTTACAGAAAGTTCGAAAGATATCCGGTACAGAAAACAGAAAAGAATGATATGAGAACTTAACATCTGGCCCAGTAACAACGTCAGATCAACATCAATTGGTCTTGCAACATTATAAAGTCACGTTTATTGCATAGCCATTCCGCTATTAGCTTATTTTTGTGTGGAACTTAAGTTTATTGCTTATCGTCACTTCCTACTGAAGCACTGTATTTCCAACATTGTATTTATGTGCTTAAAACACACACACACACACACACACACACACACACACACACACACACACACACACACACACACACACACACACACACACACACTGTGATGAAAAGTTCAGACTTTCCGGTCGGTCTTGAACCATTATGAGAACAAGCAGAGGTGAAGATGGTGGCTGGCAAGAGAGAAGGTGGCAGTAGCAGGTCTTGTTTAATGGTAACACAATTATAGTATTACTACTGCAACAATGGTAATGGTTGTAGTAATAATGGTACTGGCGGCGGCGGCGGCGAAGGCGGCGGCGGCAGCAGCAGCAGAGGCGGCGGCAGCGGCGGCAGCAGAGGCGGCGGCAGCGGCAGCAGCAGCAGCAGAGGCGACGGCAGCGGCAGCAGCAGCAGCAGAGGCGGCGGCAGCGGCAGCAGCAGAGGCGGCGGCAGCGGCAGCAGCAGCAGCAGAGGCGACGGCAGCGGCAGCAGAGGGCGGCAGCGCGCAGCAGAGGCGGCGGCACGGCAGCGCAGCAGCAGAGGCGGACGGGGCGGCGGCAGCAGCAGCAGCACAGGCGGCGGCAGCAGCAGCAGCAGAGCGGCAGGGCACAGCGGCAGCAGCGAGCAGCAGCGGCGGCAGCGGCAGCAGCAGAGCGAGCAGAGGCGAGCAGCAGCAGCAGCGGGCGGCACGAAGGGTTGAGAGCAGTACAGTCAAGATCAAGAAACAGTTGAGAAAGTACACTAGCCAATTGCGCAACAGGTACAACGTCAGCTATAGCGTCACGGTCAGCAGCGAGTGGTAAAGTCGTTGTATGAAAGTACTTAGGTAATAGTACTGTAGTTAATAGTACTTGTAGTGGTAATAGTACTGTAACGTACCATAGTCTAACAGTGTATAGTACTGTAGTGGTAATAGTACTGTAGTGGTAATAGATACTAACGTAGTGGTAATAGTACTAACGGTGGTAATAGTACCACTGTAGTGGTAATAGTACTGTAGTGGTAATAGTACTGTAGTGGTAATAGACTGTAGTGGTAATAGTACTGTAGTGGTAATAGTACTGTAGTGGCTAATAGTACTGTAGTGGTAATAGTACTGTAGTGGTAATAGTACTAATGTAGTGGTAATGTACTAACTGTAGTGGTAATAGTACTAACGTAGTGGTAATAGTACCTGTCAGTGGTAATAGTACGTAGTGGTAATAGTACTGTGTGGTAATAGTACTGTAGTGGTAATAGCTACTGTAGTGGTAATAGTACTGTAGTGGTAATAGTACTGTAGTGGTAATAGTACCTGTAGTGGTAATAGTACTGTAGTGGTAATAGTACTGTAGTGGTAATAGTACTGTAGTGGTAAGTAGATACTGTAGTGGTAATAGTACTACTGTAGTGGTAATAGTCTAACTGTAGTGGTAATAGTACTGTAGTGGTAATAGTACTGAGGGCTAGTACGTGGGTATAGTACTGTAGTGGTAATAGTACTGTAGTGGTAATAGTACTAGCGTAGTGGTAAAGTACTAACTGTAGTGGTAATAGTACTAACTGTAGTGGTAATAGTACATGTAGTGGTAATAGTACTGTAGTGGTAATAGTACTGTAGTGGTAATAGTACTGTAGTGGTAATAGTACTGTAGTGGTAATAGTACTGTAGTGGTAATAGTACTGTAGTGGTAATAGTACTGTAGTGGTAATAGTACTGTAGTGGTAATAGTACTGTAGTGGTAATAGTACTGTAGTGGTAATAGTACTGTAGTGGAATAGTACTGTAGTGGTAATAGTACTGTAGTGGAAATATACTACTGTAGTGGTAATAGTACTGTAGTGGTAATAGTACTGTAGTGTAATAGTACTGTAGTGGTAATAGTACTGTAGTGGTAATAGTACTGTAGTGGTAATAGTACTGTAGTGGTAATAGTAACTGTAGTGGTAATAGTACTGTAGTGGTAATAGTACTGTAGTGGTAATAGTACTGTAGTGGTAATAGTACTGTAGTGGTAATAGTACTGTAGTGGTAATAGTACTGTAGTGGTAATAGTACTGTAGTGGTAATAGTACTAACTGTAGTGGTAATAGTACTGTAGTGGTAATAGTACTGTAGTGGTAATAGTACTGTAGTGGTAATAGTACTGTAGTGGTAATAGTACTGTAGTGGTAATAGTACTGTAGTGGTAATAGTACTGTAGTGGTAATAGTACTGTAGTGGTAATAGTACTGTAGTGGTAATAGTACTGTAGTGGTAATAGTACTGTAGTGGTAATAGTAACTGTAGTGGTAATAGTACTAATGTAGTGGTAATAGTACTGTAGTGGTAATAGTACTGTAGTGGTAATAGTACTGTAGTGGTAATAGTACTGTAGTGGTAATAGTACTGTAGTGGTAATAGTACTAACTGTAGTGGTAATAGTACTGTAGTGGTAATAGTACTGTAGTGGTAATAGTACTGTAGTGGTAATAGTACTGTAGTGGTAATAGTACTGTAGTGGTAATAGTACTAACTGTAGTGGTAATAGTACTGTAGTGGTAATATTTACTGTAGTGGTAATAGTACTGTAGTGGTAATAGTACTGTAGTGGTAATAGTACTGTAGTGGTAATAGTACATGTAGTGGTAATAGTACTGTAGTGGTAATAGTACTGTAGTGGTAATAGTACTGTAGTGGTAATAGTACTGTAGTGGTAATAGTACTGTAGTGGTAATAGTACTGTAGTGGTAATAGTACTGTAGTGGTAATAGTACTGTAGTGTATAGTCTGTATTAGAATACTGTAGTGGTAATAGTACTGTAGTGGTAATAGTACTGTAGTGGTAATAGTACTGTAGTGGTAATAGTACTGTAGTGGTAATAGTACTGTAGTGGTAATAGTACTGTAGTGGTAATAGTACTTGTAGTGGTAATAGTACTGTAGTGGTAATAGTACTGTAGTGGTAATAGTACTGTAGTGGTAATAGTACTAACTGTAGTGGTAATAGTACTAACTGTAGTGGTAATAGTACTGTAGTGGTAATAGTACTGTAGTGGTAATAGTACTGTAGTGGTAATAGTACTGTAGTGGTAATAGTACTGTAGTGGTAATAGTACTGTAGTGGTAATAGTACTAACTGTAGTGGTAATAGTACTGTAGTGGTAATAGTACTGTAGTGGTAATAGTACTGTAGTGGTAATAGTACTGTAGTGGTAATAGTAACTGTAGTGGTAATAGTACTGTATGGTAATAGTACTGTAGTGGTAATAGTACTGTAGTGGTAATAGTACTGTAGTGGTAATAGTACTGTAGTGGTAATAGTACTGTAGTGGTAATAGTACTGTAGTGGTAATAGTACTGTAGTGGTAATAGTACTGTAGTGGTAATAGTACTGTAGTGGTAATAGTACTGTAGTGGTAATAGTACTGTAGTGGTAATAGTACTGTAGTGGTAATAGTACTGTAGTGGTAATAGTACTGTAGTGGTAATAGTACTGTAGTGGTAATTATGTAACTGTAGTGGTAATAGTACTGTAGTGGTAATAGTACTGTAGTGGTAATAGTACTGTAGTGGTAAAGTACTGTAGTGGTAATAGTACTGTAGTGGTAATAGTACTGTAGTGGTAATAGTACTGTAGTGGTAATAGTACTGTAGTGGTAATAGTACTGTAGTGGTAATAGTACTGTAGTGGTAATAGTACTGTAGTGGTAATAGTACTGTAGTGGTAATAGTACTGTAGTGGTAATAGTTAACTGTAGTGGTAATAGTACTAACTGTAGTGGTAATAGTACTAACTGTAGTGGTAATAGTAACTGTAGTGGTAATAGTACTGTAGTGGTAATAGTACTGTAGTGGTAATAGTACTGTAGTGGTAAATTAGTAAACTGTAGTGGTAATAGTACTGTAGTGGTAATAGTACTGTAGTGGTAATAGTACTGTAGTGGTAATAGTACTGTAGTGGTAATAGTACTGTAGTGGTAATAGTACTAACTGTAGTGGTAATAGTACTAACTGTAGTGGTAATAGTACTAACTGTAGTGGTAATAGTACTGTAGTGGTAATAGTACTGTAGTGGTAATAGTACTGTAGTGGTAATAGTACTGTAGTGGTAATAGTACTGTAGTGGTAATAGTACTGTAGTGGTAATAGTACTGTAGTGGTAATAGTACTGTAGTGGTAATAGTACTGTAGTGGTAATAGTACTGTAGTGGTAATAGTACTAACTGTAGTGGTAATAGTACTGTAGTGGTAATAGTACTGTAGTGGTAATAGTACTAACTGTAGTGGTAATAGTACTAACTGTAGTGGTAATAGTACTAACTGTAGTGGTAATAGTACTGTAGTGGTAATAGTACTGTAGTGGTAATAGTACTGTAGTGGTAATAGTACTGTAGTGGTAATAGTACTAACTGTAGTGGTAATAGTACTAACTGTAGTGGTAATAGTACTGTAGTGGTAATAGTACTAACTGTAGTGGTAATAGTACTGTAGTGGTAATAGTACTAACTGTAGTGGTAATAGCACTAACTGTAGTGGTAATAGTACTAACTGTAGTGGTAATAGCACTAACTGTAGTGGTAATAGTACTGTAGTGGTAATAGTACTAACTGTAGTGGTAATAGTACTGTAGTGGTAATAGTACTAACTGTAGTGGTAATAGTACTGTAGTGGTAATAGTACTAACTGTAGTGGTAATAGCACTAACTGTAGTGGTAATAGTACTAACTGTAGTGGTAATAGTACTAACTGTAGTGGTAATAGCACTAACTGTAGTGGTAATAGTACTGTAGTGGTAATAGTACTAACTGTAGTGGTAATAGTACTGTAGTGGTAATAGTACTAACTGTAGTGGTAATAGTACTGTAGTGGTAATAGTACTAACTGTAGTGGTAATAGCACTAACTGTAGTGGTAATAGTACTAACTGTAGTGGTAATAGTACTAACTGTAGTGGTAATAGTACTAACTGTAGTGGTAATAGTACTAACTGTAGTGGTAATTGTACTAACTGTAGTGGTAATAGTACTAACTGTAGTGGTAATAGTACTAACTGTAGTGGTAATAGTACTAACTGTAGTGGTAATAGTACTAACTGTAGTGGTAATTGTACTAACTGTAGTGGTAATAGCACTAACTGTAGTGGTAATAGCACTAACTGTAGTGGTAATAGCACTAACTGTAGTGGTAATAGTACTAACTGTAGTGGTAATAGTACTAACTGTAGTGGTAATAGTACTAACTGTAGTGGTAATAGTACTAACTGTAGTGGTAATAGTACTAACTGTAGTGGTAATAGTACTAACTGTAGTGGTAATAGTACTAACTGTAGTGGTAATTGTACTAACTGTAGTGGTAATAGCACTAACTGTAGTGGTAATAGTACTAACTGTAGTGGTAATAGTACTAACTGTAGTGGTAATAGTACTAACTGTAGTGGTAATAGTACTAACTGTAGTGGTAATAGTACTAACTGTAGTGGTAATAGTACTAACTGTAGTGGTAATAGCACTAACTGTAGTGGTAATAGCACTAACTGTAGTGGTAATAGTACTAACTGTAGTGGTAATAGCACTAACTGTAGTGGTAATAGCACTAACTGTAGTGGTAATAGTACTAACTGTAGTGGTAATAGTACTAACTGTAGTGGTAATAGTACTAACTGTAGTGGTAATAGCACTAACTGTAGTGGTAATAGCACTAACTGTAGTGGTAATAGCACTAACTGTAGTGGTAATAGCACTAACTGTAGTGGTAATAGCACTAACTGTAGTGGTAATAGCACTAACTGTAGTGGTAATAGCACTAACTGTAGTGGTAATAGTACTAACTGTAGTGGTAATAGTACTAACTGTAGTGGTAATAGTACTAACTGTAGTGGTAATAGTACTAACTGTAGTGGTAATAGTACTAACTGTTGTGGTAATAGTACTAACTGTTGTGGTAATAGTACTAACTGTAGTGGTAATAGTACTAACTGTAGTGGTAATAGTACTAACTGTAGTGGTAATAGTACTAACTGTAGTGGTAATAGTACTAACTGTTGTGGTAATAGTACTAACTGTAGTGGTAATAGTACTAACTGTAGTGGTAATAGTACTAACTGTAGTGGTAATAGTACTAACTGTTGTGGTAATAGTACTAACTGTTGTGGTAATAGTACTAACTGTAGTGGTAATAGTACTAACTGTTGTGGTAATAGTACTAACTGTAGTGGTAATAGTACTAACTGTTGTGGTAATAGTACTAACTGTAGTGGTAATAGTACTAACTGTAGTGGTAATAGTACTAACTGTAGTGGTAATAGTACTAACTGTTGTGGTAATAGTACTAACTGTAGTGGTAATAGTACTAACTGTAGTGGTAATAGTACTAACTGTAGTGGTAATAGCACTAACTGTAGTGGTAATAGTACTAACTGTAGTGGTAATAGTACTAACTGTAGTGGTAATAGTACTAACTGTAGTGGTAATAGTACTAACTGTAGTGGTAATAGTACTAACTGTTGTGGTAATAGTACTAACTGTTGTGGTAATAGTACTAACTGTTGTGGTAATAGTACTAACTGTAGTGGTAATAGTACTAACTGTAGTGGTAATAGTACTAACTGTTGTGGTAATAGTACTAACTGTTGTGGTAATAGTACTAACTGTAGTGGTAATAGTACTAACTGTAGTGGTAATAGTACTAACTGTTGTGGTAATAGTACTAACTGTAGTGGTAATAGTACTAAACTGTAGTGGTAATAGTACTAACTGTAGTGGTAATAGTACTAACTGTAGTGGTAATAGTACTAACTGTAGTGGTAATAGTACTAACTGTAGTGGTAATAGTACTAACTGTAGTGGTAATAGCACTAACTGTAGTGGTAATAGTACTAACTGTAGTGGTAATAGTACTAACTGTAGTGGTAATAGTACTAACTGTAGTGGTAATAGTACTAGTAGTGAGAACAAAAATGTACCACTTTATATTACTATCATTACATGTATTATTACTACAGTTGCTACCACCACTAGTATACTACTACCTCAGCTACTACTACTATTGTCGTACTTCTACGACCATCTTCCCGTTCTCTCGTCCTCTATCTTCTGGACTAATCCGCATTTTTCTTTATTTGTTGAGATTTGATGATGGTTCAGGACGGACCGGAACATCTCTTGAATTTTTATCAGTAAACACAAGTTACAATGGGAGATTATATATTGAGAAAGGAATTAACGGAAATATGAAGAGCAATGGGGCTAGTGAGAGTAAGATTTGACATGAGTCAGACCCTGGGCAATGGAGACTGTGACCTGAGCAACGCACAGACTGGATACTGTGACCTGAGCAACGCACAGACTGGATACTGTGACCTGAGCAACGCACAGACTGGACACTGTGACCTGAGCAACGCACAGACTGGACACTGTGACCTGAGCAACGCACAGACTGGATACTGTGACCTGAGCAACGCACAGACTGGACACTGTGACCTGAGCAACGCACAGACTGGATACTGTGACCTGAGCAACGCACAGACTGGACACTGTGACCTGAGCAACGCACAGACTGGACACTGTGACCTGAGCAACGCACAGACTGGATACTGTGACCTGAGCAACGCACAGACTGGACACTGTGACCTGAGCAACGCACAGACTGGATACTGTGACCTGAGCAACGCACAGACTGGACACTGTGACCTGAGCAACGCACAGACTGGACACTGTGACCTGAGCAACGCACAGACTGGATACTGTGACCTGAGCAACGCACAGACTGGACACTGTGACCTGAGCAACGCACAGACTGGACACTGTGACCTGAGCAACGCACAGACTGGATACTGTGACCTGAGCAACGCACAGACTGGATACTGTGACCTGAGCAACGCACAGACTGGACACTGTGACCTGAGCAACAGCGGGCAAGACAACCAGATCAATCACAGGAACAGCCGTGAACATTAACAAACACGTAACGTAATCGGTGAGTAGCCCCGGCACAGGCGGGGGTCAAACTTCATGAATAAGATATAAGGCTCGGGACGCCGTATGGCAGGAACTTCCAACACTGTACCAGCCAGAGGCTCTCCCAGCCTCTGTTTACCTCCCGTCTTAAATTAACAAATATTAAAGTGTTTACATTAAGATTATTGCTAATAGTAATGTCCTAGGATGGATAAGGTGCGGTGCTTTGCAGCCATAGGCCTTACAATGGTCAACGAAATATCTGGGGTCGGTATGTAAAAAAAAAAAAAAATCTTCCCTGTGTAGTTATCAGACTCCTGCAACCACCACCTGTCTCAGGCCAGATGGAGCTAAATGTCGGCGATGGACTAGGGCTAAAGAGAGCCTTATTCCTCCCTTGCGTTGAAGTTATTCTTCCACACGTTACATCAACTGAAGTAACAGCCTCTGTCTAGGACTCTTTCAATCAGTCCGTCTGAGCATGCGTCGGGACATCAAAGTGAAAAGATGTGATTATGGCCCAGGTTTAAACTAGCCTTAATAGCAAACTATTCATGGCACTAAATCACATTTCAGCTGGGAATGCAGCGGGCAGTTACTGGAACCACAATGGCTCACAGTGGTGACACTTGTTCACACGGTTTCAAAATGTAATTTTTTTCCACGTCTTGGCGAGCAAATATTTCCCTTTAAATAACGTTCTATTTTACCGGCGACGACTCGAGAGTTGGTGAACAACAATGTCTGATAGATGATCTCGCCCACAGCCTCCTTAATCTCAGCCAATAAACATCCTAGGGAAGGTTAATGAATCCCATAGCCCATCCTGGGAGACAAACATAAAGGAAGAGCTGTGAGAGTTATAGCTAGCCCGTCTCCCGTAGAAAGGTGACCGGCTGTGTCTGTAATGGAATTTTTGCAAGGCTTCCCCTCCCCCCCTTCCTCCCCGCCACTTTGCAAAAATGGTAGAGTAATCAGGTGGTCAGCGGGGCGAGGCTAGGAGAAGAAAGAGCTGTTGGTGGTCGGCGCAGGTGATTAAGACAGATCTCTGCCTTGTTTGTCTTTCCTCACAAGAGCCGGGAGAGTGTTTGGCCAGGGTAGGGACGGCCTCACACAATGGAATACCAGCTCTGCTTTTTGGGTCGGCGACTGCTATGAAAGAGACTCCCGTGGAGACTCAAGAGGAACTGTTGTCTCTCAGTCTAGTGGAAAGAAAAAGAATCAAAGCATTTTCATCTCTTGGTTTCTCTGATACATTAGTTTGTAAACACGCCAAGTCAATCTGGGTCGCGCTTGTGGTCTGGATTTAAAGGGACACTAACGCCCTACATATTTGTGACTTGTCCTTGCTAGCTGATAAGTGGACGCATGACAATGAGGCATAACAACATTTCGGTCCTAAGTCCCATCTATACGAGACAGCTGCTGGAACTTAATTGGCGAATGAAATGCAAACGTCTGCCGTATAACATACAAGTTAGTTGCTTATTGGTTCGTGGAGACCAAACGCCCTTATAAATAAATGTAAAGTGATTGCTCATTGGCTCGAACAAAGTAGGGGTCCCTTACAGAAGATATGATCTGATTCCTCATTGGCTCTTGCTAGGCAAAATTCCCTACACGAGATACTACCTGCTTACTCATTGGCTTCTGCAAAGCTGAAGTCACCTACACGAGATGCGAACTGGTTGCTCATTGGCTGTTGGAGGACGAAGTACCCTGAGCTAGCTGCTAATTGGATCGTGAAGTCTAAATGTCTTATATGCGAAATGTGTGATGGCTAGGGATTGGTTGCATATATAAATTGAGTTCTTATAGAGTACAGATAAGCGCCACAAGAAAAAAACGTGATAATTTAAATTTTTACAGATATCTGTATAAATAACGGAACGTTTTAAGACTGGCTTATGGAATGTCAACACTTTCCATGCGATATACAAAGATAATGTCTACAAGGTTGTAGAAACCAGATTTTTCTCTACGAGACAAGAGATGGTTGTTGATTGGGCACTAATAAGAAGCGAGTCTGGTGAAGTCAATGACCTTAGTGGCTACTTAGCAGCGATACAAAGAGTGAGCTTGAGACCAGGTTGCTTAACAGGATCTTTAAGCATCGTGCCTCTGAACACACATTGGTCTGCAGAGTAATCTTTGCACTCCAAAATTCTTTTTTTGTGGCGCTATGATGTCATGGAGCAACAACATAGTTGAGACAGAGGTATATGTAGTGCCTCTCTCTCACACACACACACACACACACACACACACACACACACACACACACACACACACACACACACTCTCCTACCTTCGGAGGGGCGACTCAACAGGGAGAAAAAATACAGGAATTCCTTAAACCTAAATTTTAACTCCTCACTTATTATATTTAAAGGTGGAACAAAAAACAACAGTATGTCTGACAAGTAGCGAGAATAAAAGAATCAGAGTATGATACTCTAATGCAGACGGAATTACTAAAAAAATGAAAGAAAGAATAGGAGAGGAAAATCAAAATATTCCCAGAGGTGCAAAGAGTAATGAAGAATCGCAAACAAATGAGGAGCAGAACGGATGACGAGAAACCACTTGAGATATATGGACGTATATGTGTATCTTTATTGAGGAATTGGTTGCACAAGTGTCTTAATTTATCAACCTGTCAGTTCTCTGAACCATTCATCTACATTCCTGTATAGGAGATACTTTAATTTGGACCGACGAAGGCAATAGAATGAGAACAACAAGGCAGTAAATCACATTAGAAACGACGGTAGAAAGACCCACATGAACCAAAGATAAACTACCGGTATTAAGAAATTATAATCATAGTGAGATCGATTGGAAAAACTGGGACCCGAATGTAGGACCAGAAACATGGAGAACAGAAAGGTATCCGCGTATTTCCACAACTCCAATCCCGTGTACCTCAGTACGTGCGACTGGAACAGTGCAGAGTGCAGCACAAGTCTGTAAAAATATCAGCATCGAAGTCTGGCAGCGAGTCAGAAGAGGCGTTCACAAGTTATCACATGGAAATTAACACACAACTCCACAGAAAATGTCAAAGACATACAGAAGTCAAACTTAACTCAAACTTTGTTAACAAACATCAGATTTAAAACATTCCTAAAATAAAAAAAAAGTTTATTCCCATTAAATAAAAAATAATAGAAAAAACTATTTTAAAAATCTTATTAGAAAATAACTTTTAAAATGGCAAATTGGCATCCACATGTCCCAAAATAAAAAAAAAATCACTTAAGATACGCCAGCGTTTAGGGTTTGAAGCACATCGGTAGAGCCATTCTATAGTTATTTCATGGAAAACTCCAGGCTTTCTTTTAATAAAACCCACCAACAGTGAAAGTCTGAAGCCTATCAGAAAAGGCATTCTTTAGTTATGGAGTAACAATAGATATCACTATTTATTTAATAAAAAATGACAACTTAG
>NC_069417.1:17450847-17700847 GCF_026875155.1 Cherax quadricarinatus | reverse complement strand
CTCTGCCTGCTAGTGAGAGACTGACTCCAACCAGCGGTGTAAGTGTAGCATTAATTCGGCTGGAGTCCACTTCTCACCCACTTGGTTGATGTGTAAACTTGACATCGAATTACAGCGCGGCTGGGATCCCCGACAACCACACTACCCTAACTGCCAACCTGGTTGGTACAAAGGCATGACAGGAAGTGCTTGTGTTAAACATTGAATAAAAGGTAACGTAACGTACTGGGCGCATGCCACAAACACCGTTGTGTAACACCCACCTATACAACAACACCACAGTGTAAAACCCACCTATACAACACCACAGTGTAACACCAACCTATACAACACCACAGTGTAACACCCACCTATACAACACCACAGTGTAACACCAACCTATACAACACCACAGTGTAACACCCACCTATACAACACCACAGTGTAACACCACCTATACAACACCACAGTGTAACACCCACCTATACAACACCACAGTGTAACACCAACCTATACAACACCACAGTGTAACACCAACCTATACAACACCACTGTGTAACACCACCTATACAACACTGTGTAACACCCACCTATACAACACCACTGCGTAACGCCTACCTAAACACCACAGCAGGCACTGGGATGGCACCCACTGACACAGTCAGCTGCCAACAAGAGTGCAACGCTAAATAACATGAACTTAAGCTGAGAGAGAGAAACCGCGTTGTGTTGCAAACCCACTTCAACGTTGATTTGGCAACACACTTAAGTTATTTTGGCAACCACTTCAACGTTGTGTTGCAACCCACCTTCAACGTTTAGTGTTGGCAACCCACCTCAACGTTGTGTGACGAAACCCACGTAACGTTAGTGTGGATACCCACTCAACGTTAGTGTTGGCAAACCACACTTCTAACGTTGTGATGGCTAACACTCTTCAACTTGTGTTGGCAACCCAACCTTCAACGTTAGTGTTGGTACAAAGCACTTCACAGTTGTGTTGGAACCACTTTCAACGTTGGTGTTGGGCAACCCACTTAAACGTTGTTGGCAACCCCACCTTCAACGTTGGTGTTGGCAAACCCACCTTACAACGTTGGTGATTGGCAAACCCACCTTAACGTTGGTGTTGGCAACCCACCTTCAACGTTGGTGGGCAACCCACCTTCACGATTAGTGTTGCAACACCACCTTACAACGTTAGTGTTGGAACCCACCTTCAACAGTTAGTGTTGGCAACCCACACTTCAACGAAGTGTGGAAACCCACCTTCAACCATGGTGTTGGCAACCACACCTTCAACGTTAGTGTTGGCACCCACCTTCAACACGTTAGTGTTGCAACCCACCTTCAACTTAGTGTTGGTAACCCCCTTCAACGTTAGTGTTGGCAACCCACCTTCAACGTTAGTGTTGGCAACCCACCTTCAACGTTAGTGTTGGCAACCCACCTTCAACGTTAGTGTTGGCAACCCACCTTCAACGTTGTGTTGGCAACCCACCTTCAACGTTAGTGTTGGCAACCCACCTTCAACGTTGTGTTGGCAACCCACTTCAACGTTAGTGTTGGCAACCACCTTACAACGTTAGTGTTGGCAACCCACCATTCAAACGTTTGTTGGCAACCCACCTTCAACGTTGTGTTGGCAACCCACCTTCAACGTTAGTGTTGGAACCCACCTTCAACGTTGTGTTGGCAACCCACCTTCACGTAGTGTAGGAACCCACCTTCAACGTTGGTGTTGGCAACCCACCTTCAACGTTGTGTTGGAACCCACCTTCAACCGTCTAGTGTGGCAACACACCTTCAAAACGTTGGTGTGGCAACCCACACCTTCAACGTTGGTGTTGGCAACCCACCTTCAACGTTGGTGTTGGCAACCCACCTTCAACGTTAGTGTTGGCAACCCACCTTCAACGTTAGTGTTGGCAACCACCTTCAAACGTCTAGTGTTGGCAAACCCACCTTCAACGTTAGTGTTGGCAACCCACCTTCAACGTTGGTGTTGGCAACCCACCTTCAACGTTAGTGTTGGCAACCCACCTTCAACGTTAGTGTTAGGCAACCCACTTCAAACGTTAGTGTATGGCAACCCAACCTTCAACGTTAGTGTGGCAACCCACCTTAACGTTAGGTTGGCAACCCACCTTCAACGTTGTGTTGGCAACCCACCTTCAACGTTAGTGTTGGCAACCCACCTTCAACGTTAGTGTTGGCAACCCACCTTCAACGTTGTGTTGGCAACCCACCTTCAACGTTGGTGTTGGCAACCCACCTTCAACGTTGTGTTGGCAACCCACCTTCAACGTTGGTGTTGGCAACCCACCTTCAACGTTGTGTTGGCAACCCACCTTCAACGTTAGTGTTGGCAACCCACCTTCAACGTTAGTGTTGGCAACCCACCTTCAACGTTAGTGTTGGCAACACCTGTCAACGTTAGTGTTGGAAACCCACCTTACATACGTTAGTGTTGGCAACCCCACTCAACGTTAGTGTTGGCAACCCACTTAAAACGTTGTGTTGGCAACCCACTTCAAACGTTGTGTGGCAACCTACCTATACGTTAGGTTGGCATAACCCACCTTACAACTAGTGTTGGAACCCACCTTCAACGTTAGTGTGGCAACCACTTCAACGTTAGTGTCGGCAAACCCACATTCAACGTTAGTGTTGGCAACCCACTTCAACGTGTAGTGTTGGCAACCCACCTTCTAACGTTGCTGTTGGTCACCCACCTTCAACGTTACTGTATGTTGGCAACCACACTTCAACGTTACTGTGTTGGCAACCCACCTCAACGGTTACTGTATGGTTGGCAAACCACCTTCAAGGTTAGTGTGTTGGCAACCAACTTCAAGGTTAACGTAGTGCTGGCAACCCACCTTCAACGTCTAGTGTGGAACACCACCTTCAACGTTAGTGTTGGAAACCCACTTCAAACGTTAGTGTTGGCAACCCACCTTCAACACGCTAGTGTTGGCAACCCACCTTCAAACGTTAGTGTGGACAACCCACCTTCAAACTAGTGTTGGCAACCCACCTTACAAACGTTAGTGTTGGCACCCACCTTACAACGAGTGTGCAACACCACCTTCAACTCTAGTGTGGAACCCACCTTCAACAGGTGTAACCACTATCAACCATGGTGGCAACCCACCTTACATACGTAGTGTGGAACACCACCTTACAAACGTAGTTGGCAACCCACCTTCAACCAGTGTAACCCACCTTAACCTCGTGTCAACCCAACCTTCAAACGTTAGTGTTGGCAACCCACCTTATCAACCCGGTGTAACCCACCTTCAACACTGCGTTGAACACCACCTTCAAACGGCTACCACTGTGTGTTGCAACCCACCTTACAACTACTAGTGCTGGCAAACCACCTTCAACATAGTGTAGGCAACCCACCTTCAAACGTACAGTTGGCTAACCCACCTTCAACACCAGTGTAACCCACTATTACGTGTGGAACACCACCTTCAACGTTACCAGTGTGGCAACCCACCTTCAAGCACTAGTGTGGCACCCACCTTCACACCATTATGTGTGCAACCCACCTTCAACAACGTAGTGTTGAACCCACCTTCAACTAGTTGGCAACACCACCTTCAAGCTACCAGTGTGGCCAACCTACACACCTTCACACTTACAAATAGTGTGGCAACCCACCTTCAACACTAGTGTGGAACACCCACCTTCAAACGTAGTGTGGCAACCCACCTTCAACGTCACAGTTGGCTAACCCACCTTCAACGACCGTGTTGGCAACACCACCTTCAACCAGGTGTACCCACTTCAACGTGTGGCAACCCACCTTCAACTGGTGTAACCCACTTCAACGCTAGTGCTGGCAACCCACCTTCAACCCCACTGTAGTGTTGGCAACCCACCTTCAAGTTGTAGTGCTGGCAACCCACCTTCAACTGACTTAGTGTTGGCAACCACTTCAAGCGTTAGTAGTTGGCAACCCACCTTCAACGTATGTGTTGGCAACCCACCTTCAACGTTAGTGTTGGCAACCCACCTTCAACGTTAGTGTTGGCAACCCACCTTCAACGTTAGTGTTGGCAACCCACCTTCAACGTTAGTGTTGGCAACCCACCTTCAACGTTAGTGTTGGCAACCCACCTTCAACGTTAGTGTTGGCAACCCACCTTCAACGTTTAGTGTGGCAACCCACCTTCAACGTACTGTGTTGTGGCAACCCACCTTCAACGTTACTGTATTGTTGGCAACCCACCTTCAAGGTTACTGTAGTGTTGGCAACCCACCTTCAAGGTTACTGTAGTGTTGGCAACCCACCTTCAAGGTTACTGTAGTGTTGGCAACCCACCTTCAAGGTTACTGTAGTGCTGGCAACCCACCTTCAAGGTACTGTTGTGTTGGCAACCCACCTTCAACGTTGTGTTGGCAACCCACTTCAACGTTGTGTTGGCAACCCACCTTCAAGGTTACTGTAGTGTTGGCAACCCACCTTCAACGTTAGTGTTGGCAACCCACCTTCAACGTTAGTGTTGGCAACCCACCTTCAACGTTAGTGTTGGCAACCCACCTTCAACGTTGTGTTGGCAACCCACCTTCAACGTTAGTGTTGGCAACCCACCTTCAAGGTTACTGTAGTGTTGGCAACCCACCTTCAACGTTAGTGTTGGCAACCCACCTTCAAGGTTACTGTAGTGCTGGCAACCCACCTTCAAGGTTACTGTAGTGCTGGCAACCCACCTTCAAGGTTACTGTAGTGTTGGCAACCCACCTTCAAGTGTTAACTTAAGTTGTGTTGGCAACCCACCTTCAAGGTTACGTAGTGTTGGCAACCCACCTTCAAGTTATGTAGTGTGGCAACCCACCTTCAAGTGGTTACCACCTTCACGTAGTGTTGGCAACCCACCTTCAAGTTACTGTGTCTGGCAACCCACCTTCAAGGTGTTGGAACTTAAGTTGTGCTGGCAACCCACCTTCAAGGTTACTGTAGTGCTGGCAACCCACCTTCAGGTACTTTTAGTGCTGGCAACCCACCTTCAAGTGGTTACCTGTAGTGTTGGCAACCCACCTTCAAGTTACTGTAGTGTTGGCAACCCACCTTCAAGTTACTGTAGTGTGGCAACCCACCTTCAAGGCTCTGTAGTGTTGGCAACCCACCTTCAACGGTTTGTAGTGTGGCAACCCACCTTCAGTACGTTAGTGTTGGCAACCACCTTCAAGGTTACGTAGTGCTGGCAACCCACCTTCAAGGTTACGTAGTGTGGCAACCCACCTTCAAGGTTATGTGTGCTGGCAACCCACCTTCAAGTTATGTGTGTGGCAACCCACCTTCAAGTACTGTAGTGTTGGCAACCCACTTCAAGTACTTAGTGTTGGCAACCCACCTTCAAGGTTACTGTAGTGCTGGCAACCCACCTTCAAAGGTTGAACCTTAACGTAGTGTTGGCAACCCACCTTCAACTAGGTTAACATGTCAGTGTGCTTGGCAACCCACCTTCAAGGTGTTGACCATTAGTTGGTGTGGCAACCCACCTTCAACTGGTTACCTTAAGTGGTGTGGCAACCCACCTTCAAGGTTACTGTAGTGTGCAACCCACCTTCAAGGTTACTTGTTAGTGTGGCAACCCACCTTCAAGGTACTTAGTGGTGGCAACCCACCTTCAAGAGTTTACTAGTTAGTGTGGCAACCCACCTTCAAGTTATGTGTGTGGCAACCCACCTTCAAGGTTACTGTGTGTGGCAACCACCTTCAAGTGTGTGAACTTGTAGTGCTGGCAACCACCTTCAAGTTATGTAGTGTGGCAACCCACCTTTTCAAGCCCTTCAACGTAGTGCTGGCAACCCACATTCAACGTTACTGTAGTGCTGGCAACCCACCTTCAAGGTACTGTTAGTGTGGCAACCCACCTTCAACGTTACTGTATTGTTGGCAACCCACCTTCAACGTTACTGTATTGTTGGCAACCCACCTTCAACGTTACTGTATTGTTGGCAACCCACCTTCAAGGTTACTGTAGTGTTGGCAACCCACCTTCAAGGTTACTGTAGTGTTGGCAACCCACCTTCAAGGTTACTGTAGTGCTGGCAACCCACCTTCAAGGTTACTGTAGTGTTGGCAACCCACCTTCAACGTTAGTGTTGGCAACCCACTTCAACGTTAGTGTTGGCAACCCACCTTTAAGGTTACTGTAGTGTTGGCAACCCACCTTCAACGTTAGTGTTGGCAACCCACCTTCAACGGGGCATTCACGTTAGTGTGGCAGCCACCTTCAAGTTAGTGTTGGCAACCCACTTCAAGGCGTTAGTGTTGGCAACCCACCTTCAAGGTTACTGTAGTGCTGGCAACCCACCTTCAAGGTTACTGTAGTGCTGGCAACCCACCTTCAAGGTTACTGTAGTGCTGGCAACCCACCTTCAAGGTTACTGTAGTGCTGGCAACCCACCTTCAAGGTTACTGTAGTGTTGGCAACCCACCTTCAAGGTTACTGTAATGCTTGCAACCCACCTTCAAGGCTACTGTAGTGTTGGCAACCACCTTCAAGGTACTGTAGTGCTGCAACCCACCTTCAAGGTTACTGTAGTGTTGGCAACCCACCTTCAAGGTTACTGTAGTGCTGGCAACCCACCTTCAAGGTTACTGTAGTGGTGGCAACCCACCTTCAAGGTTACTGTAGTGCTGGCAACCCACCTTCAAGGTTCCTGTAGTGCTGGCAACCCACCTTCAAGGTTACTGTAGTGCTGGCAACCCACCTTCAAGGTACCTATAGTGGTGGCAACCCACCTTCAAGGTTACTGTAGTGCTGGCACCACCTTCAAGGTACTGTGTGTGGCAACCCACCTTCAAGGTTACTGTAGTGCTGGCAACCACCTTCAAGGTACTGTAGTGTGGCAACCCACCTTCAAGGTTACTGTAGTGCTGGCAACCACTTCAAGGTTACTGTAGTGCTGGCAACCCACTTCAAGGTACTGTAGTGTGGCAACCACTTCAAGGTTACTGTAGTGCTGGCAACCACTTCAAGGTTATGTAGTGCTGGCAACCCACCTTCAAGGTACTTGTGTTGGCAACCCACCTTCAAGGTTACTGTAGTGCTGGCAACCACTTCAAGGCTACTGTAGTGTGGCAACCACCTTCAAGGTTACTGTAGTGCTGGCAACCACCTTCAAGGTACTGTAGTGCTGGCAACCCACCTTCAAGGTTATGTAGTGCTGGCAACCCACTTCAAGGTTACTGTAGTGCTGGCAACCACTTCAAGGTACTGTAGTGCTGGCAACCCACCTTCAAGGTACTGTAGTGCTGGCAACCCACCTTCAAGGTTACTGTAGTGCTGGCAACCCACCTTCAAGGTTACTGTAGTGCTGGCAACCCACCTTCAAGGTACTGTAGTGCTGGCAACCCACCTTCAAGGTTACTGTAGTGCTGGCAACCCACCTTCAAGGCTACTGTAGTGTTGGCAACCCACCTTCAAGGTTACTGTAGTGCTGGCAACCCACCTTCAAGGTTACTGTAGTGTGGCAACCCACTTCAAGTACTGTAGTGTGGCACCACCTTCAAGGTAGTGTGTGGCACCACTTCAAGTTCTGTGTGCTGGCAACCACTTCAAGGTTACTGTGCTGGCAACCCACCTCAGGTTACTGTTGTGCTGGCAACCCCCTTCAGGTTATGTGTGTTGGCAACCACCTCAAGGTTACTGTAGTGTGGAACCCTTCAGTTACTGTATGTGGAACCCACTTCAATAGTGTTGAACCACCTTCAAGTACTGTAGTGCGGACCACTTCAGGTTAGTAGGTGGAACCACTTCACGTTCTGTGTGTGGCAACTAAGTTGTAGTGCTGCAACCACCTTCAGTACTGTGTGTGCACCACCCAAGTTACGGGTGGCACCCTCAAGACTATAGTGTGCACACTTCAGTTACTGTAGTGTGGCACCCACCTCAGGTTACTGTAGTGTGGACACCTTCAAGGTTACTGTAGTGTGCACCACCTCAGTATGTTGTGGCAACCCTTAGGTTACTGTAGTGTTGAGCACCTAGTTACGTATGGGAACCCTCAGGTTATGTGTGTGGCACCACTCAAGGATGTATGTTGGCAACCCCTCAGGTTATGTAGTGGGAACCCCTTCAAGGTTATGAGTGTGCACTTCAAGTACTGTAGTGTGAACCACTCAAGTTATGTGTGAAACCCTAGGTCTGTAGTGCTGGCAACCCCTTCAGTACTATATGTGCAACCACCTTCAAGTTTGTGTGTGCAACCACTTAGTACTGTGGTGGAACCACTTCAAGGTCTGTAGGGGCAAACACTCAAGCCTATTGGTGACCACCTCAGGTTTGTAGTGTGGAAACCTTCAGTACTGTAGTGCGGCACCCACTTAGGTCCTATGGGCAACACCTTCAGGTACTGAGTGGCACCACTTCAAGGTACGTAGTCTGGCAACCCACCTTCAAGGTACCTATAGTGGTGGCAACCCATCAAGTACTGTAGTGTGGAACCCACTTAGTATGTAGTGCTGGCAACCCTTCAAGGTTATGTACTGCAACCTTCAAGGTATGTAGTGTGGACCATTCAGTATGTAGTGCGCAACCACTTAGTTACTGTGTGCGCAACCACTAGGTACTGTAGTGTGACCCTTCAGGTATGAATGTGCACCACTAGTTACGTGTGTGGACCTTAAGGTACGTAGTGTGCAACACTTCAAGTATGTGTGCTGGCACCCCTCAAGGTTACGTTTGAACCACTTCAGGTTCTGTAGGCTGGCAACCACCTCAAGGTTACTGTATGTGGCAACCCACCTTCAAGGTTATGAGTCTGCACCCAATATGTGAAGACTTGGCGCAGCAGTGCGGCCGATAAAGTTTGATGGTCGGCGCACAGCGATGCGCTCGACGCGGGTATGCATGCGTGGTGCGTCGCTGTCTGCGCGTGTTGCATACAGTATGGTAGCAGTGGGGGGAGGAGTGTGGGGGGGTGTGGGGTGGTGGTTGGTTTTGTTGTGTGGTGGTTTGTGGTTTGGTGGTTTTTGTGTGGGTGGTTGTGTGTTTGGTTTGTGTGTGGTTTGGTGTTGTGGGGGGTTTGGTTTGTGTGTGGTTTGGTTTTTTGTGCTTGGTTTGGTGGTGGGCCCCCTTTGGTTTGTGGGGGTTGGGTTCTGGTGTGGCTGGTTTGGGGGTGGGGTGTGTGGGGGTAGGTTTGGTGGGGGGTTTGGGTTTTGTGTGGTTGTGGGGTTGGGGGTGGTGGGGTTGTGGTTGGTGGGGGGTTTTGGGGTTGGGGTTTTGGGGGTTGGGGTGGGGTTTTGTGGGTTGTGGTGTGTGTGTGGGTGGTGGGGTGGTGGGGTGTGGGGTGGTGTGTGGGGGGGGTTGTGGGGTGTGTTGTGTGGGTGTGTGGGGGGTTGGGTTGGTGTGGGTTTGGGTGTGGGGGTGTGGTGGGGGGTGGGGGGTTTTGTGGGGGGGGGGGGGGTGGGGTGTGGGTGGTGTGGGGTGGTGTGGGGGTGTGTGGGGGGGGTGTGGGGGGTGTGTGTGGTGGTGGGGGTGTGTGGGGGTGGGTGTGTGGTGTGTGTGTGGGGTGGGTGTGTGTGGGGTGGTGTGGGGTGTGTGGGTTGGGGTGTGTGTGTGTGGTGTGTGGTGGGTGGGGTGGGTGTGGGGGTGGTGTGGTTGGGGTGGTTGGGGGGTGGGGGGGTTTGTGTGTGGGGTGGTGTGTGGTGTGTGTGGGGGTGTGGGGTTTGGGTGTGTGTTGGGGTGTGTGTGTGGGGGTGTGTGGGGGTGTGGGGTGTGTGGTGTGGGGGTGTGGGGGTGGGGTGTGGGGTGTGGGGTGGGTGTGGGGTGGTGTGGGTGTGGTGGGGGGGGGTTGGGGGGTGTTGTGTGTGGTGGTGTGGTGGTGTGTGGGGGGGGTGTGGGTGGTGGGTTTGTGTGGGTTTGGGTGGGTGTGGGGGGTTGGTGTGTTTTGGGGTGTGTGGTGGTGGTGTGGGTGGGTGGGGTGTGGTGGGTGTGTGGGGGGGGGGTGGTGGGGGTGTGGTTGGGTGGGTGGTGGGTGTGTGGTTGGGGTGTGGGTGGGGGGGGGGTGGGGGTGTGGGGGGGGGGGGGTGGGGGTGGGGTGGGTGTGGGGGGGTGGGGTGTGGGTGTGGGGTGGTGGGGGGTGTGTGGGGGTGGTGGGTGGGGTGTTGGGTGGGGTTTTGTGGTGTTGTGTGTGGGGGGGGGGTGTTGGGGGGGGTGGGTGGGGTGTGGGGTGTGGTGTGTGTGTGGGGTGTGTGTGTGGTTGTGTGGGGTGTGTGTTGGGGTGTGTGTGGTTGTGTGGGTGTGTGTGTGGTGTTGTGTGGTGTGTGTGTGGGGTGTGGGGTGTTTTGTGGGTTTTGTGGTGTGGGGGGTGTGTGAGTGGTGTTGTGTGTGTGGTGTGTGTGTGTGTGGTGTGTGGGGTGTGTGGTGTGTGGGGTTTGTGTGTGTGTTGGTGTGTGGTGTGTGTTGGGGTGTTGTGTGTGTGTGGGGTGTGTTGTGTGTGGTTGGGGGGTGTGTGTGTGTGTGTGTGTGTGTTTTGGTGGTGTGTGTGGTGTGTGTGTGTGTGTGTGTGGTGTGGGGGTGTGGTTGTGTGTTGTGGTGTGTTTTGTGTGTGGGGTTTTGTGTGTTGGGTGGTTGTGTGGTTTTGTGTGGTGTGTGGGGTGTGTGTGGTTTGTGTTGTGTGTGTGTGTGTGTGTGTTGGTGGTGTGTGTGGTGTGTGTGTGGGGTGTGGTGGTGTGTGTGTGGTGTGTGTGTGGTGTGATGTGTTGGTTTGTGGGGTGTGTGTGTTGTGTGTGGTGTGTTTTGTGGTGTGTGGTGTGTGTGTGGTGTGTGTGTGGTGTGTGTGTGGTGTGTGTGTGGTATGTGTGTGTGGGGGGGCTGGACGCCCCCTCATCACCCGCCCATGGGTGGGCAGCATCACGCCCTGCCACCCACATCGCCTTCTACCAGCCATAATACATTCTTGGGTGTTGTTTACCTCGGTGCCAGCAGACGGCAGGTGCTGCAGTAGGGGGGCACCGCACATCCTCGCACAATGTGTGTTGTTCGTGCAGAAATGAACGCTTCTAGGAACAACTTAGCCATTGAGGGTCCTGATCTAGGTAACCTATCCTGAAATAAACTTAGGAAAATGAACGCTGTGGATTGTGGCCGTGAACTCCTCTACAGGGTCTTCAGGTCGCCTCGTAGTCTCGCTACACATGTCTCGTAATCTACCCAAGTCATCTCGTAGTCTACACAGGTCGTCTCGTGGTCTCGCTACACAGGTCGTCTCGTGGTCTCGCTACACAGGTTGTCTCGTGGTTTCGCTACGCAGGTCGTCTCGTGGTCTCGCTACACAGGTCGTCTCGTGGTCCCCGCTGACACACACACACACAGTGTACACGCTCTGCCATGTGCGGGCACTGCCATGTACACACCATATGTACTAACCTTGTGCACATACATTGTACGCCCATGCAACAAAATATACACGTCCGAATATATACAGTAAATAGCCCCTGCATATACACCAGCATATACGCCATGTACGCCACCATATACGCCATCACGTATGCCAGTATTTACACTAATCGGGGGGTATTGTATATACACCATCAACACTTTTTTTTTTAATCACCGGAGAATTCCGTATTGTAATGCAGTGAAGAGGCGGGGCCAGGAGCTGTGAATCAACCACTGCAACCACGTATAGGTGAATAAACATCTGCGGTGTAAACTACCGACACTACAGACGGGATAGCAAGAGGGATGCACACACACACACACACACACACACACCAGACGCCGCCATTGTCTCAGGGACACGGACTTTAAATTACGCTCAAGGCCATCTGTACACACACACACACGCACATAAACAGCTGTGTGCACCACCGAGCCACCAACTAGCGTTCATGCTAAATATACATTACTGCGTTACCCCCGTGGACTCCCCTTCACCTAGTTCCTGCTACCCTGGGGGCAGGAACAGCACTCCAAGAGTGAGGTTTGCATCTCTGGCTTCAAGTCACTGGTGAGGTGAGAGTGACCAACCCAGTACCACGAAGCCAGGTAAAGTACGAAGCTAGTAAACACTGTATTGTTCTCCCTCTCGTGCACTGAAACACATGGGTGGCGGCCGCACTTTTCTCGGGAATGTGGGCGGCTACTGCGTTTTCCTTGGTAGTATGGGCAGCTACTACCCCCTTCTCTAGTAATGCGGGAGTGGGTGTGGATCCCCCTTTGTGTGTGTGTGTGTGTGTGTGTGTGTGTGTGTGTGTGTGTGTGTGTGTGTGTGTGTGTGTGTGTGTGTGTGTGTGTGTGTGTGTGTGTGTGTGGATCACCCTGTCTGTGTGTGTGGATCACCCTGTGTGTGTGTGGATCACCCTCTCTGGGAGTGTGTATGTGTGTGTGGATCCTGTGTGTGTGGATCCTGTGTGTGTGGATCCTGTGTGTGTGGATCCCCTTTGTGCATGTGTGTGTGTGTGTGTGTGTGTGTGTGTGTGTGTGTGTGTGTGTGTGTGTGTGTGGATCACCCTGTGTGCGAGTGTGTGTGTGTGGATCACCCTGCCTGTGTGAGTGGGTGGATCACCCTGTGTGTGTGGATCACCCTGCCTGTGTGTGTGTGTGTGGATCACCCTGCCTGTGTGTGTGTGTGGATCACCCTGCCTGTGTGTGTGTGTGTGGATCACCCTGCCTGTGTGTGTGTGTGTGGATCACCCTGCCTGTGTGTGGATCACCCTGCCTGTGTGAGTGGGTGGATCACCCTGTGTTTGTGTGTGGGGATCACCCTGCCTGTGTGAGTGGGTGGATCACCCTGTGTGTGTGTGTGGATCACCCTGCCTGTGTGAGTGTGTGGATCACCCTGCCTGTGTGTGTGGATCACCCTGCCTGTGTGTGTGTGTGGATCACCCTGCCTGTGTGTGTGTGTGGATCACCCTGCCTGTGTGTGTGTGTGGATCACCCTGCCTGTGTGAGTGTGTGGATCACCCTGCCTGTGTGTGTGGATCACCCTGCCTGTGTGAGTGTGTGGATCACCCTGCCTGTGTGAGTGTGTGGATCACCCTGCCTGTGTGTGTGTGTGGATCACCCTGCCTGTGTGTGTGTGGATCACCCTGCCTGTGTGTGTGTGTGGATCACCCTGCCTGTGTGTGTGTGTGTGGGTGGGTGGATCACCCTGCCTGTGTGTGTGTGTGTGTGTGTGTGGATCACCCTGCCTGTGTGTGTGTGGATCACCCTGCCTGTGTGTGTGTGTGTGTGGATCACCCTGCCTGTGTGAGTGTGTGGATCACCCTGCCTGTGTGAGTGTGTGGATCACCCTGCCTGTGTGTGTGGATCACCCTGCCTGTGTGTGTGTGTGTGGTGTGTGTGTGTGTGTGTGTGAGTGTGTGGATCACCCTGCCTGTGTGTGTGGATCACCCTGCCTGTGTGTGTGTGTGTGTGTGTGGATCACCCTGCCTGTGTGTGTGTGTGTGGATCACCCTGCCTGTGTGAGTGTGTGGATCACCCTGCCTGTGTGTGTGTGGATCACCCTGCCTGTGATAGGGTGAAGGGAAATAAATAAGCATCATCTTACTGATGACGTTAGTCTCACTCGATGCCCGGAACAGAGGGATACCCACCTCAACACAAGGATACCCAAGTCAGCACATACGCCCCTGTGCTCAGGCGTCAGCGGGGTGGCGGTCAGCGGGACCACAATCACTTTCGTGTAGCCTCCAGGTCTGCAGGAGGCGGTCCTACTCGCCCGCACCTGCCCCGACATTCTTCCCGCAGTCTGGTCACAGGTGATTGAATAAAATACCTGCCGTGCCCGCTGCCCGCAGCGTCTCACAGCATACCCATAGAGCGGGCACTCTCATAGCATACTGAAGACGCTGTTTAAAGACTTAAGGGATGAATGAGGACTGGGATAGTGGAAGATGAGGGAAGGGACGTGGGTGTTTGGGGGGAACGTGGGTGTGTGGTAGAGGGAGCGAGGGCTCGGGTACCCAGTGTCAAGGCCAAACTAGGTTCCCACGATTCGAACCGCCGCGCCGCCGCCCAACCTCTGTTTATATCATTCCTTGTGTCTAGTCTGTCCCTCCACTCGGATCATTACTCCCGGTCCCGTTGAAATTACCAGGAAAAATACTATTATGTCAAAGCACTATTATTATAATTATTAAATACTAAAACAGTAAGTGATTCTCAGCAAAGGATGGTGGAGGTTAATTTGCGAGTTCCCTAAAGTGAACGCTCAGCTGTACTTTCCTGGTGGTTTACCTGCGCATTTTGTGAAGTGTCATAGTGCTTACAGAAGCGCAGCTGCGCTTCGTGGTAAGTTACACTTACAGAAAGATACGCGTATTTTCTTATCTTCAGGTACGCTGGTGGATTAGACAGCAATAAAAAGATCACAATACCGTGGCTGGAACGATTATATATAATTATTTATAATACACGAAAAAACTCACACTTGTAAACCTGGTGAAGACGCTTGGGTCCGTCCTGGTCCATTGTCAAGTAACAACTGGGGAGAGCAAAGGTCGAGAAGGCCAGAAAACAACACGGACCGAACCGTCATGAGGGTTCCTCTCCCAAGAATTTTTATTCGACTGGATAAGACGCAACAAACAGGACCGAAAGTAACACGAGACGTCAGGATTAAAGACTAACAGAGGACTACCACAAGGCTCAGCACCGAGCCCTCTCCTGTTTCTCATATACTCAAGTGCAACTGACGACAGTAAATCCCGTTCCTCTTCTGATTCCAGGTTTGCTGATGATGCAAAATCCAACGAGAGAGAAAACCAGTGGAAGCACATGTACGTAAGGATGAAACCAACGTACGAAAAAAATGCACAACTTGAGTTCGGAGTTGATGGCAGGTACTGAAACTCGAAGAAGGGAGGCCAAAAATGGGATAATTGTAGGAGGAGGGGCTTGTATGAGAGGAAGATAAGGATCCGGGGGTCACCCCGACGATGTGGCAGAGAAGAGTGCCACCTTCCACAAGACTGGCAGATCTTACAACAGCTCTCGCGAATTTGTACAGCTGTGAGTACAGCTTTTAGAACAGCTGTAAGTGCAACTGAGTACTCGGGGAGTACACAGAACTAGGGGACTGTTCAGGACGACTCACTTAAAATGTTGCCTGTGGTGGAAGATGGTGTGATTTTTTCCACCAACTGCGGCAGACTGTGCATCCCGTTCACCAGCTGACGCAGTCATTAGTTCACTTCATCTTGACTGCCACCACAGCCTTCTGCATCAGCTGTGTACCCACATGGGCAGTGTTGCACCACCTGTACACGAAGGTATTGACACACCATCTGTTCGCACAAAAAGGAGTGTTGCGCCATCTGTAAGCAAAAAAGGGCAATGCTGCACCATCTGTCCACACACTAACAGTTCTGTACCATCTATGTATCCACAAGAAGTGTTGCGCCATCTATTCACATACAAGGGCAGAGTTGCACCATCTGCACGCATGTGCAGATGGTACACGCACGCGCACCGCACGCACACACACACACACAACACACCACACACACACACACACACACACACACACACACTTCCGCTCCCTCTTACACGTTACGTAAAAATCGACAAATCGAGTTAGATCATGAAATTAAGAGACATTTGAAATCTGCAGTCAAAAGAAAATCTGCGGTCAAAGAAAATCTGCGGTCAAAGGAAAAGACAATTACAATGCAAGACAGAAAACTTTAAAAACAGAGCAATAACATTACCAGCTGGGCTAATCTAAACAGAAAAAGGACGAGGGGGAGGAGCTGTCAAATAACCTAAGAATTCTTCAATAACGTGTTGACAGGGACGTTATTGACTGGCTGCACAACACCTCAGCTCGAAATGAAAACTCAGTAAAACAAAAGTACCATAAAAAAAAAGACTTACGCCTTAGTATATGAACTGGGAACTGGTAAATAGGGATAAGTATTCCTCGTCCCCCGAATCCCGTAACCCCAGCCCCATCTACCTCTTTAAAGACAGAAGTAAAAACAGAGGCAATTGTTATCAAAATAACACAAGAAAAGATTGCAAAACCATTAGCCTCAAGCAAGACATAAACCCTATTGTCCTAAGGCTGTGTATATCAGGGACACATCAACAGGTACACATCTCATTTTTCTTCCCTTCTTACCATTCACGGAGCGTGGCAGTGTGCTGGGCTCTTGATCCAGGGAATTGGACATTCCCTCTCCTTTAGCTCATCTCATTTCCAATGTAATAATAGTAATAATCTCCTCTAAATCCCTTCAACTTTTTAATTTTCCTGCGCCCTCTTACACTGTCTGCACCGGTACGGTGGCAGCAGAGGAGTATACACCGTGTGCATCCACGGTGCACACACCACTAGAGGACCACAGGGCATGCACTGACCTGGTGAACCCAGGGTGCACTCTGGGACAATAGAGGTCAGTGTTCCCGTGTGTGTGTGTGGGGGGGGGGGCAGAGTACGACACTCACAAACTAATATATTTCACATAATGTTCAGTATATTCCGATGTAAGTAGAGAAGACTGCCGAGAGAATCAGAACCTAATTTCCGTAGACGTAGATGCCTTCAATCATTATTAATTGCTGTTTCTAACAAACTTAAATAAGATAAAGGCAGCTTCGTCATCTCTGAAGTATTAGCAGGAATTCTCAGAATCCCCGCCATCACATAGCTGCTACTGATACTGCTACTACTACCACAAGTACTATAACTGCTACCTACAACTATTATATGCTTTGAACGTTAGTTAGTTACCATTTTGTCCTAGGCACATGTCGATTAGACACTAGGCCTGTTGTCTGTGTGTGTGTGTGTGTGTGTGTGTGTGTGTGTGTGTGTGTGTGTGTGTGTGTGTGTGTGTGTGTGTGTGTGTGTGTGTGTGTCATTACTACCTGATACATATGCCCTCTGTGTCCCTATATTGTCATAGACATTAGATCTTTGACACACCTCCGGAGAATTTCAGAGTCGTTCTGGCACTCGGGCTGCGGCCTGAGTGCCAGGAATGGCTCAGTTGGAGTTGAAAGAGTCACTGTACCCTTGCCACAGGGCTGCTCCCGCCATAGGACTATCAACGGTACATCACTTGTACCAACTGACACTCCTTCGGGAGCCACTGCCGGGGTCACCACATGGAGAAGACCTGGGCCAGGACCCGTCCTGGTAAACCTACATGAATATGAATTTGTACTGTTTGTAATGGTTTGACAAAGTTCCTGGACAGATAGACGTTGCCACATTAAAACGTGGCACTAGACGCACTTGTGTCCTTAACCTAACACAACCACAATAAATGAAAATGTCTCAATATTCAGCACTATTCTGCAGTTCCCCAACACCACCTGCGGTGCCAACTACGACCCACGTCCCTTCCCTACCTGGGGGTACAGCCACTAGGAAGAACCATCTATCCCAGATTTAAGTGAGCAAAATTTATCAAAATCATCTTTTTAGTGGGAGAACACCAGTGGTGTTAGTGTCATCTATCAGATAATGGACACAAGTACACTGCGAAATTGCCATTCCTCCTCCACATCCAGTCACCATTCCTGCATCTACAGCCTCCACGAGTATTCCCTTCATCAGATTGTTCAATCAGATTGTTTATTAGAGCAGTTCCCTCTGAGTGCTGCTGCAGCAACACCAGTAGTAGTAGCAACACCGGCAGTAGTAGCAACACCGGCAGTAGTAGCAACACCAGCAGTAGTAGCAACACCGGCAGTAGTAGCAACACCGGCAGTAGTAGCAACACCGGCAGTAGTAGCAACACCGGCAGTAGTAGCAACACCAGCAGTAGTAGCAACACCGGCAGTAGTAGCAACACCGGCAGTAGTAGCAACACCAGCAGTAGTAGCAACACCGGCAGTAGTAGCAACACCGGCAGTAGTAGCAACACCGGCAGCAGTAGCAACACCAGCAGTAGTAGCAACACCGGCAGCAGTAGCAACACCGGCAGCAGTAGCAACACCCAGCAGCAGTAGCAACACCGGCAGCAGTATGCAACACCCGGCAGCAGTAGCAACACCGGCAGCAGTAGCAACACCGGCAGCAGTAGCAACACCGGCAGCAGTAGCAACACCGGCAGCAGTAGCAACACCGGCAGCAGTAGCAACACCGGCAGCAGTAGCAACACCAGCAGCAACACCGGCAGCAGTAGCAACACCGGCAGCAGTAGCAACACCGGCAGCAGTAGCAACACCGGCAGCAGTAGCAACACAGCAGCTGTAGCAACAACCGGCAGCAGTAGCAACACCGGCAGCAGTAGCAACACCGGCAGCAGTAGCAACACCGGCAGCAGTAGCAACACCGGCAGCAGTAGCAACACCGGCAGCAGTAGCAACACCAGCAGCAGTAGCAACACCAGCAGCAGTAGCAACACCAGCAGCAGTAGCAACACCAGCAGCAGTAGCAACACCGGCAGCAGTAGCAACATCAGCAGAAGTAGCAACACCGGCAGCAGTAGCAACACAAGCAGCAACACCAGCAGCAGTAGCAATACCAGCAGCAACACCAGCAGCAGTAGCAACACCAGCAGCAGTAGCAACACCAGCAGCAGTAGCAACACCAGCAGCAGTAGCAACACCAGCAGCAGTAGCAACACCAGCAGCAACACCAGCAGCAACACCAGCAGCAGTAGCAACACCAGTAGCAGTAGCAACACCAGCAACAGTAACAACACCAGCAGCAGTAGCAACACCAGCAGCAACACCAGCAGCAACACCAGCAGCAACACCAGCAGCAACACCAGCAGCAACACCAAGCAGTAGCAACACCGGCAGCAGTAGCAACACCGGCAGCAGTAGCAACACCAGCAGCAGTAGCAACACCAGCAGCAGTAGAAACACCAGCAGCAACACCAGCAGCAGTAGCAATACCAGCAGCAACACCAGCAGCAGTAGCAGCACCAGCAGCAACACCAGCAGCCGCACCAGCAGCAGTAGCAACACCAGCAGCAACACCAGCAGCAGTAGCAACACCAGTAGCAACACCAGCAGCAGTAGCAACACCAGTAGCAACACCAGCAGCAACACCAGCAGCAGTAGCAACACCAGCAGCAGTAGCAACACCAGTAGCAACACCAGCAGCAGAAGCAACACCAGCAGGAGTATCAACACCAGCAGCAGTAGCAGCACCAGCAGCAGTAGCAACACCAGTAGCAACACCAGCAGCAGTAGCAACACCAGTATCAACACCAGCAGCAGTAGCAACACCAGTAGCAACACCAGCAGCAGTAGCAACACCAGCAGCAGTAGCAACACCAGTAGCAACACCAGCAGCAGTAGCAACACCAGCAGCAGTAGCAACACCAGCAGCAGAGGAACACCAGCAGCAGTAGCAACGGCAGTAGCAACACCAGCAGCAGTAGCAACACCAGTAGCAACACCAGCAGCAGTAGCAACACCAGCAGCAGTAGCAACACCAGCAGCAGTAGCAACACCAGCAGCAGTAGCAACACCAGCAGCAACACAGCAGCAGTAGCCACACCAGCAGCAACACCAGCAGCAGTAGCAACACCAGCAGCAACAACAGCAGCAACGCCAGTAGCAGTAGCAACACCAGTAGCAGTAGCAACACCAGCAGCAGTAGCAACACCAGTAGCAGTAGCAACATCAGCAGCAGTAGCAACACCAGCAGCAGTAGCAACACCAGCAGCAGTAGCAACACCAGCAGCAGTAGCAACACCAGCAGCAACACAGCAGCAGTAGCCACACCAGCAGCAACACCAGCAGCAGTAGCAACACCAGCAGCAACAACAGCAGCAACGCCAGTAGCAGTAGCAACACCAGTAGCAGTAGCAACACCAGCAGCAGTAGCAACACCAGTAGCAGTAGCAACATCAGCAGCAGTAGCAACACCAGCAGCAGTAGCAACACCAGCAGCAGTAGCAACATCAGTAGCAACACCAGCAGCAGTAGCAACATCAGTAGCAACACCAGCAGCAGTAGCAACACTAGTAGCAACACCAGCAGCAGTTGCAACACCAGCAGCAGTAGCAACACCAGCAGCAGAAGCAACACCAGCAGCATTAGCAACACCAGCAGCAGTAGCAACACCAGCAACAGTAGCAACACCAGTAGCAACACCAGCAGCAGTAGCAGCACCAGCAGCAGAAGCAACACCAGCAGCAGTAGCAACACCAGCAGCAGTAGCAACACAAGCAGCAACACCAGCAGCAGTAGCAACACCAGCAGCAGTAGCAACACAAGCAGCAACACCAGCAGCAGTAGCAACACCAGCAGCAGTAGCAACACCAGCAGCAACACCAGCAGCAGTAGCAACACCAGCAGCAACACCAGCAGCAGTAGCAACACCAGCAGCAACACCAGCAGCAGTAGCAACACCAGCAGCAGTAGCAACACCAGCAGCAGTAGCAACACCAGCAGCAGTAGCAACACCAGCAGCAGTAGCAACACCAGCAGCAGTAGCAACACCAGCAGCAGTAGCAACACCAGCAGAAACACCAGCAGCAGTAGCAACACCAGCAGCAGTAGCAACACCAGTAGCAGCAGCAACACCAGCAGCAGTAGCAACACCAGCAGCAGTAGCAACACCAGCAGCAGTAGCAACACCAGCAGCAGTAGCAACACCAGTAGCAGTAAGCAACCCCAAAGCAGCAGTAGCAACACCAGCAGCAGTAGCAACACCAGCAGCAGTAGCAACACCAGTAGCAACACCAGCAGCAGTAGCAACACCAGTAGCAACACCAGCAGCAGTAGCAACACCAGTAGCAACACCAGCAGCAGTAGCAACACCAGTAGCAACACCAGCAGCAGTAGCAACACCAGCAGTAGTAGCAACACCAGCAGCAGTACCAACACGAGCAGCAACACCAGCAGCAGTAGCAACACCAGCAGCAACACCAGCAGCAGTAGCAACACCAGTAGCAACACCAGCAGCAGTAGCAACACCAGTAGCAACACCAGTAGCAACACCAGTAGCAACACCAGCAGCAGTAGCAACACCAGCAGCAACACCAGCAGCAGTAGCAACACCAGCAGCAGTAGCAACACCAGTAGCAACACCAGCAGTAGCAACACCAGTAGCAACACCAGCAGCAGTACCAACACCAGCAGCAGTAGCAACACTAGCAGCAGTAGCAACACCAGTAGCAACACCAGCAGCAGTAGCAACACCAGCAGCAGTAGCAACACCAGTAGCAACACCAGCAGCAGTAGCAACACCAGCAGCAGTAGCAACACCAGCAGCAACACCAGCAGCAGAGCAACACCCGCAGCAACACCAGCAGCAGTAGCAACACCAGCAGCAGTAGCAACACCAGCAGCAGTAGCAACACCAGTAGCAACACCAGCAGCAGTAGCAACACCAGTAGCAGTAGCAACACCAGTAGCAACACCAGCAGCAACACCAGTAGCAACATCAGCAGCAGTAGCAATACCAGCAGCAGTATCAACACCAGCAGCAGTAGCAACACCAGCAGCAGTAGCAACACCAGCAGCAACACCAGCAGCAACACCAGTAGCAACACCAGCAGCAGTAGCAACACCAGCAGCAACACCAGCAGCAGTAGCAACACCAGCAGCAGTAGCAACACCAGTAGCAACACCAGCAGCAGTAGCAACACCAGCAGCAGTAGCAACACCAGCAGCAGTAGCAACACCAGCAGCAGTAGCAACACCAATAGCAACACCAGCAGCAGTAGCAACACCAGCAGCAGTAGCAACACCAGCAGCAACACCAGCAGCAACACCAGTAGCAACACCAGCAGCAGTAGCAACACCAGCAGCAACACCAGCAGCAGTAGCAACACCAGCAGCAGTAGCAACACCAGTAGCAACACCAGCAGCAGTAGCAACACCAGCAGCAGTATCAACACCAGCAGCAGTAGCAACACCAGCAGCAGTAGCAACACCAATAGCAACACCAGCAGCAGTAGCAACACCAGTAGCAACACCAGCAGCAGTAGCAACACCAGCAGCAATAGCAACACCAGCAGCAACACCAGCAGCAGTAGCAACACCAGCAGCAGCAACACCAGCAGCAGCAGTAGCAACACCAGTAGCAACACCAGTAGCAACACCAGCAGCAGTAGCAACACCAGCAGCAACACCAGCAGCAGTAGCAACACCAGCAGCAACACCAGCAGCAGTAGCAACACCAGTAGCAACACCAGCAGCAGTAGCAACACCAGCAGCAATAGCAACACCAGCAGCAACACCAGCAGCAGTAGCAACACCAGCAGCAGCAGTAGCAACACCAGCAGCAGCAGTAGCAACACCAGTAGCAACACCAGTAGCAACACCAGCAGCAGTAGCAACACCAGCAGCAACACCAGCAGCAGTAGCAACACCAGCAGCAACACCAGCAGCAGTAGCAACACCAGTAGCAACACAGACACTGCGAGGGATCAAGAAACAAGGGGAAAAATGCCTCTGTTATATAGGTTGGAGAAAGATGCGTGTTAGTGGTGGTGATTCGAGTCACCTCAACGTGTACATAACAGGTATACAGTACCGGCATGATGAAGAATTAGACAAATGTGCAACAACGTCTACAAATAAATATATCCAGATGTTGCACAAGTCTAATTCTTCACCACGTCCTCATGTTAAGGTGACTTAAGCTAATCTGTTAATTAAGGTGACTAGTCAAGCCACCAGGTTAAGGTGACTCAGCATCTGGGAACCCTGCAATGGTTCCTGTTCAAGGAAAGCCCTTTCTGCTGTGCCTTGAGCATACTCTCTCGCTTCACGGCCTTGCTTGGAGCATAAACCCTTGTTGGGGAGGGCCCTGCTTGGAGCATAAACCCTTGTTAGGGAGGGCCCTGCATGGAGCATAAACCCTTGTTAGGGACGCCCCTGCATGGAGCATAAACCCTTGTTAGGGACGGCCTTGTATGGAGCATAAACCCTTGTTGGGGGCCCTGTATATAGCATAAACCCTTGTTGGGGGCGAGCCCTGCATGGAGCATAAACCCTTGTTAGGGAGGGGCCCTGCATGGAGCATAAACCCTTGTTGGGGGTGAGCCCTGCATGGAGCATAAACCCTTGTTAGGGAGGGCCCTGCGTGGAGCATAAACCCTTGTTGGGAAAGCCCTGTATGGAGCATAAACCCTTGTTAAGGAAACCCTGCATGGAGCATAAAGCTGTTATTGGGAGGCCCTGCACGGAACATAAAACCTTGTTTGAGGAGGGGGAGGGGGGTGTCCTGCATGGGGCATAAATCTTTATTACCGGGAGGCCTTGCATGGAGCATAAACGCTTGTATTGGGGCCCATGCAATGAGCATAAACCATTGATATGGTATTCCTCCAGTCATGGAACATGGACAGTTATATCCAATTTCCATGAGCCTGGCGCGTGGGTCCCCGACTGCACCATAACTTGATGGCAGAAGGAATTGTACGAAGATATATTAAACTTTTATGGTGGAAGATGTTAACAATTTAAAATATGGAAAATGAGGATTGAATAATGTGCAGGAATTTGTCTAGGATATGACAAGGTGGGTGGGTGACACCTCTGTTTACCTCCATCCCTACCCTCCATCCCTACCCTCCGTCCCTTCCTACATTCTTTCTCTCCCTCCCTACATAACTACCCTCCGTTCTCCCTCTCTGTGCATCTTTCCTTCCTTCCTATATACCTATATACCTGGTGATGGGGATGGTGAGGATGGGGATGGTGGTGATGGGGATGGTGGTGATGAAGTCGGGATCGTTGGAGAGGTGATCAAAAAGTGTACTGGACGTGCAGAGAAGGGATCAAAACGTGTAATGGACGTGCAGAGACAGGATTAAAACGTGTACTGGACGTAGGATATTAAAAAGGGGTTGACCACCAGAGTGCAGTGTGCCAACAGCGCATGTCAGTAACCCCGTGTGTGTGTGGTGGATGTTGTGAGTGGTTGTTGATGTGTGGGGTGTGTGTGTGTCTGTGGTGTGTGTGTGTGTGTGTGTGTGTCGTGTGTGTGGTCTGTGTGTTTGTGTGTGTGTCTGTGTGTGTGTGTCTGTGTGTGTGTGTGCTGGTGTGTGTCTGTGTGTGTGTCTGTGTGTGTGTCTGTGTGTGGGGGTCTGTGTGTGTGTCTGTGTGTCATGTGTGTTTTTCTGTGTGTTTTCTGTGTGTGTGTGTTTTTTCTGTGTGTGTTGTGTGTGTCTTGTGTGGTGTGTGTGTGTGTGTGTGTTCTGTGTGTGTGTGTGTCTGTGTTGTGTCTGTTGTGTGTGTGTGTGTGTCTGTGTGTCTGTGTGTGGCTGGTGTTGTGTGTGTGTGGTTTTGTGTGTTTTGTGTCTGTGTGTGTGTGTGTCTGTGTGTGTGTGTCCTGTATGTGTGTGTGTTGTCGTGTGTGTCTGGTGTGTGTGTCTGTGTGTGTCTGTGTGTGTCTGTGTGTGTCTGTGTGTGTCTGTGTGTGTCTGTGTGTGTCTGTGTGTGTCTGTGTGTGTCTGTGTGTGTGTGTCTGTCTCTGGGTAGGGGTGGGGGGGGAAAGCTAAAAATCATGTCTTCTCCCCTCATACATTCACACAGACAGTCCCCCCCTCCCAACCCCTCTACAAATTCCAACACACACACACACACACACAACACACACACACACACACACACACACACACACACAGGCTAGGATATAAAAAAAAAGGATTGAGAGAGCCAGACATTATATAAACAGAAGACTTGAAAAGGCGACGCTCAGAGACACTGTTAATGCTGATAAAGATAGAATGAAATATAATGAGAAAATACAGGTGGAAACTGCAAGATTAAATGAGCACAATTTACATAAGAATTCCTTCAGCGTGATATGTAGTGAACCAGTCGAATACATTTGCAAGCAATGTAATGTATGTTATTTTAACAGATGGCGTTAGATGCCATGTATGAGTCCAAAAGAACAGGGAATAAGAAGCGCCAGTTAATCTAAGTATAAAGACGAGCTTCAAGAGCTAGGGATTAACCCCCCCCCCCCATACAAATGGGCACGTACACATAGGTTTTGTTATGTACACTAAGCTTGGCCAACAGTGGCGGTGGCGGCCGCGGTGGCGAGTCTGGGATTATTCTCAACGTCGATGTTTGTCAAGTAAAATCACGCGCCACTTTTGTTTGCGCAAGTAGTGAAGTGTTGGTTCGTGTCGGAGGGAGATGCGAGGCCACGTAGTCACTGGCTAGGTCTCCTGGAGCCTCCTGCTAGACTCGGTAAACAGAGGCCACGTAGTCACTGGCTAGGTCTCCTGAAGCCTCCTGCTAGACTCAGTAAACACAGGCCACGTAGTCATTGTCTAGGTCTCCTGGAGCCTCCTGCTAGACTCGGTAAACAGAGGCCACGTAGTCACTGGCTAGGTCTCCTGGAGCCTCCTGCTCGACTCTGTAAACAGAGGCCACGTAGTCACTGACTAGGTCTCGGGGAGTATTGTAAATCTTAGAGCAGTAGTCACGTAGTCGCTGGCTAAGTTTCCTGGAAGTCCTCTGGAATTCTCCCAAGAGTCTCGTACAGTTGAGACCAGGTGCTCGCTGACTGAATTTCCTGGAAATCGGAAATTCTCCCACAGCGCGAATATGTTGTTGCTAAGTCTCCCGCAGGTTCCCGAAACTCTTGGAAATCAGACATGGTCGATGTGCGAGATCTCTTGAAACACCACCAGGAATTAGGAGGAAGGACGGTTTACCTCAAACTACTGCTACTCATCTACCGTTCTTCTCTGTATGGGACTGAAGAAGCCACTGGCAAAAGTGTCTTATTTTTCAGTTTATCGTTTTTCTCAACTATTTACAAAATAACTCTCAGACCTGTAATTCTCACATCATAACAAGGATGTTACTGATTCCTGGAACCTTCTGGAAATATTAGGACAAATAGATCACTACTTCAGCTGTTATTAAAAATATAAGGAAACGCTAGACCCGTAGGGTTCACAGAGACGGGGGGAATGGTATGAGAGGTATTCATGTTGTACCCAAGGAAGAGAAAGATCCAATTCAGTAGATCAGGAGCATTTCACCTGCATCAGTGCGCTCTCTTCAAAGGGCCTCGCCGTCAGTTACTAGAACAGGTAGCGATAAAGACACTAAAATTGTTGTGAGACTTATTACAACGTTTCATCCAGAACTGGAATTTATCTAGTATGAATTAAGTCTAGTCGTGAATGAAATGTCGTAATGAAGACTTCACAATAGCGTCTTTTACACTGCCTGTCAGTTTACATTATCGTCCATTCAGGTACCAGCACTACCGGAAGCCTCGGTCTCCGTACACTTGGATTTCGTCAACTCCCTGCACAAGTCTGTGTACAGTGACAGAGGCACGAACCTGGATAGTATGATATTCCAGAGGCAGGAGCACTGACTGCCTTTGGAGTAAAAAGATGTGCGAACACTGAAGGATACGGTGTGCACGAGGTGCGAGGACTGTCAGTCCGTGGTAATACAAGAACAGACTGGAAAACACAAGTCATCAAGCCACCTTCCACATGACCCCAAATGCGCGCGCGCGCACACACACACACACACACACACACACACACACACACACACACAGTATTCGCAATAACTACATCTGATATAGGTGAGATAACATGAGAGGATGCTTGCGAGTAGGCTGTAATGAATTACAAATACCTTGTGGACGCAAACACTGGGGTGGCGGGGTGGGGAGAGCATGGGAGAAACTAGATTTCAGAAGATGACACCTTGTAGAGACGAAGCAAGTGCTGAATGCAGTAATATGGGGGGGGGGAGAAGAACGTTAGAAAAAAAATCAACTTATGAAATGGAAGGCCTCGGGAAGCGCCAGGGAAGAGGAGAAATTTATACATACTAGGGTGTCGTTGTCAGGGTTAAGAAAATGTGGATCCCGCTGCTCAAAGTTGCGGAGAGCTTGAAATATCGTTATAAAGTAAAGACGAGGGAAACAAGTTAGAAGTAGGAACAATTTGGAAAAATAACAAGTGTGTGTTGAAAAATGATATATATAATACTGACAAGTTGAAGAGTAAGACACCTGTGTATCTTGGCTACAACTTCTTTCCTCCGTGCCAGCCCCATATCTCCTATATATACTGGTTCCCTCACCTTCGTGTGTTAGTGTGACTTGTAAATGGTCCATTTCGAACCGAAACGTCGTGGTAAGCTTTTCTCTCGTATGTACGGGCTATTTGTGTAATGCCTCTGTATCTGGTTAAAGAAGTCGACTGTGGAGACGAAACCTTTTAGTCAACAATATACATAGCATACGTCAAAAGTAGTGTATTCGAGTACGGTGCACCAGCATGGAGCCCACACCACCTGTCAGGCACGTACGAAAGGTCGAATATGGTAAGCCGTCTACACTAATTCCGGAACTGATATGCCTGAAAGAAAACTAAAAAAAAAAACTTCAAGGGGATTATATGCTCAAGGTATAAACAAAACTCATCGACAGAGACGGGAAGAGTATGTTTGACCAGAGAGGAAAGAGAACAAGGGTGGGGGTATAGATGGAAGCTAAAAATACAGTCTTAGGAAGACTAGCAGGTAAATTCTCCAGTCTTAAGTCTCTAAAAATAAAGAAAAACGAATTGTAATATATTGTGGAAGTAAATTATTAGCACGGTTTCAAGATTACGTATGACTGAGAGAAGAGGCCAGAACAGCGCCACGATCCCGCAACTCTCAGAGTCAAACCTGGTGGGTATACCGCGCTTTTTAGCCAGAACTTACTGGCTTGCCTTATAAACTATACTGGTTTTGCTACGCATATTCAGAAACCCTTGAAAGGGCCCCTTTCAAGGGGTCTTCTGTTTCTTTCCCCAAAAAGCTTATTTTTCCTCCTGGGGGAACTCGTAGTGCGGGGTTTATCTGCAGGGCGGTCACAGCCCGGGGCCTTGGGGGGGTGGGATGATTCCCGAAACCCCTGTAGGTTCTCCAGGTGTAAACTTGGGGAACGTTTAATCTCACGGGTTTCCAACTGCTGCTGTTTAAACTGTAATACGAAAAATTCAACACAGCTGAAACCCGCTAGCGCAAGGGGCAATGTTTTTGTGTTAGGTCCCAGTTTCATTTTTCTTACTTTATATTTTTGGGTTTTTAAAATTTAATAATTTAAAAAATTTTCCCTTTGATGAAACCCCTTTTAATTAATTTTTAACTGATCCCTCTTTCTAAAACGCATCAGCTAAAATTATTAAAAGTAACAATCACAATCACATTTATCTTCAAAGTTTGTCTCAGTTTCGGGAATTTTTTTGGAAAAGGGTCACGACCTCTGGGGTTTTTTTGACAAAAGATCGCGGGTTTAAACCCCCCCCGTGGGGGTTTTAAATTTCTGAATACTTTTATTTAACACTTCGGTTAAAAAGTGTTAAATTTATGTGTCCTTAAATAGGTTGGAGTAATATATTTTAAACAAGTTTTGGGTTTGTTTTAAGCCGTTTTTGAAACGATAATATGTACAGTGTTGATTCACGGTAATATAGATGTATATTCACGAGAGTAAGCTTGTAATATGGGACGTGTGTGACCACCCAGGTTATATATCACCACCACAATAATAATCATAGTCATCATAATCATAATTACAATCATAATCATAAAAATCATAATCATAATAATCCTAGTCGTAATAATCATGATCATCATCACAACGAGGCAGTGATCGCATATATTAGTAAATTAGTGATCGCTGTACCACCGTCACGCCCTGACAGTTACGCCCCCTCCCTCATCCACAACCCCCCAACCCCCCCTCTTCCCATACCACCTAAACCACTACATCCCCCCTTTCCGCCACCACCACCTCCCCTCCCATCGTCGTGATTGACACTCACGTGACGTGCATCAAATTTGTGTGGCATTATGCAAAACAGTCACATGTGATACTTATAGTATCCCACTGGCCTTATTGCTAATGTTCACACCTCTGTCATCTACAGTGTGTGTGTGTTATATATATTGTATATATATATATATATATATATATATATAAAATATAATATATATATATATATTTATATAATATATATAATATTTTAAAATATATATATATATAATATTATATTTTATATATATATAATATATATTATATATAAATATATATATATAATATATATATTAAAATATATATATAATATATATATATAAATATAATATATATATAATATATAAATTATATATATATATATATAATTATAAATATAATATATAAATATAAATATATATATATAATAAAAATATATATATATATATATATATATATATATGTAGGTAGAAAGGTTGGAGACACAACCACCCCAGGGAGGTACTACCGTCCTGCCAAGTTGAGTGAAAACGAAAGCCTGTGATTGTTTTACATGATGGTGGGAAATTGCTGATGCCCTTTTGTCTGTCTCTAAATATGCAAGATACAGGCATGTCTTGCTACTTCTACTTACACTTAGGTCACACTACACATACATGTACACATTTATTTATAACACACTCATCTGAGTTTTCTTTGATTTTATCTTAATAGTTCTTGGTCTTTTTTACTTTTCCTTTTATAAACCTTTGGGAAATGGGAAAAAGAATCTTTCCTCCGTAAGCCATGCGTGTTTTTAAAGCAACTAAAATGCCGGAACAATGGCTAGTAACCCCCTTTTTCCCGTAAAGATACTAAAAGAATTGAAAAGAAATTTTTTTTCTTTCTTTTTTGTCACCCCGGGCCCGGTGGGAGACGGCCGACTTGTTGAAAAAAAAAAAAAAATATAAATTTATTATAATATATATTATATATATATAATATAATATAATTTATATATATATATATATCAATATATATATATATAAAATAATATATATATAATATAAATATATATATATATTATATATATATAAATAATATATATATATATAATATAATAAAATATAATATATATATATATATAAAATATATAAAATATATATAAATATATATATATATATATAAATATATATATTTTTATATATATATATATATAAATAAAAATTTTAATATAAATATATATATATATATATATATATAAATATATAATATATATATATAAATTTATAATTATATATATATATATAATATATAAATATATATATATATATTTTATAATATATATAATATATATAATAAAATATATATAATATATAATATATAAAAATATAAATAATATATATATTTATATATAAATAATATATATAAAAATTATTTTATAATATATATAATATAATATATAAATATAATATAAAATAAATATAAAATTTTTATAATAAATATATATATATATAATATATATATAATATAATATATATAAAATATATTTTTAATATAAAAATTTTATAAAAATATAATATATCTATTATATAAATATATAATATAAAATATATAATATATAAATATAAAATATATTTTAAATTATATATAAATAAATATTATAAAAATATATATATATAAATATAATATATAAATATTATATATAATTATATATATAATATTAAAATATATAATATAAATATAAATATATATATATATATATATAAATATAAAATATATATAAATATATAAATATATATATTATATATATAAAATATAAATAATATATATATAATAATATAAATAAATAAAATATAAATAATAAATAAATAAATATATAATAAATAATTTTTATATATATAAAATATATATAAATATAATTTTATAAATTAAATATAAAATATAATATTAATATATAAAATAATATAATTAAATATATATATATATATAAAATAAAATAATATATATAATATATAATATATAAAATAAATAAATAATATAAAATATATTATATAAAATATATATATAAATATATATAAATATATATAATAAAAATATATATATAAAATATATAAAATAAAATAAAATATAATATAAAATATATAAAATAAATAAAAAATATATATATTATATATAATATAAATATAAATAAAAATATATAATATATTTTAAATATAATAATTAATAATAATATAAAATATAAATATATATAAATTAAATATAAAATAAAAAATATAAAAATAATAAATATAAATAATAAAATAAAAAATATAATATATCTAAATATATAAAATAATAATAATAAATAATAAACTATTAAATAATATATAAAATATAAATAAAATATATATATATAAAATATAAATATAAATATATATTTAATTTATAATATATAAATTAATAGAAAAATAATAATATTATAATTCATAAATATTAGAAAAATATCATAAATATAAAATAAATTAGGACTTAAAAAGTTAGGTATAATTCTACTTTGGCAAATTATAATTATATAATAAATTAATAAAAATATATATTTGTAAAGATACAAACTTGAGGGGACAATTAATACAAATTGAGGATAAATGCCAAATACAATTGGCCCAAATATAAATTATATAAATTCCAGGGTAATTATATAAAATTAATAAATGTGCCCAGGGGTACACACTGTGCCAGGAGTACACAAGGGCCCAGAAACTTTGCCCAGGGAGTACACACTGGCCAGGGAGTAACACTGTCCCAGGAGTACACATGTGCCAGGAGACACACTGTCCCAGGGAGTCCACTTGCCAGGGGGTACACACTGTGCCCAGGGAGTACACACTGTGCCCAGGAGTAAAACACTGTGCCCAGGATCAACAAGTGCCAGGGAGTCACACTGTGCCCGGGAGTACACACTGTGCCCCGTTTTCACACTGTGCCCAGGGAGTACACATGTGCCAGGAGTACACACTGTGCCAGGAGTAACACTGTGCCATGAGTACACATGGCCCCAGGGGGTACCCACTGTGCCCCGGAGTAAAACACTGTGCCCAGGAGTACACACGTGTCCAGGGAGTACACACTGTGTCCAGGAGTACACACTGTGTCCAGGGAGTACACACTGTGCCCAGGGAGTACACTCTGTGTCCAAGGAGTACACACTGTGCCCAGGGAGTACACACTGTGCCCAGGGAGTACACAGTGCCCAGGGAGTACACACTGTGCCCAGGGAGTACACACTGTGCCCAGGGAGTACACACTGTGTCCAGGGAGTACACACTGTGCCCAGGGAGTACACACTGTGCCCAGGGAGTACACACTGTGCCCAGGGAGTACACACTGTGTCCAGGGAGTACACACTGTGTCCAGGGAGTACACACTGTGTCCAGGGAGTACACACTGTGCCCAGGGAGTACACACTGTGTCCAAGGAGTACACACTGTGCCCAGGGAGTACACACTGTGCCCAGGGAGTACACTGTGCCCAGGGAGTACACACTGTGCCCAGGGAGTACACACTGTGCCCAGGGAGTACACACTGTGCCCAGGGAGTACACACTGTGTCCAGGGAGTACACTCTATGGCCACAATGGTCTGGTCCCAGGGCCATTACTCTTTAAGCATTTTAAGAAAAACAGGAAATTTAAAGAAAAAAAATCGACGTATAGCGAAACGGTCAAAGAAATGACGTTTTATAATGAGAACGTAGAGTTACACGGACTAGTTTACGTACGTCGGTTTCTCAGCGATCTACGTCGAGACCAGAGCTGCACGTCAAGCTGGGTGTTCACCTCATCTGTGCAACATTTAACGTCAATGTTCACACGAACAAGAGTAACAATGACGCCATTAGCGTCGTGGTTTTATTCCCGTGTTTTTCAACGAAATAAGTCTTCGTAACTAGGCGTTACGGTTGCTTACTGACTCCTGGCGCTTTACCTCCTCTTCGGATTTGTCAGTGTAATTAACGAACTATTATCATCATTATTATCATTAACCCCGTCAGTTGGCGGGCTGAAGGGCATACTGTTTCAATTATTTATGTGAAGCACCAAACCCGTGTGGGTTATTCAACACACGTAGTGGTGGAGGCTCCAGCCTCTGCTAATTGCGGCTCACTCTTTGATCAGCCACCCCTCAAGGAAGGTTCCTTGATGTTGGTGAGGGGCTCTTGATTTAGGAAATTGGATCTGTGCTCCAGTTCCCCGAATTAAGCCTGAATGCCTTCCACTTCCCCCCCCCCCAGGCGCTGTATAATCCTCCGGGTTTAGCGCTTCCCCCTTGATTATAATAATAATTTGATCAGCCAGGCTGTTGGTGGGTCGTGGGGGCTGGGGAGAAGTCTGTGGTCTCACCTTGAATTTTTCAATGGAAATTCATTCCCAGTAAATTATCCATAATAGTAGTAGTAATAATAATAATAATAATGATAATTTAGCGAACACTGACTCTCTAAGTCACACACAACTGTACAGAAACACAAACACACAAGATATTGCAAAAATACAAAATAAAATTAATCCATGTTAAGCGCTAAACCCAAGTGAGTCATTCAGCGCAAGACATGTTGGAGGCTCGATCCTCCGTCTGGTGAGCGCCAGACAGACGCGCTTCCTATTTGTACTCTAAAATACAACACAGCAACAATTGCTCACAACTGGAAGCTGAAAATTCAGAAGAGTCACAGGGATGTTAGGAAGTATTTCTTTCGTCACATTTGTCAGGAACAATCTGGAGTGTGATGTAGTGGAGGGAGGATCCATACATAACTTTAAGAAGAGGTATGATGAAGCTCATGGAGCAGGGAGAGAGTGGACCTAGTAGCAACTAACGAAGAGGCGGATCCAGGAGCTGTGAATTGACCCCTGCAACCACAAATAGGTGAACACACACACACACACACACACACACACACACACACACACACACACACACACACACACACACGTGGGTTATTCAGCACGAGTTGCTGTAATGGCTAATTCCACCTTAAGTAAAGAGACAAGTGCAAGTAATATGACTTACTATGTCAACGTTTTACCACAATAAAATGTCACATTAGTTGCACTGTGCCCTTTTACATAACATTGTCGGTACTTCTACCAATATTATTACATTCTACCGCGTTCATTGCGGCTCGACCTCACTTCAACCGGGTTTCTGTGAGAGTACTCGTTACTACACACAACTCTGGATGAGTAGGTTAGTGTTACTAGGAGCAGTGGACTGGCGGGCCAATGACGGGGTGCTAACACAACACTGGCCACCACCTCGGCATCATCTGCATATCTCAGCGTGACTCGTAGTGTTATTTTATCTTCTATCATGTGGCTGGCTTGGCTGGCTCCACCGACACACTCAGCTGGGCATGTGTTGTAGACGTGGGTGAAGAGATAAGAGAAAGAAACATGGCGGGTCAGCCTCACAACACCCAACACCCAGCGGGAGGCAGTCACTACACCACATTGACGAATCCTTTACACGCCCACCTCAACACGCTCAACCATCACAATGTTCTGGCGATAACGCTATAGTTGAATGAGCTAATTACGTGTGTATTAGGGTATTATAATGGTTAGATCGGTTTCCTTCTGGAAGCGATGGTGTGGAAAATGTCTGAACTATGCCGCCCCTTCGTCAGTGGGGTATCTAATCCCATCAGCAGTGATGCAATCGATTTAAATCATCCTTCGTGACGCACCCTGCAGCTTCGGGTAAAGGTTTCAGATTCTTTCTTCAGCGGCCCTACAAACAAAAAAAAAAGCACGGAATGCAATCTCTCTTTTTACTAGGGTCTTCTATAATAGGGTTTTGACAGCTTTTTAAATTGCTATCTTCAAGACAACTAGCGTGGAGTGATGAATGGAGAGTTTACTTAAAATATTTGCCAAAAGTCGTGTACTGACACGGGAGAGAAATAAGATATTACACTTATGACTCAGTTCAAGAACTATTTTCTCGTGTCCGGGTCCTCGAAGACAAAAGTATTTGATCTTACTCCCGAGAAGCGACCCACAATATTCACTCTCGAGGAGCCATTAAGTGGGTCATCACATGAAAAATAACCCGTATGACACGACTTATTCTCCCTGACTATTAACAGAATATAATTCCATATGTTCTATATCGTCAAGGCATACAGACAGGTAAGCCACTCCAGGGGCTCTTGAGTCACAGGATCGCATCCGGACCCATAGTTTATCCCCCAGTGCCCACCCTGAGAACCAGGGCATAATCAACTGTCCATCCCGGGGCCCAGAGGACGGGTCATGGACCGGGCCGCGAGGGGTGTTGACCCCCGGAACACCTTCCAGGTACAACTAGAAACCTGTTAAGTAGATTAGGAACTCCATCTGAAGGACCATTGAAATTTTTACGTTTTAAACTGGTTAGCAACAGCTATGCTTACTTTCTAACTATCCTAAACAGAGTAATGATTGTCACAAAACTACGAGTAATGTCTAAATCACACGACAACCACAAAACTACCATGTACTAAGTGATTGGTCTGACATGTTTTGTATTAAATTCTGGAAAACTCAACATCCCAGATGCTGTTCCGATTGTTAGTCTTGCATATGCCGCTGGAACTATGTAATTTATGAACATTGTTGGCAATATACTGGGCGTTATTTACATTCCAGGTCAAGGACCCGTGACCTGGTGGGTAACGCTCTCTCCTCACACAGCGAGTTCCCGTGGTTCGATCCCCGGCAAGGACGAAAACATTGGGCGTATTTTCTCACGCTTGTTGTCCTTGTTCACCTAGCAAACGAGTAGGTATCTGGGTGCTAGTCGACTAGTGTGGGTCACTCTACACAGAGCAACGTAGTCCCAATTGAAGCTTGTTATAAACACACTGTTTCTTCACTCTGTCTTACAAACTATGTTATTCACGTCACCAGTTTTCACTTCCTCCATTTTCCATTCTGTGGTACATATCTACACAAAATTCTACACAGTTTTTGGTTTTTATAATTCTTAGTTATTTTACTTATGCATCACAGAACTTCCTCAAATCAGGTCCTGTTTTTAAGAAAACGAGTCATTCTTTGCACAAACTATTTTAATTATCTGTAAACATTTGCATATATAAGAAAAGTTTTCCTGTGGGCAGTGTTTCATTTATACGAGACTATCAAGACATTTAAAGGAAACACAAAACACAAACTTGTATATCCCGTCACAGCAGGAGGGTGAGGGTGAGAGGGATGGGTTTAGATGGAGGACAAGATGAGTTTAAGGATTAGATGGGAGGAGGAGGATTGAAAAAAGGCGAGATGCAGGAGTGTATGTTGAAGGACTGACAATGTAAACTATAGTCTTAAATGGCGGAGAATTGACATGGTGAACTACGGAATTACAACTACGGATGGAGATTGACAAGGTAAACTACAATAGCAGATGTGATATGTAAGGTTCTCCACACCTGAGAATCGATGCAAATCTTTCTCCTGTCCTAAGACGCAGTATTTAAATTCTGTTTGCTCCAAGATAGAAATAACGCGACAGTTTTATTACAGTGTATCAGAACGTCCTTGTGGGTGGATTTCCTGCAGATTCTGAATCGTTTTAAGGGTATTATGTTTGCTTATCTGGGTATCAAGAAAGGTGTGGAAGTCGTCTATTCCAACTTCAAAAGCAAACTAATTAGCGGTTCCATGTTACCCAATGATTTAATCTCTGTAGATCTACCCGCCTTTGGTTGACTAGTGGTCAAAAGAGGTTGCCTGGGGAGTGTTCCGGGGGTCAACGCCCCCGTGTAGAGGGAGGGAGGGAGGGTGGGAGAGATGGTTATCAACTACAGCATAGCATAGTATACTCCCAGGTAAGACCCATGTGGGTGAAAGAAAAATTTGGATAGGGGAAGATAAGTGGGTGAGAGGAAGGGATAAGAGAAAGGAGAAAAAGAGCCGAGGCTAAACTCTGCTGCACAGCGTTGGTTGGCAAGGTCGAGGGAATAGTAGCTGGTCCGTGCTGACTGCAAGAACGTGTTAGGCGCAATGGTGGAACTGGACTGGGTTTGGGAAGCAAAGGACATTCACACAGGTGTCGGTACAACGTCAAAGCTGGTTTGCTGTTGTCTGCTTCTCAAATGCAAAATAGAGGTTGGAGAGGGGGAAAAATAATGCAAGTTGGCTTGGTAAAGCCAACTTTCATGTTGGCTTTACCAACAGTTTTGCTACTTTCACGATTTTGGAGAAAACATTCAGCTCTACTAGTCAACTCAAAGTATCTCCGAAATGTAACCTTCACGGGAAGAGTACCTTGATGCTGCTGATGGGCTTTTAATTCAGGGAATTTGAGCCTTGGCTCGAAGCAGATTGCCTCTCATTCTTCAGGCGATAACGAGCCTTCGGCGTATAGAAACTACCAGTGCCTGAGCTGACCTTTCTGGGTCTTAAATGATTATTACTAGCAGTTATGAGAGTTTTGTGTGATCATTACTCGTAGTTTTGTGGGTCTCGTGTAATTTATATATAACTGGTTTTGTGGGCATGACTTCTCTCCACGTATTAAAATAACTCCGTTGATAAGCAGAGGAAGAGGGCAGGAAGGACAGGTAAGGGGAAGGAGAGAGGGAGAGAGGACAGGTGAGGGAACAGAGAGGGGGAAAGAGAGGGGGGAGAGGGGAAGTTGTTGGTATAATTGATAGTGTCATGTCTTGGGAGAGTTCATACCTCCACGCCTGTATAGTCTGGTTTCCCTCCACGTGTGTCGAGCCTGGATAACATGACCTCTGTCCACGTGTGTTAGCTTGGATAATCTGGAATATCCACACGTATGGCGCCTAGAATGGACTCTCTAAAGACGTGTACTCATCAAAATTCTGAATTAGCCACTTATTAAAGATGATTAAGATAAAAAAAAAAACTTATTCTTTACAGCAATGACTCCCATGATATGATAAAAATACTCATTACTCCCATGACATGGGGGAGAGACTGTAAATTCCCACAACATGAGAGTCAAAACTCCCACAGCGTGGGGGACAAAAACTGAGAACTATTAACATGGGATAAAAGACCCTCGGGAGTCGCATAACATGGTACAAAGACACTCAGTTGCATAGCATGGTACAAAGACACTCAGTTGCATAGCATGGTACACACACTCAGTTGCATAGCATGGTACAGAGACACTCAGTTGCATAGCATGGTACAAAGACACTCAGTTGCATAGCATGGTACACAGACACTCAGTTGCATAGCATGGTACAAAGACACTCAGTTGCATAGCATGGTACAGAGACACTCAGTTGCATAGCATGGTACACAGACACTCAGTTGCATAGCATGGTACAGAGACACTCAGTTGCATAGCATGGTACAGAGACACTCAGTTGCATAGCATGGTACAAAGACACTCAGTTGCATAGCATGGTACACAGACACTCAGTTGCATAGCATGGTACACACACTCAGTTGCATAGCATGGTACACCGACACTCAGTTGCATAGCATGGTACACAGACACTCAGTTGCATAGCATGGTACACCGACACTCAGTTGCATAGCATGGTACACAGACACTCAGTTGCATAGCATGGTACACCGACACTCAGTGGCATAGCATGGTACACCGACACTCAGTTGCATAGCATGACACACCGACACTCAGTTGCATAGCATGGTACACAGGCACTCAGTTGCATAGCATGGTACACAGGCACTCAGTTGCATAGCATGATACACTGACACTCAGTTGCATAGCATGATACACTGACACTCAGTTGCATAGCATGATACACAGACACTCAGTTGCATAGCATGGTACACAGACACTCAGTTGCATAGCATGGTACACAGACACTCAGTTGCATAGCATGATAGACACTCAGTTGCATAGCATGATACACAGACACTCAGTTGCATAGCATGATACACAGGCACTCAGTTGCATAGCATGATACACCGACACTCGGTTGCATAGCATGGTACACAGGCACTCAGTTGCATAGCATGGTACACAGGCACTCAGTTGCATAGCATGGTACACAGGCACTCAGTTGCATAGCATGGTACACAGACAGTTGCATAGCATGATACACCGACACTCAGTTGCATAGCATGATACACAGACACTCAGTTGCATAGCATGGATACACAGACCTCAGTTGCATAGCATGGTACACAGACACTCAGTTGCATAGCATGATAGACACTCAGTTGCATAGCATGATACACAGACACTCAGTTGCATAGCATGATACACCGACACTCGGTTGCATAGCATGGTACACAGGCACTCAGTTGCATAGCATGGTACACAGGCACTCAGTTGCATAGCATGGTACACAGACAGTTGCATAGCATGATACACCGACACTCAGTTGCATAGCATGATACACAGACACTCAGTTGCATAGCATGTGTACACAGGCACTCAGTTGCATAGCATGATACACAGACACTCAGTTGCATAGCATGATACACAGGCACTCAGTTGCATAGCATGATACACAGACACACAGTTGCATAGCATGATACACAGACACTCAGTTGCATAGCATGGTTCACAGACACTCAGTTGCATAGCATGATACACAGACACTCAGTTGCATAGCATGGTTCACAGACAGTTGCATAGCATGATACACCGACACTCAGTTGCATAGCATGATACACAGACACTCAGTTGCATAGCATGATACACAGACACTCAGTTGCATAGCATGGTTCACAGACACTCAGTTGCATAGCATGATACACTGACACTCAGTTGCATAGCATGATACACTGACACTCGGTTGCATAGCATGGTACACAGACACACAGTTGCATAGCATGATACACAGACACTCAGTTGCATAGCATGATACATTGACACTCAGTTGCATAGCATGGTACACAGACACTCAGTTGCATAGCATGGTACACAGACACTCAGTTGCATAGCATGGTACACAGGCACTCAGTTGCATAGCATGGTACACAGACACTCAGTTGCATAGCATGGTACACACTCAGTTGCATAGCATGGTACACAGACACTCAGTTGCATAGCATGGTACACAGACACTCAGTTGCATAGCATGGTACACAGACACTCAGTTGCATAGCATGGTACACAGACACTCAATTGCATAGCATGGTTCACAGACACTCAGTTGCATAGCATGATACACAGGCACTCAGTTGCATAGCATGGTACACAGACACTCAGTTGCATAGCATGATACACCGACACTCAGTTGCATAGCATGATACACAGACACTCAGTTGCATAGCATGATACACAGACACTCAGTTGCATAGCATGATACAGACACTCAGTTGCATGATGGTCACGACACTCAGTTGCATAGCATGATACACAGACACTCAGTTGCATAGCATGATACACCGACACTCAGTTGCATAGCATGGTTCACAGACACTCAGTTGCATAGCATGGTACACAGACACTCAGTTGCATAGCATGATACACAGACACTCAGTTGCATAGCATGATACACAGACACTCAGTTGCATAGCATGGTACACAGACACTCAGTTGCATAGCATGATACACAGACACTCAGTTGCATAGCATGATACACAGACAGTTGCATAGCATGATACACAGACACTCAGTTGCATAGCATGGTACACAGACACTCAGTTGCATAGCATGATACACAGACACTCAGTTGCATAGCATGATACACAGACACTCAGTTGCATAGCATGGTACACAGACACTCAGTTGCATAGCATGATACACAGACACTCAGTTGCATAGCATGGTACACAGACACTCAGTTTCATAGCATGGTTCACAGACACTCAGTTGCATAGCATGGTACACAGACACTCAGTTGCATAGCATGGTTCACAGACACTCAGTTGCATAGCATGGTACACAGACACTCAGTTGCATAGCATGGTTCACAGACACTCAGTTGCATAGCATGGTACACAGACACTCAGTTGCATAGCATGGTTCACAGACACTCAGTTGCATAGCATGGTACACAGACACTCAGTTGCATAGCATGGTTCACAGACACTCAGTTGCATAGCATGGTACACAGACACTCAGCTGCATAGCATGATACACCGACACTCAGTTGCATAGCATGGTACACAGACACTCAGTTGCATATCATGATACACAGGCACTCAGTTGCATAGCATGATACACAGACACTCAGTTGCATAGCATGATACACAGACACTCAGTTGCATAGCATGATACACAGACACACAGGAAACAATTAACAACATCACCACAGGTCCTTCAGACTGACGGCTGCGTGAAATTAGAAAACAGAGATATTTTTTCGCATTGGAAATAATGATAAAGAGGCGTTTTGTTATGACAGTGATCATCTGATGGCCAGACGTGATTGTTGCTCTTGCATCTGATTGGTCACATGCAAGAATCCCAGTACCGGTTCGTAACAGGTCAAACGTAATGATCCTGGGCGATCATGGCAGTTTTTTTGCAATTTTTTCTGTGTTGGGTGTGGTTTTGTGGGGAAGTTCGTGAAGACTGCTGCTGCGGAGTTCTCAATGGAGAGACTGGGTGGCATGTCCTCCTAGGGAAGCCTAGGAAAGTCCTCCTTGGAGAACTTTGGCAGGAAAGTACCTGGAGGTCTTGCGGCTGGGAGGGTGGGGGGGAGAGTACATCATCTGTGTAGTCTCTGGTGGAAGAGGCCTTTCAGCGAGTCGTCTTCAGTGTCGTTGTCGTCAGAGTGGTCGTTGCCAAAATTGCTCATGGTGGCACTGAGGGAAGGAAGGTGCCACACACTGCGATTCCTCTAAAAGGAACCACGAACTTCATTTTAATTTTTTGTACACAGTGCTCAAAATCTCAGTCACGTAGTTCGTTCTATTTCAATAATGACCTATAATCTATATAACCCGTGCAATCATTGGCAATAAAGTGCACAGTATATGAGAGGCCAGAACCTGGACCTCAGACTCACTTCTACAATATGTAATTATTGAGATTAGAGATCATAGGCTGAGGTGAAGAGTATAATCTGCGTCCTGACATCTATGATCACATCCTTTGCCCCCTCTATCCTAACTGCACCCATATCCACCTTCACAACCAGTTAACCCATCAAGGAGGATAATAATAATAATCGTAATAATAATAATAACAGTTTATCTCACCCCTACTGCGTCCGCAACTAGCATCTCTCCCCATCTTAGTCTCCATAGCTATCCCTACCCCATTAATAGCTTTCTCCCATCAACCCCATAACTCCTCCACCGGTGTATTTCAACTCCCATGAAATCTAAAAAAAAAGAAATCGCGACGTCATAAACACCCGGTCGGTGTGATTCAGAAGGTGCAGTACAAGGCTATGCCTATGAAAGCCCTTAAGATTGAAACTCCTGGCTCGAGAACCGCCGAAACACTGCTCTGAAGAGTCCGCTTCTTCGTGTCCATCAGTTACGTGGCCATTTAACGCAGCAGCGAAGTGTACCGGTGTCTGAGCTGCCTCCAATGGCGAGTGATTTCGTGTCCACTTTAGTGACACAACATGAGGACTCTTGTCTTCGTTGATGATGATACACAGCTTTCAGTGCCGTGGTCAGAGCACGTTCGGGAACACTGCCGAGGGGACGTGGGGTCGAACACTGCCGAGGGGAGGTGGGGTCGAACACTGCCGAGAGAAGGTGGGGTCGAACACTGCCGAGGGAACGTGGGGTCGAACACTGCCGAGGGAACGTGGGGTCGAACACTGCCGAGGGAACGTGGGGTCGAACACTGCCGAGGAGAGGTGGGGTCGAACACCGCCGAGGGGACGTGGGGTCGAACACTGCCGAGGGAACGTGGGGTCGAACACTGCCGAGGAGGAGGTGGGGTTCGAACACTGCCGAGGGGACGTGGGGTCGAACACTGCCGAGGGGACGTGGGGTCGAACACTGCCGAAGGGAGGTGGGGTCGAACACTGCCGAGGGGAGGTGGGGTCGAACACTGCCGAGGGGAGGTGGGGTCGAACACTGCCGAGGGGAGTGGGTCGAACACTGCCGAGGGGAGGTGGGGTCGAACACTGCCGAGGGGAGGTGGGGTCGAACACTGCCGAGGGGAGGTGGGGTCGAACACTGCCGAGGGGAGGTGGGGTCGAACACTGCCGAGGGGACGGTGGGGTCGAACACTTCCGAGGGGAGGGGGTCGAACACTGCCGAGGGGAGTGGGGTCGAACACTGCCGAGGGGAGGTGGGGGTCGAACACTGCCGAGGGACGTGGGGTTCGAACACTGCCGAGGAGAGGTGGGGTCGAACACCGCCGAGGGGACGTGGGGGTCGAACACTGCCGAGGGAACGTGGGGTCGAACACTGCCGAGGAGAGGTGGGGTCGAACACCGCCGAGGGGACGTGGGGTCGAACACTGCCGAGGGGACGTGGGGTCGAACACTGCCGAAGGGAGGTGGGGTCGAACACTGCCGAGGGGAGGTGGGGTCGAACACTGCCGAGGGGAGTGGGGTCGAACACTGCCGAGGGGACGTGGTGTCGAACACTGCCGAGGGGAGTGGGGTCGAACACTGCCGAGGGAGGTGGGGTCGAACACTGCCGAGGGGACGGTGGGGTCGAACACTGCCGAGGGGAGTGGGGTCGAACACTGCCGAGGGGACGTGGGGTCGAACACTGCCGAGGGGACGTGGGGTCGAACACTGCCGAGGGGACGTGGGGTCGAACACTGCCGAGGGGACGTGGGGTCGAACACTGCCGAGGGGACGTGGGGTCGAACACTGCCGAGGGGACGTGGGGCCGAGGGGCCGAACACTGCCGAGGGGACGTGGGGCCGAACACTGCCGAGGGGACGTGGGGTCGAACACTGCTGAGGGGACGTGGGGTCGAACACTGCGAGGGGAGGTGGGGTCGAACACTGCCGAGGGGACGTGGGGTCGAACATTGCCGAGGGGACGTGGGGTCGAACATTACACGAGGTCAGAAGCATGAGCAGGCCTTACACCTGCTAGGACTGCTACCTGATAGTAAATACCTGGGAGTTAGTTTCCTGCACCTGGCCAGTAATAGGGTACCTGGGTTTCTGCACCAGGCAATAACTAGCATACTACTGGAGATAATCGAATGCTGGGGTCGACATCTGGGGAGGACCTAAGATTGAACCCATTAGAACGGAGCAGACTGGCCTGCACTGTGAGGGGTCTCCTGGGATACTAAACCTTGCGGTTAGGGTTCTTTGAGTTTTAATACTAACTTGGGTTAAAATCCCAATTAATTTTCTTAAACTCAAAATTATTTTTATTCTTACTGATACGTAACTCGTCTGGATTGTCTTCATAAGCGTCAGTTGGACAGGAAGGAAAATTGTCATTTAAAGTGCACCCGGGATCACTCATGTCACACGCGAGAGGGACCTAGTGGGAATAGTGAAGATGCGGGGCCAGGAGCTGTGAATCGACCCTTCAACACAATGGCGAGAACAACGTGCAAGTGGTTGGTGAGGTGCCTGCGAGCACCTCAGCCTCGTGACTGCTCCTCAAAGTGTTAAATCCTCCTGAAGGCGGACGGTCAGTGCCACGAGTCCTGGATACCATAGCTTATTCGTTAGGGTTGGGTTTGATAGACTCGCCTAGTAACTGGGTACATAGGCCTGCTACAGTCGTTTCTTTATGTTCCTTATTGCATCTGTGGGCCCACTGGGTTAACTTCTTCCTTGAAATACCGATCTAGGATCTTCCACCTCAGTCAATATTTCCCGTCCCAGACATGCTAACGACACCGCGAGTATTCCACGTCTTTGTTGCAGAACGTTAGAGTAAATCTTAGAGGGCTCAGTGGGCATAAACTGTAATACGCCAACATTTGCGATTGAGGAAGCATGATAGTGTAGCGAGGAGTATTGAACCAGTTGAACCTCCTATGATGGATGAGATCTACCATTCAGATGATGGAGAAGCTGTTATAACGACTACTAACCAGGATGTCCCATTCCCTTTCGTTTCATTCTTTCTACTACCCCCTCCCTTACCATGTGATCATCACTCTCCACTCTTCCCTCCAACCCCCAGTCTGAGGCTGTGAGTGCATGAACTTCAAGAGAGGGGCCAGTGAGAGTGCCACATCGGGAATCGTGCATTTCAAGCATGTTTTTAAGGAGAAGACAGTTTGATGCCGTCTGGTTGGTGAAATAATTCGGAACTTATCCGTTAGTGCCGTCGAGCGGCAAGTGGTGAACTTCATGACTCGACGAATACTAACAATTACAACCACGAAGGGTGGGGATTGAACCAAGTAGGCGAGACTAAAACTCACGGCAGCGTTACCATGAGCCAGTTGATTCGAATAAGATTGCCCAGTTGGGTATTTTATAGACCCTAGATGATAATGAAGCACTGTTCAGTTATATAAAGTTCTCTGAACAGGCAGGTCTTGGCGTGTGTAGTCTCCTTTTATTGCTAAACTGTGGCCATGGGGACTTCTTTCCTCTTGAAAACAGATCTAGGTCATTTCAACCCAACTTCCGCGTCCAACAGAGTCACGGCACAATTCACGTCTTTTGCAGAGTAGAGGTTAAATTAGAGAGGCTACACATGTGGGCTAAATTTTTTAACATTAAAAACGCCAACATTTGCACTGATATGAGAGCATGATTAGTGTAGCGAGGAGTAAAAACCAGAGTTGAACTCCTATGAGGGAGAGATCTACCCTTTCAGAAGATGGAGAAGCTGTTATTAGACTACAACCAAGTTTATGCTCGCCATTCTCCTTTCGGATTCTCATTCTTCTCTACCTCACCCCTCCCCTTTATGGTTGGGTTCATCCCCCTCCACTCCTTCCCCCCCAAACTCCTCAGTCTGAGGCTGTGAGTGCCATGAACCCCAGAGAGGGGGGGGGAGAGTGCCACATCGGGAAGTCGGCATTTCAACTGTTTTTAAGGAACAGAAGTTTGATGCCGCTGGAAGGGAAATAATTTAGGAATATATCGGTAGGTGTGAGCGGCAGATAAAATAAGATAAAATAGATTTCGTTCGGATTTTAACCCGGAGGTTAGCCACCCGGTAACCCAAGAAAGTCTGCGTATCGGGATTGTCTAACTTATTTCCTTGGGGTCCTTTAAACTTGTCCCCCCGGGGCGACCCACACCATCGCTAACACCAGGTACCTATTTGCTGCTGGGACAGGACAACAGGTGTAAAGGGAAAAGTGTCGAAATGTTTCCACCGCGGGAATCGAACCCGGGGCCTCCGTGTGTGAAGCGGGAGCTTTTGCCACCAGGGCCCCCGGGCCTGGGGAACTTATCATGACTCATTTAATCTCTGTAGATTTTACCGCCTTTGTTGATTTGGTCAAAGAGGTTGCCTGGGGGTGTTCCGGGGTCAACGCCCCCGTGTGAGGGAGGGAGGGAGGGTGGAGAGATGTTACAACTACAGCATAGCATAGTATACTCCAGGTAAGACCCATGTGGGTGAAAGAAAAATTTGGATAGGGGAAGATAAGTGGGTGAGAGGAAGGGATAAGAGAAAGGAGAAAAAGAGCCGAGGCTAAACTCTGCTGCACAGCGTTGGTTGGAAAAGGTCGAGGGAATAGTAGCTGGTCCGTGCTGACTGCAAAGAACGTGTTAGGCGCAATGGTGGAACTGGACTGGGTTTGGAAGCAAAGGACATTCACACAGGTGTCGGTACAACGTCAAAGTGGTTTGCTGTTGTCTGCTTCTCAAATGAAAATAGAGGTTGGGAGAGGGAAAAGATAATGCAAGTTGCTTGGTAAAGCAACTTTCATGTTGGCTTTACCAACAGTTTGCTACTTTCACGATTTTGGAGAAAACATTCAGCTTACTAGTCAACTCAAAGTATCTCCGAAATGTAACCTTCACGGGAAGAGTACCTTGTGCTGCTGATGGGCTTTTAATTCAGGGAATTTGAGCCTTGGCTCGAAGCAGATTGCCTCTCATTCTTCAGGCGATAACGAGCCTTCGGCGTATAGAAACTACCAGTGCCTGAGCTGACCTTTCTGGGTCTTAAATGATTATTACTAGCAGTTATGAGAGTTTTGTGTATCATATCTCGTAGTTTTGTGGGTCTCGTGTAATTTATATATAATGGTTTTTGGGGCATGACTTCTCTCCACGTATTAAAATAACTCCGTTGATAAGCAGAGGAAGAGGGCCTGGAAGGTAGGTAAGGGGAAGGAAGAGAGGAGAGAGGACAGGTGAGGGAACAGAGAGGGGGAAAGAGAGGGGGGAGAGGGGAAGTTGTTGGTATAATTGATAGTGTCATGTCTTGGGAGAGTTCATACCTCACGCCTGTATAGTTGGTTTCCTCCACGTGTGTCGAGCCTGGATAACATGACCTCTGTCCACGTGTGTTAGCTTGGATAATCTGGAATATCCACACGTATGGCGCCTAGAATGGACTCTCTAAAGACGTGTACTCATCAAAATTCTGAATTAGCCACTTATTAAAGATGATTAAGATAAAAAAAAAAACTGTATTCTTTACAGCAATGACTCCCATGATATGATAAAAATACTCATTACTCCCATGACATGGGGGAGAGACTGTAAATTCCCACAACATGAGAGTCAAAACTCCACAGCGTGGGGGACAAAAACTGAGAACTATTAACATGGGATAAAAGACCCTCGGAAGTCGCATAAATGGTACAAAGACACTCAGTTGCATAGCATGGTACAAAGACACTAGTTGCATAGCATGGTACACACACTCGTTGCATAGCATGGTACAGAGACACTCAGTTGCATAGCATGGTACAAAGACACTCAGTTGCATAGCATGGTACACAGACACTCAGTTGCATAGCATGGTACAAAGACACTCAGTTGCATAGCATGGTACAGAGACACTCAGTTGCATAGCATGGTACACAGACACTCAGTTGCATAGCATGGTACAGAGACACTCAGTTGCATAGCATGGTACAGAGACACTCAGTTGCATAGCATGGTACAAAGACACTCAGTTGCATAGCATGGTACACAGACACTCAGTTGCATAGCATGGTACACACACTCAGTTGCATAGCATGGTACACCGACACTCAGTTGCATAGCATGGTACACAGACACTCAGTTGCATAGCATGGTACAACCGACACTCAGTTGCATAGCATGGTACACAGACACTCAGTTGCATAGCATGGTACACCGACACTCAGTGGCATAGCATGGTACACCGACACTCAGTTGCATAGCATGACACACCGACACTCAGTTGCATAGCATGGTACACAGGCACTCAGTTGCATAGCATGGTACACAGGCACTCAGTTGCATAGCATGATACACTGACACTCAGTTGCATAGCATGTACACTGACACTCAGTTGCATAGCATGATACACAGACACTCAGTTGCATAGCATGGTACACAGACACTCAGTTGCATAGCATGGTACACAGACACTCAGTTGCATAGCATGATAGACACTCAGTTGCATAGCATGATACACAGACACTCAGTTGCATAGCATGATACACAGGCACTCAGTTGCATAGCATGATACACCGACACTCGGTTGCATAGCATGGTACACAGGCACTCAGTTGCATAGCATGGTACACAGGCACTCAGTTGCATAGCATGGTACACAGGCACTCAGTTGCATAGCATGGTACACAGACAGTTGCATAGCATGATACACCGACACTCAGTTGCATAGCATGATACACAGACACTCAGTTGCATAGCATGATACACAGACACTCAGTTGCATAGCATGGTACACAGACACTCAGTTGCATAGCATGATAGACACTCAGTTGCATAGCATGATACACAGACACTCAGTTGCATAGCATGATACACCGACACTCGGTTGCATAGCATGGTACACAGGCACTCAGTTGCATAGCATGGTACACAGGCACTCAGTTGCATAGCATGGTACACAGACAGTTGCATAGCATGATACACCGACACTCAGTTGCATAGCATGATACACAGACACTCAGTTGCATAGCATGATACACAGGCACTCAGTTGCATAGCATGATACACAGACACTCAGTTGCATAGCATGATACACAGGCACTCAGTTGCATAGCATGATACACCAGACACACAGTTGCATAGCATGATACACAGACACTCAGTTGCATAGCATGGTTCACAGACACTCAGTTGCATAGCATGATACACAGACACTCAGTTGCATAGCATGGTTCACAGACAGTTGCATAGCATGATACACCGACACTCAGTTGCATAGCATGATACACAGACACTCAGTTGCATAGCATGATACACAGACACTCAGTTGCATAGCATGGTTCACAGACACTCAGTTGCATAGCATGATACACTGACACTCAGTTGCATAGCATGATACACTGACACTCGGTTGCATAGCATGGTACACAGACACACAGTTGCATAGCATGATACACAGACACTCAGTTGCATAGCATGATACATTGACACTCAGTTGCATAGCATGGTACACAGACACTCGTTGCATAGCATGGTACACAGACACTCAGTTGCATAGCATGGTACACAGGCACTCAGTTGCATAGCATGGTACACAGACACTCAGTTGCATAGCATGGTACACACTCAGTTGCATAGCATGGTACACAGACACTCAGTTGCATAGCATGGTACACAGACACTCAGTTGCATAGCATGGTACACAGACACTCAGTTGCATAGCATGGTACACAGACACTCAATTGCATAGCATGGTTCAAGACACTCAGTTGCATAGCATGATACACAGGCACTCAGTTGCATAGCATGGTACACAGACACTCAGTTGCATAGCATGATACACCGACACTCAGTTGCATAGCATGATACACAGACACTCAGTTGCATAGCATGATACACAGACACTCAGTTGCATAGCATGATACACAGACACTCAGTTGCATAGCATGATACACAGACACTCAGTTGCATAGCATGATACACAGACACTCAGTTGCATAGCATGATACACCGACACTCAGTTGCATAGCATGGTTCACAGACACTCAGTTGCATAGCATGGTACACAGACACTCAGTTGCATAGCATGATACACAGACACTCAGTTGCATAGCATGATACACAGACACTCAGTTGCATAGCATGGTTACACAGACACTCAGTTGCATAGCATGATACACAGACACTCAGTTGCATAGCATGATACACAGACAGTTGCATAGCATGATACACAGACACTCAGTTGCATAGCATGATACACAGACACTCAGTTGCATAGCATGATACACAGACACTCATGCATAGCATGATACACAGACACTCAGTTGCATAGCATGGATACACAGACACTCAGTTGCATAGCATGATACACAGACACTCAGTTGCATAGCATGGTACACAGACACTCAGTTTCATAGCATGGTTCACAGACACTCAGTTGCATAGCATGGTACACAGACACTCAGTTGCATAGCATGGTTCACAGACACTCAGTTGCATAGCATGGTACACAGACACTCAGTTGCATAGCATGGTTCACAGACACTCAGTTGCATAGCATGGTACACAGACACTCAGTTGCATAGCATGGTTCACAGACACTCAGTTGCATAGCATGGTACACAGACACTCAGTTGCATAGCATGGTTCACAGACACTCAGTTGCATAGCATGGTACACAGACACTCAGCTGCATAGCATGATACACCGACACTCAGTTGCATAGCATGGTACACAGACACTCAGTTGCATATCATGATACACAGGCACTCAGTTGCATAGCATGATACACAGACACTCAGTTGCATAGCATGATACACAGACACTCAGTTGCATAGCATGATACACAGACACACAGGAAACAATTAACAACATCACCACAGGTCCTTCAGACTGACGGCTGCGTGAAATTAGAAAACAGAGATATTTTTTCGCATTGGAAATAATGATAAAGAGGCTTTTGTTATGACAGTGATCATCTGATGGCCAGACGTGATTGTTGCTCTTGCATCTGATTGGTCACATGCAAGAATCCCAGTACCGGTTCGTAACAGGTCAAACGTAATGATCCTGGGCGATCATGGCAGTTTTTTTGCAATTTTTTCTGTGTTGGGTGTGGTTTTGTGGGGAAGTTCGTGAAGACTGCTGCTGCGGAGTTCTCAATGGAGAGCTGGGGGCATGTCCTCCTAGGGAAGCCTAGGAAAGTCCTCCTTGGAGAACTTTGGCAGGAAAGTACCTGGAGGTCTTGCGGCTGGGGGGTGGGGGGGAGAGTACATCATCTGTGTAGTCTCTGGTGGAAGAGGCCTTTCAGCGAGTCGTCTTCAGTGTCGTTGTCGTCAGAGTGGTCGTTGCCAAAATTGCTCATGGTGGCACTGAGGGAAGGAAGGTGCCACACACTGCGATTCCTCTAAAAGGAACCACGAACTTCATTTTAATTTTTTGTACACAGTGCTCAAAATCTCAGTCACGTAGTTCGTTCTATTTCAATAATGACCTATAATCTATATAACCCGTGCAATCATTGGCAATAAAGTGCACAGTATATGAGAGGCCAGAACCTGGACCTCAGACTCACTTCTGCAATATGTAATTATTGAGATTAGAGATCATAGGCTGAGGTGAAGAGTATAATCTGCGTCCTGACATCTATGATCACATCCTTTGCCCCTCTATCCTAACTGCACCCATATCCACCTTCACAACCAGTTAACCCATCAAGGAGGATAATAATAATCGTAATAATAATAATAACAGTTTATCTCACCCCCTACTGCGTCCGCAACTAGCATCTCTCCCCATCTTAGTCTCCATAGCTATCCCTACCCCATTAATAGCTTTCTCCCATCAACCCCATAACTCCTCCACCGGTGTATTTCAACTCCCATGAAATCTAAAAAAAAAGAAATCGCGACGTCATAAACACCCGGTCGGTGTGATTCAGAAGGTGCAGTACAAGGCTATGCCTATGAAAGCCCTTAAGATTGAAACTCCTGGCTCGAGAACCGCCGAAACACTGCTCTGAAGAGTCCGCTTCTTCGTGTCCATCAGTTACGTGGCCATTTAACGCAGCAGCGAAGTGTACCGGTGTCTGAGCTGCCTCCAATGGCGAGTGATTTCGTGTCCACTTTATAAAATGAGACTACTTTGTGGACTCTTGTCTTCGTTGAGTGTACACACTTTCAGTGCCGTGGTCGAGGGACGTTGGGGAACACTGCCGAGGGACGGGGGTCGAACACTGCCGAGGGGAGTGGGTCGAACACTGCCGAGGAGGAACGTGGGGTCGAAACTCGCCGAGGGACGTGGGGTCGAACACTGCCGAGGGAACGTGGGGTCGAACACTGCCGAGGGAACGTGGGGTCGAACACTGCCGAGGAGAGTGGGGTCGAACACGCCGAGGGGACGTGGGGTCGAACACTGCCGAGGGAACGGTGGGGTCGAACACTGCCGAGGAGGAGGTGGGGTAACTGCGAGGGGGGGTCACACTGCCGAGGGTGGGGAGTGGGTCGAACACTGCCGAGGGGACGTGGGGTCGAACACTGCCGGAGGAGGGGAACTGGGGTCGGGGAACACTGCCGAGGGGAGGTGGGGTCGAACACTGCCGAGGGGAGGTGGGGTCGAACACTGCGGGGGAGTGGGTCGAACACTGCCGAGGGAGGGGGTGAAGGGGCGGGGGTCGAACACATGCCGAGGGGAGGTGGGGTCGAACACTGCCGAGGGGAGGTGGGGTCGAACACTGCCGAGGGGAGGTGGGGTGAACACTGCCGAGGGGACGGTGGGGTCGAACACTTCCGAGGGGAGGTGGGTCGAACACTCCGAGGGGAGTGGGGTCGAACACTGCCGAGGGGAGGTGGGGTCGAACACTGCCGAGGGACGTGGGGTCGAACACTGCCGAGGGAGGTGGGGTCGAACACGCCGAGGGGACGTGGGGGTCGAACACTGCCGAGGGGACGTGGGGTCGAACACTGCCGAGGGAGAGGTGGGGTCGAACACCGCCGAGGGGGGGCACCTGCGGGTCGAACACTGCGAGGGAACGTGGGTCGACACGCCGAAGGAGGTGGGGTCGAACACTGCCGAGGGGACGGTGGGGTCGAACACTGCCGAGGGGAGTGGGGTCGAACACTGCCGAGGGGACGTGGTGTCGAACACTGCCGAGGGGAGGTGGGGTCGAACACTGCCGAGGGGACGGTGGGGTCGAACACTGCCGAGGGGAGGGGCGAACTGCGGGGGGTCGAACACTGCCGAGGGGAGGTGGGGTCGAACACTGCCGAGGGGACGTGGGGTCGAACACTGCCGAGGGGACGTGGGGTTCGAACACTGCCGAGGGGACGTGGGGTCGAACACTGCCGAGGGGACGTGGGGTCGAACACTGCCGGGATGGGGCACGTGGGGTCGAACACTGGCCGAGGGGACGTGGGGCCGAGGGGCGAACACTGCCGAGGGGACGTGGGGCGAACACTGCCGAGGGGACGTGGGGTCGAACACTGCTGAGGGGACGTGGGTCGAACACTGCCGGGGGAGGTGGGGTCGAACACTGCCGAGGGGACGTGGGGTCGAACATTGCCGGAGGGGACGTGGGGATGCGAAGACACGAGGGTCAACGCAAGTGGAGCAGGCATTACACTGCTATGACTGCACTGTAGTAGATACCTGGGAGTAGTTTCCTAGCACCTGGCAGTAACTAGGGTACCTGGGTTTCTGGGCCGACAATAACTAGGGACTCGGTGAACTCGAGGAGAGTGGTTAAATCCGATGCTGGTTGACCATCCTGGGGAAGGACCTAAGATTGAACCCCATTAGGAACGAGCAGATAGGCACTGCAGCTCGTGAGGGTCTACCTGGGATACTAAACCTTGGGTTTAAGATCTTTGAGTTTTAATACTAACCTTGGGTATAAAATCCCAATTAAATTTTCTTAAACTCAAAATTATTTTATTCTTACTGATTACGTAATCGCTGGGATTGTCTTCATTAGGTCAGTTGACAGGAATGAAAACTTGTCATTTAAAGCAGCACCGTGATCACTCAATGTCCACGGGAAGAACCCTTGCGTTTGCGCGAATAGTTTGAAGTAGCGGGGCCATGGAGCTGTGAAATTCAATCCTCTAACAAAATTGTATTACTACGTGAAGTCGTCGGTGAGGTGGCTGCGAGAAGTCTCAGCCTCAGTGAATGTCTCAAAGTGGTTAGTCCTCTGAAAGGCGGACGGTCAGGCACAGAAGAGTCCTGGTACAATAGTTATGTTCGTCCAGGGTTTGGGTTTGAGATAGACCGCCTATGCATGGGTCAGTAGGCCTGCTGGACAGTGGTTTCTTTATGTTCCTCTATTGAATCTGTTGGGCCCACTGGGTTACTTCTTCCTGAAGATGACCGATCTAGGATCTTCCACCTCAGTCAATCATTTCCCGGTCCCAGGACATGGCATCGACACCAGCAGAATTCATGGTCTTTGTGCGAACGTTAGAGGTAAATCTTATGCGACATCGTTGGGCCGATAAACTGTAATACGCCAACATTTGCACTAGGATGAGGTAGCCTCAGATATTAGCGAGGAGATGAACCGAGATTGAACTCCTATGATGGAGAGAGTACCATTCAGAGAGGGAGAGCTGTTATACGACTACTAACCCATTGATGTCCCATATCCCTTTCTTTCATTCTTCTATGACTGACCCATCTGTCCCATGTTGATCACCGTCTCCACTCCTATCCTCCAAATCTCCAGTCTGAGGCTAGTGAGTGCCATTGAACTTCAAGAGAGGGTGAGTGCAGTTGCCACATTCGGGAATCGTTGCATTTCAAGCCACTCTTTAAGGAAGCAGAAGTTTCGATGCCGTCCTGGAACAAATCTCAGTAACTATTCGGTCATGACCTAGAGCGGCAGTAGGTGAACTTCATGACTCACGAATATACAACATTAAAACCACAGAACGGGTTGGGGATTGAACCACAGTAGGCGGAAACTAAAACTCAACGGCCAGTGTTAACCTGAGCCAGATGATCGAATAAGATTTACCCAGTTGGGTTAATTTCCTGAGTTACCCAATGATACCAATGAAGCATGCGTTCTTATATAAAGTTTCTGAAAGGCAGTCTTGGGGTGCTAAGTCTTCCCCTTTTATGCCTAACTGATGTATCAGGCACGTGTTTCCTTTTATAAACGCTTTGTAAGTAAACAAACTTCATGTGTGAACTTGTAGATGTCCCGCGGGTGAACCGGGCCCCTTGTTTAAAGCACTCACCAGTTACTTTCCTGAAGAAGTTATAGCAAACAATCGCTGCTACAGGGAACTGATTACTGGGTTTCCCAGTTAGGTCGAGATTTGCCATCGAAAATAAAGCCACTGGAGAGCGAACAGTCTACAATAAGATGCTAGCGTCGCACATGGGTTAATTTTCCGTAACAATAATGTACTGCTTAACCTAAAAAAAGTTTTGCGACATTTACGTAAAAATCTCAACAATAATTGTGGTGATTCTGAATGGATATCAACACCTGAGGTGTTGTATACTTTCTTTGGCAAGTGAGCGAGGTTAATTACTTATTCATGGATATGACTGTTAAACACGTCACAGTTCAATCTTCCTCCAGGAGATGCAAGAACTGGTCAGTTAGGAGCGGCTCAAGAGACGCAACCCCAGATCCAATTTGAGCTTGCGGGTAAGCGCGCGAGGGGGGTTTGGGGAGGTTAGAGCGGCTGGCTAGGGGCGGAAGCGTGGTCCACGAAGTGTTATCAAGATGTTAAGGGCGTACGACTTCTGTCTTGCTCCGACAGGTGGATTAATTAGACTCCCACCGTCAAACCACTAGGGAAACACTACAGGTAAATCTTATTGTGCAGGATTTCGCCTACACAGCAGGCTTATCAGTCCAATGCGGGGAAAAAGAATGTGAGGAATTGAGTAGTAGATGTTCATGAAGTAGTCACTCCCTTAGCCAGCTGGGGACGAACTAAGTCTGAACTTTCTGCCTAGTAGTACACGTTAGCAACTCCTGATAGGAGGACTAGACAGCGGTACGTGATAAGGAACTTCAAGTGGGTTTGTGTAGTAAGACAGAAGGAAGGGAGCAAGGCTGTTCGGGCAACCCTTAGTTCCCTGACTTCGATTTTGGATGGTGCTGGGAATGCGCATTTTGCCTTTTTACTGGGCTCCCAAAGTCTGTTTTTTCAACGTTTTTTTAAACGGTAAAACGCTTAGTTTATGCCGGGTTGGGTTACTTCTAGGCCTTATAGCGTATTGATCATGGAATAGTATCGATGCCAACAACCCACCATGCGAGTTCATCCCATCCACGGTACCGTGGTGATATAAGTCATATAGTTAACACCCAATGTAGTAGACGTAGATAAAAAAAAGACTTCGAATTGGCAAACCAATGTCAGTGCCTGACCTACTCGTTGCAATCTGCACGTTATGACCGAGGTATGAATGGGTTTTGATAACGAAGGAGGAACGATAGCATGTATGATTGTGGTTCCGTATTAACCTCTGAAAGAGGTATACAATAGTAACGCAAGAGTTTCCTCATCATCGCCCTTACGTTCTCTTGAAACTAACTTTTCAGAGATTTGATTGCCTGCTTGTCGCCCATCTTTCGAGTTAACCGTCTTAGACTAAGCAACTCGTCTTTATTACACACTTTCGACGTTCCAGTGCGATCGTGGTTCAAGTTCCCGTGTGTTTATAAAGCTCAAATAACACCAATATCGACAACGGAATACACGTGTTGATGATCGGAGGTCGAGCCTCTAACATAGACTGCACACGTTCATAAGTCAGGAAATTTTCCAGGTTGGAATGGGTTAACGTAGTGAGAATGGCCAAGTAATGATGCAGTTGGAGAAACCTCATACACAGTTATAAATAGGCATGACAGGAGTCCGATGACAATGATCGGTCAGTTGTCAAAGTCAGTTATGAGGTCTAGGCCATGGCTGAAAATCCACCTATTTGCAAAACGAAAATCAAAGCAATACAGTAAAAATTACTAACAAAAAATAAATCCAAAAAAAAAAGTAAAAAAATAAAAATAGGTTGCGCGAACAACACAAAGAACCCGTTTGGGATTCCACCTTCAAAAGGATGCAATGATTTAGAAAACGAAATGCAAAAAAAGTGACTTGTCATTGTCTGTCAAGTGAAGATAATAACCAGGATCACAGATCAAAATAACCCGCTTTGTTTATTGTATGAATTTTGGATACTGTATGAATAGATTAAATTAAGTTGCAGGAGTGGGATGGACGGAAGTACAATGAAAGTGAGTCGTTAATAAGCCTTGCTCCAAAAAAAAAACAAAAGACAGCTCGGTCACTGCTAACATAGACCTTCTTCCGTCATGCTAACAAAGACTCGTCATCACTTAACATAGCCTCGCACACACTAAATAGCCTGCTCCGTTCATGCTAAATAACCGCCTTCCGTCACTGCTAAAACATAGCCTCGCTTCATTACTAACATAGCCTTGCTCGTCACTGATAACATAGCCTTCTTCCGTCATGTAAATAGCCTCGCTCCATACTAACATAGCCTGCTCCATCACTAACAGGTCGCTCTCATACAGCCTGCTCCGTCACTAACAGCCTCGCTCCGTCACTAACAGCCTCGCTCCATCACTAACAGCCTCGCTCCATCACTAACAGCCTCGCTCCATCACTAACATAGCCTGGCTCCATCACTAACACAGCCTCGCTCCATCACTAACATAGCCTCACACACAAACATCCTCTTATACTATGTTTAAGTCTCTCAGTTCGTGAATATTGTCCAGTGTTTGGGAGTCTGTAAATCTCTGTCACGTGCACTGACTTATGCTTTGGTAGACAAGAAGAGCATAATAGCAACAGTTGATGATAAAGCAGAGTTGAGGAGGTATTAGAGAATTCGTCTTCCCATAAAGACGTGGAACAGTGGAATGAGTTACAAACAGGCGGAAGTGACCGTGTATATATGTAAAAAAAATTATTAGAAAAAATTGATTATAACCTTTTGCGGGGTGGATAAAATTTTGGATTTTTGCCGTTAAGGAACAAGTTGAAATTGTGGTGAATTTGTTGCAGTCTACGTTGAAGAAATAGCCAGAGGTGTTTGAATTAACGTTCTCTGTAGGAGATGGGGGGGTTGAAGGGTTTTGGTTGCGAGGAGAGGGGTGAGAATGAGGCAGAGGAGGGGGGGGGGTTCATGTTGAACAAGGTGGGTGAAGAACATCACACTGTAGGGAGAATGGGGGTGAAGAGGGCAAGGGTTATGTGAACGTGACTTGGCAGGGGAAAGCACAGACAAACTGAGAAAACGGAGCAGAGGGGGGGGGGTGGTTAAGTATGGAAAAATAGGGATGAAGGAAACATCAATCGGAAAGCAATATGCGCAACAATAAGGCCTAAAGCAAGCAACAAGTAACAAGAATAATCAACCAGCAACTAAAACATCACAATAACAACCCGGCAGCCGGGTAGTACTTAAACTCTTCGCTAATTCAGTTAATTAGATTAAAATTATATATTAGCATACCACACAGTGATTTAAAAAAAAATTATTTAAAAACCAAGCTATGCCATACTCCTTGAACTGAATAATCTGACGTGTATAAACCCGTAAGGCTCACACAACGCCTGTGACCCATCCATACGCCACGACACCTGGAGAGTAGAGCCAATTCTTGTGATTGAGGCACCTCCCGCAAGGGTAAACTAACTCAATTTTCTCCTCACTCCGTTCACAAGCACTCACAATACTTACCTCTTCTCAAGCTGAAGTGATGGTACACACCACCGTGTGTTGAGCGAGAACGTAACTGAAAGTCCCTTTAAAGCACTTTCAATCTAGTTTGATAGAACATCACTGAAGGATCCTTAGTTATCATTTCACACTACTCAAATCCCCGTTCACCTTCTCTGACCTGCGAGCGTCTATTGAGTGGAGGGATGAACACAACTGATTCGAAATTCTCAATGAGAGAATCAACGAGTCACTTTGAAGCCTTGTTGAGTGTTCTCTTGCTTTGGTTGGTTGGCTTGTTAGGTATAAAGCCTGACAAAGTTATATCTACTGATAGATATAGATCTCTCATGTACTGTATATGTCATCTTTATATCAACAATGTATCTCTTAAACCTTTCGTACTATATTATGTAATAAAATATACCTATTGGTAAAAAAGAATGAAAAGATGGGGTGGTAGGGGAAGTGGAATATTCAAACTGCTTCAGGAAGAAATCCAAATATTCTTCCTTGAAGCCTTTTTATCCACTTCTCCGAGGCTGTGGGTCCCACAATTTACACCAGAGGTGGACCCCATCTATATATATATATATATATATATATATATATATATATATATATATATATATATATTATATATATATATATTATATATATTATATATATATATTATATATATTATATCACACTGGATGCTGCTCAAAGAAGCCGAAGTCCTGAACAAGTAACCTGTCTAGATTTTTTACTTTAACGCCAGGAATAAGAGCCGCCCATCACAGCAAACTGAGAACCCCGAAGGGATCATACTGCACCTGGGGAATCACAGATTTGGTTCCCAGGGGGTGGGGATAGCACTAATTCTTAGGATCAGGTGCCCTTCGCTAGTCTCTCAATATTGACATTAAAATTTAAAAAAAAAAAAAGACAAATATCCCTGACAAGCATAACTTGCAAAATATACACACTTCATGCATAAAGATTTCTTCAGAAGAGCACAGACTGAGGAACAGTGAGCCCTGCTTCATAAACCTGTCATAGACTGATAGCAGGTTGACGGAGATCTGACAGAAAAGAGAAAGATGGGTGGATTCGATATTCCTAGAGTAAAAGGAGGCCTTTACCCTCATAACGCCACCTAAGTCTGTTGCATCAAATGCAGAGGTCTGTATAAACTAGCAGACTGCGGAGGCACTCTGAAGTAGCCAATGTTCTTACATAGTCGTGTATACCAGCTGTGTTGACTGGCAGAGTACTGTTGAAGGAGGCTAGAGTGACTTGTAGAATACTCACATGGATAAAGCAATAGCCGACAAAGAGAAGATAGTCACGGTGAAAGGTTAAGGAGGCATGATTTTCCTTCTGTGAGCACGTCCATAGTCTAGCTTATGGGTGTGTGAATGTTGACTGACCCAGACGCTCGAGGGCACCGTCAAGGCTTGACGCAACGCGTTACTCTCTGCAAGAAGTGTTTGACTGGTAATAATCATACATTTACCGATTGCCTGTGAGGGCAAGTAGCTAGCGAACGTCGCCAATCGTCGTAGCTCGCTAACCTCGCCACTCGTAGCTAGCTAGCCTCGCCACTCGTCGTAGCTAGCTAGCCTCGCCACTCATCGTAGCTATCTAGCCTCGCCACTCGTCGTAGCTATCTAGCCTTGCCACTAGTCGTAGCTAGCTAGCCTCGCCACTCGTCGTAGCTAACTAGCCTCGCCACTCGTCGTAGCTAACTAGCCTCGCCACTCGTCGTAGCTATCTAGCCTTGCCACTCGTCGTAGCTATCTAGCCTCGCCACTCGTCGTAGCTAGCTAGCCTCGCCACTCGTAGCTAGCTAGCCTCGCCACTCGTCGTAGCTAGCTAGCCTCGCCACTCGTCGTAGCTAACTAGCCTCGCCACTCGTAGCTAGCTAGCCTCGCCACTCGTCGTAGCTAGCTAGCCTCGCCACTCGTCGTAGCTATCTAGCCTTGCCACTCGTCGTAGCTAGCTAGCCTCGCCACTCATCGTAGCTAGCTAGCCTCGCCACTCGTCGTAGCTATCTTGCCTCGCCACTCGTCGTAGCTAGCTAGCCTCGCCACTCGTCGTAGCTAGCTAGCCTCGCCACTCGCCGTAGCTAGCTAGCCTCGCCACTCGTCGTAGCTAACTAGCCTCGCCACTCGTAGCTAGCTAGCCTCGCCACTCGTCGTAGCTAGCTAGCCTCGCCACTCATCGTAGCTAGCTAGCCTCGCCACTCATCGTAGCTAGCTAACCTCGCCACTCGTCGTAGCTATCTAGCCTCGCCACTCGTCGTAGCTAGCTAGCCTCGCCACTCGTCGTAGCTGTCTAGCCTAGCCACTCGTCGTAGCTAGCTAGCCTCGCCACTCGTCGTAGCTAGCTAGCCTCGCCACTCGTCGTAGCTAGCTAGCCTTGCCACTCATCGTAGCTATCTAGCCTTGCCACTCATCGTAGCTAGCTAGCCTTGCCACTCGTCGTAGCTATCTAGCCTTGCCACTCGTCGTAGCTATCTAGCCTTGCCACTCGTCGTAGCTAGCTAGCCTCGCCACTCGTCGTAGCTAGCTAGCCTCGCCACTCGTCGTAGCTAGCTAGCCTCGCCACTCGTCGTAGCTATCTAGCCTCGCCACTCGTCGTAGCTAGCTAGCCTCACCACTCGTCGTAGCTAGCTAGCCTCGCCACTCGTCGTAGCTAGCTAGCTAGCCTCACTACTCGTCGTAGCTAGCTAGCCTCGCCACTCGTCGTAGCTAGCTAGCCTCGCCACTCGTCGTAGCTAGCTAGCCTCGCCACTCGTCGTAGCTATCTAGCCTCACCACTCGTCGTAGCTAGCTAGCCTCGCCACTCGTCGTAGCTAGCTAGCCTCACCACTCGTCGTAGCTAGCTAGCCTCACCACTCGTCGTAGCTAGCTAGCCTCACCACTCGTCGTAGTAGGCAGTCTATAGCTAGCCTCACCACTCGTGTAGGCTAGCTAGCCTCACCACTCGTCGTAGCTAGCTAGCCTCACCACTCGTCGTAGGGTAGCTAAGCCTCACCACTCGTCGTAGCTAGCTAGCCTCACCACTCGTCGTAGCTAGCTAGCCTCACCACTCGTCGTAGCTAGCTAGCCTCACCACTCGTCGCATCATGACACAACTCCCCCTTCTAGGTATAAATAATTAAAATAGTCCAGAAATGAAACAAAAGCTTCATTACTAAAAAGAATAAATTATATTGAGAACAGCTGTACCCAGTGGGTGATAATAGCTGTGCTGAGCATTACTGATAAGGGACTCTGGTGGCCTGGTGGTTAACGCTCTCGCTTCACACGGCGAGGATTTGGGTTCGATTCCCAGCCAGAGTAGAAACATTGGACGTGTTTCTTTCCACCTGTTGTCTATGTTCCCCATCAGTAAAATGGGTACCTGGGTGTTAGTCGACTGGTGTGGGTCGCATCCTGGGACACTGACCTAATTTGCCCGAAATGCCTCCGGAGCATAACAAGGGACTTTCTATATAGTAATATGTCATTATAATCAGCTAGGACTGTATACCCTGTACATGTACTTGTAGTAAAATAAAGATATTATTATTATTATTATTAGTGTTATAGTGTAAACACCAGAGAAATATTTCACTTATATCTCCCAGGAAGAGCCTCTTATGGGAGGCTCCGTGATGCTGGTGAGGGACTCTTGCCCTAGGGAGTTGGGTCTGTGCTCCAGTTCACTGAATTGAGGCTGAATGTCTTCGTCACTCCCCCCTACGGGTTTAGCGCTCCCCACAACAACAACAATTATAATAATTATAATAATTCCATGTTGAGCTACAAGACATAAATTCTTCCACATATTTACTAACATTATAATTATAATTACATATGTAGAATTAAAATTATACAGACATCCAGATGAGAAAGGAGGAAATAATGTAACTATTGTGGCAATAATAACGAGAAATTATATAGCCTTGGTCACTAGGATGTGTACCACTGAAATATAAACTAATGATAAGGGAAATATCAAGTACGATATTATTTACATATAGAAACGGCTCGTGTAAGATTCCACCATTAATATCCCAGCAAGAGGATGATGGTATAGTTAGTATGGTGTGTTGGCACTGTGTGTTAATGTTGAGGAGACTCCAAAAACTACTATATTTCTATACTGGTTCCCTTACCTTCGTGTGTTAGTGTGTGACTAGTTAATGGTCCAAGTCGGAGCGAAACGTCGTTATGAGTCCCTTTCTCCTGTGTGCGGGTTATTTGTGTATTGTTTCAGTCATGATACTGTGTCTGTTTTGCTCTATTTCGGCATGATGGGACAATCTCCTAGGACAGTAACAAGAACCTCCCACAAGACCCCTAACAACACACATTGCCCTCAGACATAACATCTCACCTGCCTCCAGCCTTCTCCTCGTTGCAACATTCATCACCCATACTTCACACCCATATAAGAGCGTTGATATAACTATACTCTTATTCATTTCCCTCTTTGCTTCCAAGGACAAAGTTCTTTGTCTCCACAGGCACAGGTAAACTTCAACGTAAACCTGAAGAACAGGGTTCGTAGGTAAACTCCCACGTAAACTGAAGAATAGGGGTTTATAGGTAAACTCCCACATAAACTGATGAATAGGGGGTTCATAGATAAACTCGCACGTAAACCATAACTGAGAAGGCGTATAGAGCCAACTACCAACCCAGAGAGAGACACACACCAGCGAAGCGAGGCGGGGGCGAGGATCTGTGATTCGACCTCTTCAACCACAAATAAGTGAGTACACACACACGCACACACACACACACACACACACACACACACACACACACACACACACACACACACCAGCTAAACAACCTCCGCAGCCAATGCTCATCTAGTAAACCGAAGAATAGCCTTCAGGAATATCAACAAGGAGTCATTTCAGGCCCTTTGTACAACATAGGTTAGGCCCGTCTTGGAGTACGCAGCACCAGTATGGAACCCGCACCTAAAAAAAAGTAACCAAAATAGCCACAACTCACTACATGAAGGTAACTGTTCACTGAGTTTTTCATGTTTTATCAGGACAGCAAAATCTTTGGAGTAACAATCACTTCCGGCAAGATCTCTAGAGTAACAATCACTTCCAGCAAGATCTCTGGAGTAACAACCACTGGACCATCACTTCCAGTAAGTTTTCTGGAGTAACAGTCACTTCCAGCAAGATCTCTGGAATAGCAACGACTAGACCCTCACTTCCAAGAAGATCTCTGGAGTAACACCGACTGGACCATCACTTCCAGCAAGATCTCTGGAGTAACACCGACTGGACCATCACTTCCAGCAAGATCTCTGGAGTAACACCGACTGGACCATCACTTCCAGCAAGATCTCTGGAGTAGCAACGACTGGACTATCACTTCCAGCAAGATCTCTGGAGTAGCACCGACTGGACCATCACTTCCAGCAAGATCTCTGGAGTAGCAACGACTGGACCATCACTTCCAGCAAGATCTCTGGAGTAGCAACTACTGGACCATCACTTCCAGCAAGATCTCTGGAGTAGCAACGACTAGACCATCACTCCCAGGAAGATCTCTGGAGTAGCAACGACTAGACCATCACTTCCAGCAAGATCTCTGGAGTAACACCGACTGGACCATCACTTCCAGCAAGATCTCTGGAGTAGCAACTACTGGACCATCACTTCCAGCAAGATCTCTGGAGTAGCAACGACTGGACCATCACTCCCAGCAAGATCTCTGGAGTAGCAACGACTGGACCATCACTTCCAGCAAGATCTCTGGAGTAGCAACGACTGGACCATCACTTCCAGCAAGATCTCTGGAGTAGCAACGACTGGACTATCACTTCCAGCAAACTCTCTGGACTCTACACTGGGATGCTGAACTTATATCACCAACCGCAGTTAATGTTTGAGTTTTTTCTGTAAAATATTTAGCTCGTGTTGCAGCAGTTTTGAATATAAAAATAACTTAACATAATGTTTGAAATATATATCTGACGACGACTTTTGAAGTGTAAAGAACTGGCGGTATATCTACTGATAATTTGTTCTAAATTGTACGTTGCCATGTTCTCCTCGTTACTTGTAGTTAGCGTTTAAATATATCGTTACCGAGTTGTAGGAAGTTATTTTTATTGCCTCTCTCGCCTGGTACCAGAAGTGCACTGCAACAGTCGCGTATGAGCGCTACGTAGTACCATAGGTAACAGTGTGACTTTGTAAATGGTCCGAGACGGACCGATACGTGGTCTATGTGCGGGTTATTTATGTATAGTACCATAGGTCTCCAGACGGTGTAAACAGTCTCTCTCTAACTACTTGTGGAACAATAATGATAATAGGTTGGGCGTGGCACGCTCATTTATCTGCTACATTAAATAAAATACGTGCCCCATGGAGGACGCTGCTTCCTTAAGAGTTCTTCCCATTTTAGGAGCGCCCAGTACCGAAGGTCCACGATGGGTAACAATGGGGATGACTGTAGCTTTAGTAAAACTAACTGTGGTAGGAAATACGTTCTCTAGACCTGGTTACCTTACAAATGTAGCCAGTCAGTACAAATGTTCTATCTCTAGCTTTGGCACTACTGTTAAACAGGTAGCAAGGCAGCACGAAGGATCCACCTCTAAGTCTGGCATCACTGGCTATCTGTATTGTTGAAACGTTTTGTCTTTGCAATAGGTTTCTTCAGTCAAATAAGTCATTTTTATTTCACCCCTACACGTTCTATCTGTATTCGACTGAAGAAGCCTACTGTGTAGGCGAAACGTTTCGGAATAAAGATACCTAACTGTTGCATGTGTGTCTTAATCTTCGACTTGTCTGTATTTTATGCTATTTTCGACATAACTGGCTTCACCTCACACGAGCGACAAGGCAATAAAATGTGTCTTGTCTCTGGACCTGGTAATGCTGTACGACGGTAGCAAGGCAGCAGTACAAAAGAGCCTCCATATAGGCCTAGAATCACTTTACAAAGGTAGGAAGGCAGTACAAAGGGGTCACACCCCTTTGTGTATTCCACCACGAATTCCTTGCATAGGTTATGGAAATGGTCGCCCCATCTCAGGTCGTATGTCAGGGACGACACGGAACATTTAACGTGCGGTGGCGAAGCTGATAATTGCCTTGACTGGCCTAGGACACCCGCCTTTATGGCTGGTGAAGCTTGTCAGCTTGATGACCTTCCTTAGGTGGCTTGTTGGAGAGGGTTCCTCCTCCTCTTCCTAGCTGCCATAACCTGGACACCATACCTTCAATAATGCCAGCGTTGTATATTTGCATTTTCCAACCATTAACGTACTTGAACAGGACAATTTAAGCGCTATGTAAATTACAGAGGTTAAGAATAACCTGTGGTCTGTGGTCCTGCCATATACAGAGCAACTCCATCTGATGCTGTAAACTACGAATGAATGAATGATGGCAGCTTCCTGGCCAAGTGTAAGTCACAGGTTGAGGACGGTGGCGTGGGTGTGTTGCGTGACACGAGCCGCGTGCCACATATTACCTAGACTCAGAGGATTACTGGCTCCCATGAATTGGCACTAACCCCTTTCTCCTCTGTCGGCTCCATCTTCTGACATGCTCATCCGTCGTGTACAGATCACGCTCGCTCACCACACAACAGACCAACTAAGAACAGCTTTCGATGCGCGGGAAGGGACGCTCAGACACAATTAACAACTTATCCACAAATCGGAAATGAAAACTGTAACAAATTTCGGCCTTTTTAGTATTAATTTCCAGTGTATAAGTGTATACAGAGCATAAATATATATACTTTTTTCTTGTACTTTTTTCTAGAGTACATTCTAGACTACACTCCACACTCTAGACTACATTCTACACGCTACACTCTAGATTCTACACTCTACACTAGTAATCTCCAGCCATTTAGTATGAAAGAGCCAATTTGAAAAGACAAATTTAAAGAAAAGCCGCATTTATAATGATAGATATCAACATTATAGTCATAACTTGACAATATATCAGGGTGATGGAGGAACCAGTATGACTCACTATCTAATTTTTATGAATAATAACAATAATTATTTAATAAGACATTTATTTGAATGACCAAATTACACCCTAAATAAAGTACCAAACAATAAATAAAATATATATATATATATATATATATATATATATATATATATATATATATATATATATATATATATATATCGTGCCGAATATGTAAAACTGGTCAATAAGCAAGAACTCATTTAAAATTAAGTCCTTTCTGAAATTTTCTCTTATACGTTTAAAGATATATTTTTTTTTTCATTAATGTTAATGTAAAAAAATTTAGTTTTGCACCAAAAGAATCTTAGAAAACTTACCTAACCTTATAACAAGAACAATTTATTTTAGCCTAACCCAACTAAATATATTTTAGATTTGTTTACACTAATTTAATAATAAACAAACACAATCAAATATATTTTTTTCGTTAGGTTCAGAATGATTTTGGCGAAATTATTGCATACACAAATTTTCACTTGTCCTATATGGCAAGATGAACGTTGCTATTTAAGCCAAGATCGCAAGTTCTGCCTATTCGGCGACACACACACACACACACACACACACACACACACACACACACACACACACACACACACACACACACACACACACACACACACATACACACATACACACACACACACACACACACACACACACAGCTGGAATTGGCTAAAATAAATTGTTTTTCTTATAATAAGGTTAGGTAAGTTTTCTAAGATTCTTTTGGAGCAAAATTAAAATTTTTTGCATTAACATTAATGAAAAAAATATATATCTTTAAACGTATAAGAGAAAATTTTAGAAAGGTCTTAATTTTAAATGAGTTCTTGCTAATCTTGATTTCTACAAGTACATGTACAAGGTATACAGGCACAGCTGACATCAGTGACATACTACTACATAGAAAGCCCTTTGTTATGCAGACCATTTCCCGCAAATTAGGACAGTTTTGTCCCAGGATGCGACCCACACCAGTCGACTAACACCCAGGTACCTATTTTACTGATAGCTGAACAGGTACAGCAGGTGTCTTAATGAAACAGGTAATAATGTTCCCCCCTATTGAACCACGAACCTCACAGTGTGTGAGTTGACTGCGCTACCAGTCAATCAATAAGGCTTGAAGCTGCCAGTTTTATCCACGTAAATCATGTGCATCATCGATATTTTGAGACGGCTACTGATTGTGACTTACAATCGCAAGCCGCAACTCAGTACTGAATTTATGGTTATTGTCACTAATAACACAATAACGAAGAGTTAATGAAACTCGTTGAGTACCCTGAGTGTTTATTTCGCTCCTAACACCTAGAGATTTAAGTATGTGGAAGAAGATCGGTGTAGACACCGTCGCGGGGCGGCAATACCTACAGGTGCTACTAGGATGGTAACCCGGTATTGACCGGAAGTGAGAGGTGGTTGTTAGAGATGGTGTTAAGGTTTTGGTATAAAATGGCTTTAAATATTTTCTAGCTGTTGACACTATGTAGTGTAGAACCTACGTAAAAAGTGAATTCATAATTTAATATGTGAGGGACTGTATCCATTTCCTAGAAAGGGCACATGCGGCCCTAGGGCCGCAGGTTGGGGACCCCTGGTCTAGAGTGTAGAATTTAGAACGTACAGTTTTGAACTTATGATAGGTAAGTTCTAGAACCCGCATCCCAGTGCCAGCATAATCTGTTTACATTTGTGTTATTTCGATATGGTGAGTCAGTATTAGTTTTGTAGAGTGAGGTTAGTTGTCTCAGGTGTGCAGGGGTAAGCTGGGGGTAAACCAGGGGTAAGCCGGAGGTAAACCAGGGGTATGCTGGGGTAGACCAGAGATAAACGGGGGTAAACCAGGGCTAAACTGGGGTAAATCAGGGCTAAACTGGGGGTAAATTAGGGCTAAGCTGGGGTAAACCAGGGCTAAGCTGAGAGTAAACCAGGGCTAAACTGGGGGTAAATCAGGACTAAACTGGGGGTAAACTAGGGCTAAGCTGGGGGTAAACCAGGGCTAAGCTGGGAGTAAACCAGGGCTAAACTGGGGGTAAATCAGGGGTAAACTAGGGCTAAGCTGGGGGTAAACCAGGGCTAAGCCAGGGTAAACCAGGGCTAAGCTGGGGGTAAACCAGGGCTAAGCCGGGGTAAACCAGGGCTAAGCTGGGGGTAAACCAGGGCTAAGCTGGGGTTAAACCAGGGCTAAGCTGTGTACGAATGTCACAGCACAAGATCATAAGAAAGAGGAACACTGCAGCAGGCCTACTGGCCCATACCAGGCAAGTTCCTCTCAAACCTAAACCCACTAACAAACAAACAACCCAGGACACATAAGAGAATGAAGCCCGTGACGACGTTTCGGTCCGAAATGGACTAGTTACTAGCTTAGCCATGCTGTAACTAGCATGACAGAGGACGGGGAGAGTTGAGTCTTCACCCGACAGGCAGCCACGAAATGAGGGCGGGAGGAGGTGGAGGGGCGGGGGTAGGAATTTTTCAGTCTTATCACAAGTCACCGATTTTCTTCATCGTCCAATGGGATGGCGTGGCGCCCCAGGCGGCCACCATACACCTCGCGGATTGGCTGCCCTGAGGGACACACAGCGTCAACTGAGCATCGCAACGCGCCAGGAATGTACTCCATTAATCTGTTGCTATAAAAATGCGAAAGATTAAAGAGCTGCCTGTCGCTGTAGAAATGCGCAACGCCCTCATAAAAATTCATCTCTTTCCCCAACATTTTTGGCATAACTTAGAAACTGGAGGATGTGAGGAGGACGATGATGCAGCCAAGATCTGTGATGCTAGCGGAGATGACTCTCAGCATCTTGAGCAGTTACCGCTTCTACAGCTGTTACTGCTCCTCCTGTTGTGGTTGTTGTTGTTGTTGTGGCTGTTGTTGTTGGTTGTCTTAGTGGTTGCTGTTGGTGTTACTTTTGCTACAGTTTTTTTGTCGGTGCTGCTAAACAGTTTCTTGGTATTTTACACATCTTACGTCCAACTGCAGCTGCTGCTGCTGTTGTTATTGTTGTTGCTGCTGCTGCTGCTGCTGCTGCTGCTGCTGCTGTTGCTGCTGCTGCTGCTGCTGTTGCTGCTGCTGCTGCTGCTGCTGCTGCTGTTGCTGCTGCTGCTGCTGCTGCTGCTGCTGCTGCTGATGTTGCTATGGTTGCTGAAGCCTCTGTTATTACTGCTTGCATTCATGTTGTTGTTAAAACTGCTGCTGCTGTTGCTGCAGTTGGCGTTTATGGTGCTGCTTTTGCTGCTACTGTTGTTGCTGCAGCTTCTGTTACAGCAGTTGGCGTTCATACTACCGCTGCTGCTGCTGCTGCTGCTGCTGCTGCTGCTGATGTTGTTGGTTTTGCTGTAATCTCATACCAATGTTTTAACCTTCGTCATCGTCTAGGGCGACGCAATACCCAATTTTGCTACGTGTGCTAAGCTTCTGTTACCATGTAGCCAGTGGGTATACGGTGCGCTCTCGCTGCTGGTGCGGGTTTCGAAACCACCAACGCCGTCGTCATCGTCCCCCCGGGAAGAGCAATACTAAAGGTTGCAGAAAGAATTACCACATGTACACACGTGGGAGAGTGACTCCACTGTGGGGTCGGGTTTCGATACCCAACAGCCGGCGGGCGGCACCTCGTGAGACATGGTTAGAGGTGTGGTCATTTACACACGCTGGTTGTTGTAGGTTTGTGGTACTTTACTGCTGCTGTCGTTGTGGAGCATGTGTTGGTTGGCTTGTCTTGTTGCGTGGTTGTGGTTGCAAGGAGTTCATGGGCAGGCGTCTGTGGTCGTGAACAAGAATAAACCAAAAGAAGATTATCAAAGGAAACGTTGAGTATTTGCAGGATTAACTCTTCCCAAGAATCTATATGAAGAACTCTGTTAAAGGACTCGAAAAGATCACTGAAGATACCTCAGTGAAACACCCGGCGAAGATGACCTTTTAGTCTTGAGGCGCACAGGAAGAAGAGCAGTAGGAAAACTTTACCAAATTATAAACGACGTGAACACCCAACCCATCATTTGGAAAGAAGACCTTAGACGATGTTTTCGTTTGTCCTAAACCCTTATCAGATTGCAAGTGAGGGTCCTGGTTCAATATCGCCATAACTAAGGGCTTCTTTGGAAGTTGGCGCGTTCCCACTGACACAAGCTGCAGTGTGAATGTCCAGGTGGAGTTCCTTATTTTGGCTGAGGATCGAAACATGATAATTCACGGAACCATTTTGATCTGTGTTTATGAAGTGTGAATGTTGGATAGGAGGAGAGATGTAAGAGTACAGAGAAGTCTCAGTTCTGAGCGAGACAATTAGGATCTGGTCACACTGAAGGTGACCATCACGGGTTCTGATGATCACTGCGACAGGTCTGTGACCAGTTTTATTATCTATGAGGTACCCCACCCCAAGTCCTCCCTAGTGATCGCCTGATCAAGCCGGCCATAGATGCCCACGACTCACAGGACTACACAGTCTCCACGCCCTGCAAAGATCTTTGAAAAACTAGTGCAGAGTCCTTTTGAAGACTCCTTTCATATATCTGCTGGTAGTAGGTGAAGAGTCTTCACAACAACTGATGTTAACACTGTTCTCTAATTGTGCCAGTGGAACACCTTGTCACTGGATTTATTCTTTACTTCTCTTTTGTCTCATTCTTCCGGCTTGGTGTGCATATTATGGAACCGTGTCTCAGGTATTGTCCAAGTATAGATCATGACATCTCTATACTGTCTTCGCTCCGGAATACATTTCCAATATTTTTAGGTCTTCTCAGTTATTTTGATATAAGAAAAATCTGTATATTTCTGCCTCCAACTGAGATCCTCTTCAATAGATAAAAACGTAAGTAGGGGACATGTTTATATAAGGAGACGTAAACTATGAGTACTACACTTCTGATGTAGGGTGCTACAGTGCTCTCCACCAAGCTGAGGACGCGGTTAACCTCCAAGAAGATATAAACAAAGTTTTCCAGTGGGCAACGGTAAACAATATGATGTTCAATGAGGACAAATTCCAACTACTCCGTTATGGAAAACTGGAGGAGATAATAACTAGAACAGAGTATACTACTGACTCCGGCCATACAATAGAGCGGAAAAATAATGTAAGGGACCTGGGAGTAGTAATGTCTGAGGATCTCACTTTCAAGGATGACAACAGTGCCACGATCGCACGTGCAAAGAAAATGATAGGATGGATAATGAGAACTTTCAAAACGAGAGATGCCAAGCCCATGATGATCCTTTTCAAATCACTTGTTCTCTCTAGGCTGGAATACTGCTGTACATTAACATCTCCATACAAAGCAGGTGAAATCGCAGATCTAGAGAGTGTACAGAGATCCTTTACTGCACGTATAAGTTCTGTCAAGCACCTTAACTACTGGGAACGCTTGGAAGCACTTGACTTGTACTCGTTGGAACGCAGGCGAGAGAGATATATCATAATCTACACTTGGAAAATCTTGGAAGGAATGGTCCCAAATCTGCACACAGAAATCACTCCCTACGAAAGTAAAAGACTGGGCAGGCGATGCAAAATGCCGCCAATAAAAAGTAGGGGCGCCATTGGTACACTAAGAGAAAACACCATAAGTGTCCGGGGCCCAAAACTGTTCAACAGCCTCCCATCAAGCATTAGGGGAATTGCCAATAAACCCCTGGCTGCCTTCAAGAGAGAGCTGGACAGATACCTAAAGTCGGTGCCGGATCAGCCGGGCTGTGGCTCGTACGTCGGACTGCGTGCGGCCAGCAGTAACAGCCTAGTTGATCAGGCCCTGATCCATCGGGAGGCCTGGTCGTGGACCGGGCCGCGGGGGCGTTGATCCCCGGAATAACCTCCAGGTAACCTCCAGGTAACCAACTCCAAGACCTTGTATTGTACTGATAAAGTCACTGATTGGCGAAACGTCTACAAATAAGGATACCCAGATGTTGCACATGTGTCTGATTCTTCACATAGGCTCACCATACAAACTGCAGAAATAGTAGAGAAACATAACCTATAGAATTAGAAAACATGGAAACATATCTTATGCATTCCATGTCGGGGCTCGACTCATTTAACGAAATTGTCATAGGTGAAATTTCCCTATAGAGGAGCAGACACGCTGTAGCTAGACTATATAACGGTGGTGGGGGGGGGGGGAAGAAGATGAGCCTTAAAAACTACAGTCCAGTGGCACCATCATCACTCATCGAAATCTGAGAGTTGCTGATTTTATGGTTAACACGATTCTGAACTCGATTTTATTAGGTGGTAGACCACTAGTACTACCAAGTTGCAGAGGCGTTGCAAGGAAACGAAAAGCAAAAGAAAACTTCGTTCTACTGAGTTTTCACTATGTAATGTATGCAAGGCATCTTGTGAGACGGAACACAAATACTGTATAGCTAATATTACCCAATTTATTCTGATAGTTTAATTGTGGACGCAAGAGCAAGTGTATCTTAATTTAAAAAAAGGTTTTCACTCTGAATGAACCATTCCCCTTTATTCCATCCAGTCTCTAATTCCGAAATTTTCACTTTTCCAGCGGCCCATTACAACGAAGAAAAGACAGGTGCAAAAGTGACTTGTATCGTGACAGCGTTGCGCTCTGTATAGAGCTTCTTTTCCAAATCTTCACTGCTCGAAACTGTCACAAAATAAGCTGCCCCGGAATGGGAGGCAATCAGGGTCGATCCAAAGGAAGGTAGGGGTAGCTCTAGTTCACTGGATCAAGAGCTCTTCACCAGCATCTCTTAGTTACTTTAGAGGGTACGTCTTTGTATTCAGTCTTGACTCCCTTCCTTCCCCCGTCAAGCCACCTTCCCAAGAAGCTGTGTCTAGCTTATCTCAACAAAGCGTAGTCGCTCTCCTCGTATCAGCTTTACACACGAGCATCTCAAACTTCCTTTTATTGAAGGGTCTGACGCTGCCCCGTCGTTTTAACCAACAAGAAACTTGAAAAGCCTAGTTATCCGTCACGGTTATCTGTTGTTTGGTGGGCGAGCATCACTCTTAGCTAGGCCATTAAATGTTGAGTGTGGTCGTGCTGGTGGAGTCAGGAGAGTGGAGGATGGAGGTGAGGTGTTGGAGGTGGGAGGGATGCTGGAGGTGGGATGAGTGTGTACTCATGCATGTGTGATTGCTGGGATCGAGTCTCAGCTCCTGGTCCTACTTCTTAACTGGCCGTTAGGAATTAATTGTCTATTTCGCCCATCAGTAGGGCAGGTAAAAACCGGAGAGGACACAACCCCTGCGGCACAGCAAGGTAACCGAACAAACCCGGGGAAAACTTGCAGATAATGTCAACTTGTAGGCCTGGTGGCTCACTTCACGAGCACCTTCAGGATATAAAGTGTCCATACGAGTATGTACTTAAGAGAAGTGGACAAACAAACGGGAGAACAATATCTCGTCAGGGACTAAGTGCTGCTGGAATGGCCAGTGAGTTACCCAAAGAATATTAGTGTCAGCATGCTGCCCATCCTCCAGATCTTGTCATGCCCTCCCACACACACAGGTGCCAGCTGACTGCCACCCGACCCCTCTCTTTTCCCAGAGACAGATGCCAGAGAGTTCACAGACACACACACACACACACACACACACACACATACACACAAACACACACACAAGACTGTAAGAAGGCGTTTGACACAGTACCACACAAGAGATTAGTGCAAAAACTGGAGGACCAAGCAGGGATACCAGGGAAGGCACTGCAATGGATCAGGGAATACTTGTCAGGAAGACAGCAGCGAGTAATGGTACGTGGCAAGGTGTCAGAGTGGGCACCTGTGACCAGTGGGGTCCCACAGGGGTCAGTCCTAGGACCAGTGCTGTTTCTGGTATTTGTGAACGACATGACGGAAGGAATAAACTCCGAGGTGTCCCTGTTTGCAGATGACGTGAAGTTGATGAGAAGAATTCATTCGATCGAAGACCAGGCAGAAATACAAAGGGATCTGGACAGGCTGCAGACCTGGTCCAGCAACTGGCTCCTGGAGTTCAATCCCACCAAGTGCAAAGTCATGAGGATTGGGGAAGGGCAAAGAAGACCGCAGACGGAGTACAGTCTAGGGGGCCAGAGATTACAAACATCACTCAAGGAAAAAGATCTTGGGGTGAGTATAACACCAGGCACATCTCCTGAAGTGCACATCAACCAAATAACTGCTGCAGCATATGGGCGCCTGGCAAACCTCAGAACAGCATTCCGACATCTTAATAAGGAATCGTTCAGGACCCTGTACACCGTGTACGTTAGGCCCATATTGGAGTATACGGCACCAGTTTGGAACCCACACCTAGCCAAGCATGTAAAGAAACTAGAGAAAGTGCAAAGGTTTGCAACAAGACTAGTCCCAGAGTTAAGAGGTATGTCCTATGAGGAGAGGTTAAGGGAAATCAACCTGACGACACTGGAGGACAGGAGAGACAGGGGGGACATGATAACGACTTACAAAATACTGAGAGGAATTGATAAGGTGGACAAAGACAGGATGTTCCAGAGACTGGACACAGCAACACAGGGACACAGTTGGAAGCTGAAGACACAGATGAATCAAAGGGATGTTAGGAAGTATATCTTCAGCCACAGAGTAGTCAGGAAGTGGAATAGTTTGGGAAGCGATGCAGTGGAGGCAGGATCCATACATAGCTTTAAGCAAAGGTATGATAAAGCTCACGGTTCAGGGAGAGTGACCTAGTAGTGACCAGTGAAGAGGCGGGGTCAGGAGCTTGGGCTCGACCCCTGCAACCTCAATTAGGTGAGTACAACTAGGTGAGTACACACACACACACACACACACACACACACGCACACAATGTAAAGTCATGAAGATCGGGGAAGGACAAAGAAGACCGCAGACGGAGTATGGGCTAGGTGACTAAACACAATACACAAATAACCCGCACATAAAAGAGAGAAGCTTACGACGACGTTTCGGTCCGACTTGGACCATTGACAAAGTCACACTAACCAGAAGTGGAGCAGGACGGCTATATATAGGTGACTGAAGACTGCAAACCTCACTCAAACAAAAGGATCTTGGGGTGAGTATTACAAAGCACATCTCCTGAGGCACACATCAACCAGATAACTGCTGCAGCATACGGGTGCCTGGCAAACCTGATAATAGCGTTCCGATACCTCTGTAAGGAATCGTTCAAGACTGTACACCGTGTACGTCAGGCCCATACTGGAGTATGCAACACCAGTTTGAAACATAAACCTGGTCAAGCACGTCAAGAAATTAGTGAAAGTGCAAAGGTTTGGAACAAGACTAGTTCCAGAGCAAAGGGGAATATCCTACGAAGAAAGGTTAAGGGAAATCGGCCAGACGACACTGGAGAACAGGAGGGTCAGGGGAGACATGATAACAACATACAAAATACTGCGAGGAACTGACAAGGTGGACAAAGACATGATGGTCCAGAGATGGGACACAGAAACAAGGGGTCACAATTGGAAATTGAAGACTCAGAGGAGTCAAAGGGATGTTAGGAATTATTTCTTTAGTCATAGAGTTGTCAGGAAGTGGAATAGTCTAGCAAACGACGTAGTGGAGGCAGGAACCATACATACCTTTAAGACGAGGTATGATAAAGCTCATGGAGCAGGGAGAGAGAGGACCTAGTAGCTACCAGTGAAGAGGCGGAGCCAGGAGCTATGAATCGACCTCTGCAACCGCAAATAGGTGAGTACAAATAAGTGAGTATACACACAGAGAAGGAAAGAAGGAAATGGTAAATCCTGTCTCACAAATCTGCTGGAGTTCTGTGACGAGGTAACAGAGTGAGGCAAGAGAGAGAGAGAGAGAAAATGAATGAATTATGCTATAGGATTTTAAAAATGCATTTGACATAATACTTGACAAGAACATGAGGAACAGTGATGAAGCGCAGACAAGAATAAAAGGAAAGATACTACACTCGAATGATTACCTTGATCACTGATCACCACTGGTGCCTGGCACTTTTGATTGCCACAGTCACAATGTTCAGCAAGAGATGTACTCGTGAATACGACGCTTGAGGATTGTCATCACTAACATCAGCTCACCACGGAGTGCACCAGAAATTTCAGTGCTGAAGATGATAGATGGCTCCCCTTAATCGATTTTCGTAGACTCATCACAGAAAACGCTTCCAGATCGCTTTCCGCTTCCTGTCCATGACGACGCTAAACGGATTTCCGAATTATAGACAAGTGATGTAGTGTTCTCTGAACGACCTCCTGGTACTCTACGTTCTAGTTCTGATCGACCTAGTTATGCTATACCTTCCTGGTGTAACCAGTTAATTCCCACAGCACAAGTTGATTCCTGTCGTTATGGCATTTTGTTAGTAATAAGTAATGACGAGGAGGGAGGGGATGGAAGAATGAAAAGGGAGGGGCAGAATGAACGAGGATGGAATATTAGAAATAGATCATGACTAACACATCGGAGGAATTTTTGATTGGTGAATGGCCCGTCCACTCCTGGTAGACTGGAAGATATTCTGCAAAATTTAGTGATGCATCGGATATCCGCATCCGCATCCGCATCCGCGGAACATCCGCACAATTTCTTATATCCACATCCGCAAAATAAGTAAGACATCCTCATACACATCCGCATCCGTGGATATCTAAATTTTCACATCCGATACATCTCTATTCTGCATTGTGTTGAGGGATGATGGGTGGGAGTATGAGGATGGGTGTTAGCATCCCTCCTCTGCCGGGGAGTGTTGGACTAAGTCTGTAGAGGGTCAGTTCTACAGCAGGTGGAGGCACTTGGTCTCTCTGTAGTTAGCGAAGAAGTGCCGTACTTGTTTCGTGTAGGCTTGTCCGTCTTCAAGGATGTCGAGGATTTCATGGATGGAGATGTTGAATGATGTGTAGGGAGTGTACTTGACCCTCCCAGTATAGAGTCCTCGGATGAGCATTCGTGGGGCGTTTTTCGTGGTAGTATAAACTCTGTTGTGACAGTCTACCTAACTGGAGTCTACCTGGAGGGTGTTGGCGGGGGTTAACGCCCCCGCGGCCCAGTCCTTGACCAAGTCTCACGGTGGATCAGGGCCTGATCAACTCGACTGTTACTGCTGGCCGTACGTAGTCAAACGTATGAACTACAGCCCGGTTGTGGCAGGAGTTATTTGCTGGTGCTGGGTCGTCGTTATGTTCATTGACTATGTCTTGGGTTGCCAGTTACTTCACTGAGTCTGCTGGCTGTTTCTTCAGTGGGTCTTCTGGGTGTTTTCAGTGGGTTTGCTGGCTGTTTCTTCAATGGGTCTGCTCACTGTTTCTTCAGTGGGTCTGCTCACTGTTTCTTCAGTGGGTCTGCTCACTGTTTCTTCAGTGGATCTTCTGGGTGTTTCTTCAGTGGGTCTGCTGGCTGTTTCTTCACTGGGTCTGCTGGCTGTTTCTTCAGTGGGTCTGCTGGCTGTTTCTTCAGTGGGTCTGCTGGCTGTTTCTTCAGTGGGTCTGCTGGCTTTCTTCAGTGGGTCTGCTCACTGTTTCTTCAGTGGGTCTGCTCACTGTTTCTTCAGTGGGTCTGCTGGCTGTTTCTTCAGTGGGTCTGCTGGCTGTTTCTTCAGTGGGTCTGCTGGCTGTTTCTTCAGTGAGTCTGCTGGCTGTTTCTTTTTGAGGGGTAGGGGGTATGTCGGGCTCAGCTGGAAACACGCTATTAAGTGGTACTTCCGTTGGTAGGACCTGCATAAGGGACGGTGCAGCGCTGACGACTCTCAGTACGTTAGCAGATGGCAAGTCAACCGGGAAACTCATCTTTGAATGTTTGTTCCGGAGGCAGATTCCGTTGATTATTGACTTTGAAGAATCCAAGTCACGCTACGTTATGGAGGCGAGCATAGAGGATTTTTCTGAGAATCTTACTGGGTGAATTTTCTTGCAAGATTCAGATTGCAGAGGCCAACTGTGGCCTGTTGTGTGGTTTTGGCTACCTATGTATAGGTAGTGTTGTTTTTTGTGTTGAGTGAAGATCAATTGAGACTTGGCCTCTGTGTTCATGGTGACTAGCTTCGTCCTGCTGGTGTTCAGTGTTCTCCAATAGACCAATAGAATCCTGGTTGTCTTAAAGAGGGTACTGGATAAGTTCCTATAATTCCCGGCCAGCCGGATTGTGGTTCGTAATTTGGATTGCATGTGGCCAGCAGTAACAGAATGGTTGATCAGGCCCTGATCCACCGTGAGGCTTGGTCATGGACCAGGCCGCAGGGGCGTTGACCCCAGGAACACCCTCCAGGTAGATGGTGTGGTGTCATGGTGTGTGACTACCAGTGTGGAGCTGCCCACACTGTTCACAAGTAGGGGATGACTGGGTGTATGACTGTGTGGATGACTGGGTGTATGACTGTGTGGATGACTGTGTGTGTGACTGGGTGTATGACTGGGTGGATGACTGGGTGTATGACTGGGTGTATGACTGGGTGTATGAATGTGTGTGTGACTGGGTGTCTTCCCGGTCATGGATTTAAAGGATCGATTATGGAACCCAGATGACGTTCCTCAAGGTGACTTTCTACTCTATTATCAACAACCACGGACCAGCCACGGACTAGCCACGGACCACACAGCGGGCTCCTCTTCTAGGCTCCACAATGGAACCCACGGACCGGACGGGACCGGCTAGGCGTGGCCAACACGCAGGTTCCAATTACCTTTGTCAGGACACGACGGTAATTTTTGGAATGTGTCTCGACCGTTTGAAATATGTTGGTGTGTTGGCGAGAGTGATCAAGAATGGGGAGTGACGCGTCTCTCAGTACCTCCCCCCGCTGTACTCCATTCTTCCGAGTGATAAACAGTCTAAAACGTTAAAATGTGAACGTTGTCTGTATTGATATTGATTAGAAACCTCGTTGCCAGGCGTATCACGGTGGCTTTTTGTTAATTTAGTTTAAGTAAGTTGATTTAGGGGCATAAACACATATGTACACCTGTAAACTCAACTGTGTGAAAATATATCCGTGTTTTGTAAAAATTAAACCAGGTAGCCTGGCGGCCCCTCGCACAGCACCCAGGCGGCACCCGGGGCCAGGTATGCGAGGAACGAGGCGTGGGATGTCTGTGGCTCTGGACTTTAACTCTGAGCCGGAATGTTCGCTCGCCACGACCACTCTCTTGCATAACTTGGCAAGAAAAGCAAACAGTTTTAGCACTGGGTGAGGCTTTAGGTGTTAACAGGAGGGGTAAGGGATGCCACTTTCTGGTAAATAATACCTTGAAGCCGCACTTTAAGGTTGTGTCTGTGTAGCGACGTTTTAGGGTCGTGTCTGTGTAGCGACACTGTGTCTGGCTGATCAACACTTTAGGGTCGTGTTTGGCTGACCAACACTTTAGGGTCGTGTCTGGTTGACCAACACTTTAGGGTCGTGTCTGGCTGATCTACACTTTAGGGTCGTGTCTGGCTGACCAACACTTTAGGGTCGTGTCTGGCTGACCAACACTTTAGGGTCGTGCCTAGACGAAGTAAATCTCGCATTAAGATTTGATTGAAAAACACTTTTCTTTATATAATTTCCACAGAAACTATTGCAAACGTTAAAAATTTTGAAGATAAAAAGTATAAGACTATCGACAATATAGATGTAAGGGCACAAGTACATAGGAGTTAGAACATCTATATGTAACATATGTCGGTTCTAGGACCTTGGGCACTCCAGATGATACGAGGGAGTAAACGGTATTCACAGTGGAGAACGCATAGCACTGGCTTGTGAGTTTCAGGACTCACTCGTCATGGCTTCAACCCCCACCCGTTCCGTGGTTTGTTTACAGTGTTGTTTTGGCGATTTCACGAATTACTGGTGAACATCAGTTGAAGGTGTCAGGTCATCTGAGCCTCTGAATGACAGTGGCTAGTTTAATGAGCACACTATGTCCGTACTATGGATGGTAGTGGCTAATTTATAGCACACCCCATGTCTATCCTCCTGGCGGTGGCGCATGAGACTATGAACAAACTAAAAGGCTTAGCAACTAGGTCTTAAAAGACTTTTCAGCGGAGAAATGGTTTAGTTACTCTCTTGCAATTACATTTAATGTCATTTAATCGTAACAATTCAGCTTGTGATTTATGGGGAAAGTGTCAACCTGAAGAAGTAATCAAATTTAATGACAAAAAGGGGGAAGGTTGCTCCAATTCCTTGAATCAAGAGCCCTTCAGATTCAAGGGACTCTTCCCCCTAGAAAGGTAGAAAATACTGAAGAGCACCAAGCATAAACAATATTTAATAGATGACGTTGTGAAACAAGGAAAAATCCACATTGATGTATAAGAGTTTGGGCATTTTTCACTTATCATTTATGATAGTTTGTGGGGAAAAATGATAGAATAGATAAGATCTTTCATTACAAGGGAAGCCAAGGCATTGATGATCCTCTTTAAGTTTTCTCTGGGCTGGAATACAGTTGCTCACTAAAAGTCCCTCTTAAAGCAGGTAAATTTGCAGCTCTGGAAAATGTACAGAGAACCTTCAGTGCGTGTATAACTTCAGTCGAACACCTTAATTACTGGGAGAGTTTGAAGTTCCTTGACTTGTATTCCCTGGGTTGCAGGCGAGAAGGATACATTATAATTTACACCTGGAAAATCCTAGAGGGATTCGTTCTAAATCTGCACACAGAAATCACTCCCTACGTAAGTAAGAGATTCGGCAGGTGGTGCAACATCTTCCCAATGAAAGGTAAGGGTGGTATGAGCACACTAAGAGACAACACAATAAGTGTCAGGGGCCCGAGACTGTTCAAAAGCCTCCCATCATACATAAGGGGAATTACCAATAGACCCCTGGCTGTCTTCAAGGGGGAGCTGGACAGATACCTAAAGTCAGTGTTCGATCAGCGGGGCTGCAGTTCGTACGTTGGAATGCAAGCGGCCAGCAGTACAGCCTTGTTGATCAGGCCTTGATCCACCTCGGGGCCTGGTCATGGACCGGGCGGCGGGGGCGTTGACCCCAGAAACACCCTCTAGATAACTTATAAAAGTTGATAGTATATCTCTGCTTATTATTTAAAAATGAATATGTAAGAGAGAGAGAGAGAGAGAGAGAGAGAGAGAGAGAGAGACAAACAGAGACAGAGAGACAGACTAACAACATCCTGATTGAAAATACAAGGTTGAAGAACTGTACTTCGACTAATGTTTCTCGTAGCGAAGCTGTGTAATGACCAGCCATGGTGGGAATTAACGATGACTTATAAGGTGTAATTTATTTAGCCTGTGGGCCAGGGCGGATATTGGTGTCCTGAGGTGACACAAACCTTTCAGACAACACTTTGATCGTAACAGACACAAGTGTAGAACAAGACTTTAATTGACACTAAAGCTTCGCTTGTGCAAAGGGTTTTGGAATTAATTTATAATGAAAGATAGCATGTATATTCGTACCGGCCTGAGGTCAGGTGTTGAGCAGGTGTGTAGCTGGAGAGCTCAGGTATTAGATAATGGTGTGGGTTGTGAACGGTGTGGATGGCCTGAAGTGTAGGTAGCGTACTAGATACTACATAATTTTAGTTTTATGACTCTCTGATCGCGGGTTCTATCCCTGCCCGTGGTATGGTTGGATACTACACCTTGTGTGGACATGTGACAATGTGTAGATTACTTTTTTTGTGGAGAAAGAGCAAAGATTTTAGCTTAGGTGAAGGCTCTTTGATTCCGTTCAGTGTACGCAACTTATGGCAGCACCAGGCATTTAAGTTGTGTTTTGACTCTTGAAGAACCAGGTACTAATTGTCGTCTTTCCAGGACACCTACTGTACTGTTTTATCTCTGTTATTCAAGCGTAGCTTTTCCAGGACACCTACTCTACTGTTTTATCTCTGTTATTCAAGCGTAGCTTTTCCAGGACACCTACTGTACTGTTTTATCTCTGTTACTCAAGCGTAGCTTTTCCAGGACACCTACTGTACTGTTTTATCTCTGTTATTCAAGCGTAGCTTTTCCAGGACACCTACTGTACTGTTTTATCTCTGTTATTCAAGCGTAGCTTTTCCAGGACACCTACTGTACTGTTTTATCTCTGTGTTACTCAAGCGTAGCTCACACTGTGAATTTAACAAGCATAATAGTGTTCTGTATCGTAGCTGCCAGGCTGCGGGATATCTTACCTATGAAATGCTCATGGCATGTCCCGCTAAGTATGATGTAGATTCGTGTGTTGCTGATAAATTAGACACATAGCAACACTTGGGTATACCGAGGAAACGTTCCGGCACACATTGGCTCCATCAGTCCTTTACAAAGAAGAATGGTGAAGATCAGAAGGAGTTTAAGGCAATCAGTGAGTCCTTCAACCTGAAGTTTCTGAACCGTTTACCTACATTCTTGCGTTGCCGTTACCAGATTTGTGTGTGAGAAAGTCATTAATAGTGTTCAGTGTTGTGTGGCTGCGACTCTTTTTTTTCTGTTCCTGGAGAGAATTGGTATGATGTGGCCTGAAGGAGAAGTAAGTCTTCTGTCAATATTATTGTTGTTCTCTTAGGGTGTTATGAGTGTTCCACGTACTCGGTTTCTTCAGTCTCCGGTGACATGTGCGAAAAATCTGACTGTTATGAACTTTTTCTCTAAAATATCGCTTTCTTCCTCAAGATTCTAGATGCTGCAGATACTGTAGGGACATATCTAAAAGATAAGAAACCAGTGCTTTGCTCAGTTATATAAGGGATACAGTCCACTGTGTAGCTTGGACTACTGCCGAAGAATTACTTCCTTGTACATCTACAGTTCAACGAAATATTGTAGAATCGTCTCTTATCAAGCATGATGCATAACATATTTTAAATTTGAGTTCTGGTATTTATAAACTTGACAGTTTTATATTCCAGAATATTGTTTATAATCTTAAAGGTCAAAATATTTTTCAAAAAAGTACAGAGTGTGTTCTTTGTCAGGAGAAAAATTAAACTTGATGTCCGACAAATGTATGAGGGGGACAGGTTTGTGTGAGATGTCACCTTCTCCGAGTGAAGTGTCACCTTGGTGTGTAATACTCAAAATGTCCTCCTCTTGCTATTCTTCCTATTCCTCTGAAGATATGTGTAAACACATGAAATCTCTCAGATATTATGTCCTATTTCCAGTATATATGTGTGTGTCAGAACCAAGGAAGTATGAGGGATACCTGACTTACATGTTCCTCAGCACACACCATCCTCTTAGCTTGACCAAGTCAGGCTCACACCTCAGGCTTCCTCTTAGCTTGACCAAGTCAGGCTCACATCTCAGGCTTCCTCTTAGCTTGACCAAGTCAGGCTCACATCTCAGGCTTCCTCTTAGCTTGACCAAGTCAGGCTCACATCTCAGGCTTCCTCTTAGCTTGACCAAGTCAGGCTCACACCTCAGGCTTCCTCTTAGCTTGGCCAAGTCAGGCTTACATCTCAGGCTTCCTCTTAGCTTGGCCAAGTCAGGCTTACACCTCAGGCTTCCTCTTAGCTTGGCCAAGTCAGGCTTACATCTCAGGCTTCCTCTTAGCTTGGCCAAGTCAGGCTTACATCTCAGGCTTCCTCTTAGCTTGACCAAGTCAGGCTTACACCTCAGGCTTCCTCTTAGCTTGACCAAGTCAGGCTTACATCTCAGGCTTCCTCTTAGCTTGACCAAGTCAGGCTTACATCTCAGGCTTCCTCTTAGCTTGACCAAGTCAGGCTTACATCTCAGGCTTCCTCTTAGCTTGACCAAGTCAGGCTTACATCTCAGGCTTCCTCTTAGCTTGACCAAGTCAGGCTTACATCTCAGGCTTCCTCTTAGCTTGACCAAGTCAGGCTTACATCTCAGGCTTCCTCTTAGCTTGACCAAGTCAGGCTTACATCTCAGGCTTCCTCTTAGCTTGACCAAGTCAGGCTCACACCTCAGGCTTCCTCTTAGCTTGACCAAGTCAGGCTTACATCTCAGGCTTCCTCTTAGCTTGACCAAGTCAGGCTTACATCTCAGGCTTCCTCTTAGCTTGACCAAGTCAGGCTTACATCTCAGGCTTCCTCTTAGCTTGACCAAGTCAGGCTCACATCTCAGGCTTCCTCTTAGCTTGACCAAGTCAGGCTCACACCTCAGGCTTCCTCTTAGCTTGACCAAGTCAGGCTTACATCTCAGGCTTCCTCTTAGCTTGACCAAGTCAGGCTTACATCTCAGGCTTCCTCTTAGCTTGACCAAGTCAGGCTTACATCTCAGGCTTCCTCTTAGCTTGACCAAGTCAGGCTTACATCTCAGGCTTCCTCTCAGCTTGACCAAGTCAGGCTCACACCTTAGGCTTCCTCTTAGCTTGACCAAGTCAGGCTCACACCTCAGGCTTCTACCATACTTCCAATAAAAAGAAAAACCATAATCTCTATGTTAGACATAATTTTAATACAAATTTCAATGCTGCCATAGTGACTTCTGGTCAACTCATAGGCTTTAAAGCCTGGTTTTCACTTCTTGTGTTTTCGTAATAAAAAATGGATTCAAAAGGGATCAGAACCTTTAAATGAGACTACGAAATTAAAGCTGCAAAGGTATCCAGGATAAATAAGATCTTTAAGTGTACAGGAAAATAATCAGGGAAAACAGGGACCCACTTAAAACTAGATCTGATTACTAATAATGGACAGAAAATGTAAATTCTTTTTAACAATTACAAGACAGAAATAACACCCCAACAATTAACAAACACAGAGGGTCTGAGAAAAGAATTAAGTAATATCAGAGTCACCAGGGACATGGTTACTAAATACTCCGGTTTAGAGAGTGTAATGATCCAACTAAGTCAGTCACTGACTGCCTTCTGCGTTATATTAACGTAAACGAGAGTTGTGCCGGCGATGTGGAAGATGGCTAATGTAATCCCAATCTTCAAATCGGGAGATAAACCCATACCATTAAATTAACACCCATTAAACCAGATTTCAGAAGTAGACAGATCACTAGAATCGATCATAGCTGATATGATACGAAGCTTCCGTGATGGGTAAAATTTGGTCAAAGTGTCTAGATCCACAGATTCACACAAGGGTGCCGGATCAGCCGGGCTGTGGCTCGTACGTTGGACTGCGTGCGGTCAGCAGTAACAGCCTCGTTGATCAGGCCCTAATCCACCGGGAGGCCTGGTCGTGGACCGGACCGCAGGGGCGTTGATCCCCGGAATACCCTCCAGATTAGGGTCTAGTCTTGACTGACCAATTCACTGACTTCCTTCACTAAGGCGACTGGAGCGGTAAATCATTATAAAGAATAGTGTTGCTTATTTAAATTTCAGTAAGGCTTCGGACAGACTCCCACTCAGAAGACTGTTAAAGAAAGTGGCAGTACATGGTATTGGTGGGGAACCTTAGATATGCTAATATTGTTGACTGAAAGGTGGCAGATGCAGATCAATACAGAAAACTGCCAGATCCTACTTCTAGAGAATGATAATAACCCTTACACTTACAAAAAAAATTGTTGATGTGTGAGACAGACTTGGGAGTCAATGTAAACAGAAATCTGAAGCCAAGACAGTATTGCCTAAGTGTGCATACTATGATTAACAGGTCACTTAGATTCTTAAATTTTTGTCAGTATGTACATGTAAAAGGAGCCCAAAGAAATGAGCCATATAATCTAAGCGAGGCTTAGATTATGTGGCTCATTTCTGGTCCCCGAACTACGCACTTTTCTGATCCCCGAAATCCACACATTTCTGGTCCCCGAACTACACACATTTCTGGTCCCCGAACTACACACATTTCTGGTCCCCGAACTACACACATTTCTGGTCCCCGAACTACACACATTTCTGGTCCCCGAACTACACACATTTCTGGTCCCCGAACTCCACACATTTCTGGTCCCCGAACTACACACAATTCTGGTCCCCGAACTCCACACATTTCTGGTCCCCGAACTACACACATTTCTGGTCCCCGAACTACACACATTTCTGGTCCCCGAACTACACACATTTCTGGTCCCCGAACTACACACATTTCTGGTCCCCGAACTCCACACATTTCTGGTCCCCGAACTACACACATTTCTGGTCCCCGAACTACACACATACAGACAAGGATGAGGAAATTAATCCTCAGGATAAGGAACCTCTCATGCAAGGATAGACTGAGAGTCCTGACGCTACACTCTCCTGGAAGATGTAGACTGAGGAAAGATGTTGAAATATACATGTGGAAGACAGGTTTAAACAAAGGAAATATAAACTGGAGATTAACAACACCTGTCTAGGAAAACACGCGGAATATTGCATTTAGAATTAATATATTCAGATTTAGAAAGAATACAGACAAATGGGACAAACTTCTAAGTAGAGTCGTTGAGGCTAACGCTCTAGGTAGCTTTAAAAATAGGTTGAGAGAGAAGGTTTGGGTTTGAGAAAGACCTGCCCAGCATGGGCCAGAAGGTTCGACTAGAGAAAGGGAGGCATGGAGTTGGGAGAGAGGGGTGGGAATAGGGTGAGGGGGGATTGGGAGTAGGAGTGGGGTGAGGGAGTGAGGGCATATGGGATGAAGTGAGGAGATATAGGAGAGGGGAAAGGAGTGAGGGACGGTGTGGGGTGGGAGTGAGTGCATAGGGGAGAGAGTGGGTGGATATGGGCGGGGGTGGATATAGACTGGTGGGAGTGGGTGGGATGGAGAGGGGGAAGGAGGGGGGTTGGAGTGGGTGGAGAGGGGCAGGAGTGGGTGGAGAGGGACGGGGGAGGGTTGAGAGGGGCGGGAGTGGGCGGTGCCGCCTCAGGGTGCTTCCACACAACGGGTGGCCAGGATCGGAGAGTCACGCACACATTTGCATATCAATGGTTGGACGGTAAATGCAATATGCTCGCGTCAGCCCACAGCTTCATGGGCGTAAATAATAACCTCTGCTGGCCCCCACTCTTGTGGGGCCCCGAACCCGCCTGTGGGGGGCCTTATACTCAGTTGTAGGCTCAATAACTGCTTGTAGGGGCCCCCAATGACCGTTTGTGATCACTAAAGGCTCCCTTGAGAGCCCCAATGCCGCTTGAGGGGCCCCACACTTTCATGTAAAGTTCCCATGCCCGCTTGTGGAGGGCCCCATCAACGCTATGAGGGGTTCAAAACCTGCTTGTGGCCCTCATGTTTGTTGTGTTCCTGACGCTCCCCATTATGGGTCACCCACACTTCACTTACAGGTCACCCACGCCCACTTTCGAGTTTTCACGCCCATTTGTTGGTCCCCCCCCCTCGCCCGTTTCTGGGAAGGGGCGAAGTCCCTTCCCCGCCTCCTTCAGGGTTAATGGGAGTGCTTCACACTGCCCCTTCCCTACCATCACCATATCCCTATCCTATCCTCGTATTTCCACTTCTTTACCGTGCTACTTGTCCCTTTTTCTTCCTTTTCGCAGCTCACACCCTTCGCTTCCCTACTTTCACACTCCTCCTAAACCTTAACCGTTCTTTCCCCCACCCTCACCCTGAAACACACTCACCCTCACCCCGAAACACACTCACCTTCACCCCGAAACAACCTCACTTTCACCCCGAAACAACCTCACCCTCACTCTGAAACACCCTCACCCTGAAACACCCTCACCCTGACATACCCTTACCCTCACCCTGAAACACCCTCATCCTTACCCTGCAACACCCTCACTCTCACCCTGAAACACCCTCACCTTCACACCCTACCCACACCCACTGCTCATCTGCAGTGCAGGAAGGTTGGACCAATAGGGACTGGAGAACATCAACACAGTGATAGACTTCAAGAAGCCGAATATATTAAAAGTCACGGGATCAGTCAACACATCTCCGTGGGTACTGAGCCAAGCAGCTGTACCATGTGGGTTCCTATGGCTGAAGTCTTCACTCAGTCGCTCCTCACGAGACACTTGTCAGACAACATGGAAGAGAAATATTCCCTTTGTATAAGAGGAAAAGAAGACAGAATGTAAAAGCTATAGAGGAATAAACCTGTTGAGTATACCAAGTAAACTGAGAGGTATAATTAGCAGTGAAAGATATACGAGGTAAAATATGGAATAAGGACAATTTAAGAAAGGTAGAGGGAATGTGTAGACCAAGTGTTTACACTGAAGTATGCAAATGAACAATACTAAAATAAAGGTAAGGAACAGTTTGTTGCATTTATTGATTTAGAAAAGGCATATGATGCAAATGATCAGCTTTATTGCGAAGCAACGGGGGCAGATGTTGCAAAAGTATGGAATAAGAAGTCGGTTGCTAAAAGCAGTAAATAGTTTTTATGAAGAGTGTAAGGAGAGTATATACAAGAAAATGATTTTACCAGTAAATGTAGGAGTTAAAAAAGAAAGTGTGAAGCCACTTCGGCTGTTTAACATATTTACATATTGGCTTGTGAAAGAAACGAATGTTAGTGTTGGGTAGAGATGCAGCATTAACGTAAATGATAGAAGGTGACAGCTGTCACTCTTGCTCTTTGCTGATGACGCAGTTCTTTTGTGAGATATTTAAAAAAAAAGTTACGAAGGTTAACAAATGACTTTAAGAATGTGTGTAAAAGAAGGGAATTAAAAGTGACCATAGAAAGGAACAAGGTGATGAGAATAAAACTGAATAATGAAATTAGGACCCCAATGGAAATAAGTCACATATGCTGCTATGTATGATAATCTATGGAACTGTATTTGTGTATACCTGGATAAACTTAGATATCAAATTTGATGTCCAGTCTTTCATTGGTCAATTGTTTTATTTCGATCATCTTGTTCCTTTCAAATCTCGTGACTGATGGAAAAAGAACCAAGTCTCCTTCTTACATCTTCTTCCTAAAGTCCGGGTATTAAAATGGAACAATTATATGGAGGTACCAAAGTATAGTGGTACCAACATTGTCATATGGGTGTGAGGTATGGGCTTTAAATGTTGCGACAAAGAGAAGGCCGGGGGCAGCGGAGATGATATCTGAGAGCAATGTGTCGTGTGAATATTGTAGAGTTTCCATGGGTATAAATCAGTAGGCTGAAGAGGGGTTGTTGTTGTGGTATAGACATTCAGAAATGATGAAACAGTGTAGGACAACTAGGAGTGTGTAAATCTGGGGTGGAAGGAATGGGGAGTAAGTCATTATTGGAATGGCTGGGACGAGGGGGGTAAAAGAGGCTTTTAGTAGTTGATCAGACCCTGTTCCACCACGAGGACTGGTCTCAGACCGGTCCGCGGGGGCGTTGCCCCCCGAAACCCTCAGCAGGTATACTCCAGGTGTTAGAAATTTAAGAAATCAACAGGCTTGAGTTAGGGTGTTAGATTGGAGTGGGTGAAGACAAGTAGTTTTTATGGCTTCAGGGTCCTGTTGGAGTGTGATCAAGATAATATCTATGAAAGAATTCAGGGAAACCAGTTAGCCTGACGCAGGTCTGCAGGCAGGCAGTCCCGTGCATGAACCCTGAAGGAGTGGGTAGGGATGTTGCATTTCAGTGAGTCATATGATCTCTATGTGAGCGCACTTCTGACAAGACAGCTATTAAATGAATGATGGTAAATGTGTTTATTTTGGGGACGGGATCACTGAACCTTGGTGGGAGTGGCCAGTGTGGTGAAAAAAAATGGAGACAGGAAACAAAGAACCAACGTCTGGCATCAGCGTCTGTCTCAAAAGATTTGGAGATTGCAAGAAATGTAAAGGTTCGCTTGGAAAAACATGACACTAGAACACTGCAGTAGGCCTTCTGGCTCGTGCTTGGCAGGCCTTACTCACACCTTGCTACTCAGAATTTTTTCTAATATATATTTATAAAATTACACAAGGCTTATTGATGCTACTTGACAGTTTGTTAAGTTCCTCTACAACTATTTTGTCACGTCAGAAAACCAGCACGGATTTAAAGATGGAAAATCCTGTCTTACAGACTTACTGGATAATGAGAGGCCGTAGCTGCAGACTTGGTAAACTTGTATTTGTTTAAATTGAATTCCAGTAGCTGGATGATGGACCACTGAGAGCAGCTGGCCAACTGGCCATCACCTCCAGGAAATTTCCTCTTCAGTTACAATCCCTCTGGTGGACGCCAGAAGAGTGTCACACTACAAATTTAATCCATGTTGGTACAAATTTAAAAATCTGCAAAACAGTGTTTATAAAGAATTGGAATAGTTGGATTCTGAACGATAACTGGAGAACGGCAGCAAGTGTGGATGGCCTGGACACAAGGGGTCCCTGTGCCTTGCCTGCTCCATACTATCCCGTGTGACAAGCCGCTGTCACCCTACTTGGCTGCCTCGTCACGCAAGACTATGGTCATGATGGGCAAATCTCTTGTAAGGATGTATAATACTGCTAGTCAGAGCTTAGTTTGGTCACGTTCTACAGGGAGCCACCAAGGCTTCTTTCTCTACCCTTACCGCCTAGGAAGCTTCCTTGATGCCGGCAAAGGGCTCTCTGGATTCTAAGAAACGGAGCTACCCTTTCCTTCAGTGGATCAAAAAACTAGAAGTGCAGAGGTTTGCAACCAGGAGGTATGAATTACGAGTAGAGATAAGCGTAGCTGAACCCGACGACATTAGAGGACAGAAGGACCCGGGAAGACATGATAACACCTGGTCAAGCATGTCAATAAATTGGTATGTCCTGCTAGGAGAGGCTAGGGGAACTTAAAGTGATAATACTGGAGGATATAAGGACTCGGGGTGACTTAATAACGAAAAAAATGCTGAAAGATAACGATAGGGCGAATAGGGACACATTGAGAGATGGGAAAGAGGAATACGAGGGCACAGCTGGAAGCTGAAAATTCATGAGTCACAGGGATATTAGGAAGTATTTCTTTAGTCATAGAGTAGTTAAGAAGAATCTGAAGAGTGATGTAGCAGAAACAGGAGCCATATATAGCTTTAATGCTCTCGAAGCCAAGAGAGAGTGAATGTAGCAGCGACCACCGAAGAGGCGGGGCCAAGAGCTCAGACTCGACCCCTGCAACCACAAATATGTGAACACACACACATACACACACACACACACACACACACACACACACACACACACACACACACACACACACACACACACACACACACACACACCGTCATGTTTCTTACATGAATACTGAACCATGAATCACACCTCTTCTCTGCGGGAGGGAGTACCATGAAGTGTATGTCCGTGTATACCCTGCCTGCACTCTATGTCCTTCCATGCATAACATCCGTGTCCGCTACACCTGCGCTACGTGCCCGGGTAGGCATGCGTGTCCCTGGAGCAAGCATGTCGCCTTTGTCCGTTCCTGCATTGCGTGTCCCGTACTTTGCTTCTAACACCTGCCTCTCTCCTGCCTTCAACATCAATCCTGTCCTGCCTGCAACCCATATCTAAGCTACAGCATGTCCCACTCGTCTTTTAACCCATGTCCAAATAATGTCCCACACTGCCTACAACCTATGGCCTAATAATGTCTTACCTTGCCTGCCCCACGTGTCCAAACTATCTCACATCAGGTTTACAATCCGTGTACAAGCAGTTTCTCAATTCATCATAAGTTGCAGGCAAGATACGTCTGCACCCCATGTCCAAATCATATCCCACCCAGAAATCCATGTCTTAGCTATCCATCACGCTGCCTGCAACCCGTGTCCAACGACGTCTCATACTCCCTGCGCCGCGTGTCCAGCGACGTCCCATCCTTCTTGCACCACGTGTTTAACCCATGTCACCCCGCCCCTGTCTGTACCATGTGTTGAAGCCATGCCTGCCCTGCCTGCACCACGTGTCCAAGCCAAGCATCACACTCCCTACAACCCATGTCCAAACCAGCCTGCTGCCTGCACCAGGTGTCCACCTCCGGCCCGGGCTACAGACGCCTCTACCTAGCAGCTCTCATCTGGACCTGAGTGATGGAACACGTCCAGTGTTGCAAGCAGAGAGCTTTTTGCCGCCGAGGCTCACGGCACCATTAGCCCCGTTGAAGTCTTAAACGGAGTCGCACACACCCGTTTGTCTCCTGTTTGCCGTTGGCCCGGAGGTCTGGGAAGGCGGGCAGCGGGAAGGGAGAGAGGGGAAGGGAACAAGACAGGAGGAAACGAGTGTGAGAAAGAGGGATGTGGACGGGAGGGTGGGAGAGAAGGAAGAGGCAAAGGGAGCTGTCAGGTTATTATGTACAGTAATATGGATTATGGTCTTCCCCTTGCATGAGAGCCTCGCTGGCCAGTTTGTGTACACTAATGACCAATGGACGGCATTCTTGTGTTCATGACGGCTTGTTTTGTCAGTGTCGGGAGGAGAGGGGTGGTGTGTGTGTGTGTGTGTGTGTGTGTGTGTGTGTGTGTGTGTGTGTGTGTGTGTGTGTGTGTGTGTGTGTGTGTGTGTGTGTGTGTGTGTTTGTTTGTGTGTGTGTGTGTGTGTGTGTGTGTGTGTGTGTGTGTGTGTGTGTGTGTGTGTGTGTGTGTGTGTGTGTGTGTGTGTGTGTGTGTGTGTGTGTACACCTATATTTGTGATGAATGGTTTGAAAAACCGACAAGTTGAAGATTGAGACACTTATGCAGCATATGGGAATCTTTATTCAGGAAACGTTTCGCCACACAGTGGCTTCATCAGTCCAATACAAAGAGGAAGGCATGAGGAGAGGAGGAGTATGAGGTAATCAGTCCCTCAGCCTGGAGGGACTGATTACCTCATACTGCAGGGGTCAATTCACAGCTCCAGGCCCCGCTACTAGATCCACTCTCTCCTGGCTTCAAGAGTCGTATTGTATCTCTTCTTAAAGCTGTGTATGGATGTTGCTTCTGCTACTTCACTCTCCAGATTATTCCACTTCCTGGTAATTGCAAGACTGAAGAAATACTTCCTAACATCCCTATGGTTCATCTGAGTTTTCATCTTCTAGCTATACCCTCTTGTTCGTATATCCCACCTCTGAAATATTCTGTTCTCCGCCTTGTCAATTCCTCTCAGTATTTTGTACGTCGTTATCATATCCCTCCTATCTCTCCTATCCTTCAGTATCGTCAGGTCGATTTCCCTTAACCTCTCCTCGAAGGACATACCCCTTAGCTCCGGGACTAGTCTTGTTACAAACCTTTGCACTTTCTCCAATTTCATGATATACTTGCCCAGGTATGGGTTCCAAACTGGTGCTGCTTACTCTAATATGGTCCTGACGTACACGGTGTACAGAATCTTGACTAACTCTTTACCTAGACGTCGAAAAGCTATTCTTAGATTTGCCAGACACGCATTTGTTGCAGCAGTTATATGGCTGATGTGCACCACTGGAGATTTGCAGCCTTTGCCTCTCAATCCTGTACTCTGTCTTGATAGACGGACCTTAACTCTTTCCTAACCTATAGGCATGACTTACACTAGTGGATTTTTCCCCTAGTGACACTCCTGCTGCTTCATCCCATTTGTCTACAGTATATAAGTCACTTCTCCCCACATATGCTGTAACAAGAGATCTCTGGTTATAACCATAGCTATGATTTTTATAGAGGTGGACCGGTAAGCCAGCGGAAGTTCTCGGACAGATGACCAAAAAAGCAGCTGTGGGTCATTATATGACTAAGACCCGCGACAGGAAACACTTGTCCTGTTTCCTGACAAACATTATACCTACCTATCTATGCTGATGGACTGAACACATCGACTCAAGGCTCAGGGACAGATTGCCTCAAACTCCTCCTAATCTTCCACCGTTCTTCTCTGTAATGGACTGTAGAAGCCACTGGCTGGCGAAGCGTAATAAAGATTCCCAAATGTTGCACAAGTGTCTCATTCTTCAGCAACACTGCGACACTACCTAGCAAGGGAGTCACTGAATTACAGCTCCAGCCATAAGAGGCATCTACCATTCTCTTCCTCTCACCCTCCTCAGGTTACTCTCCCTCTCTCTTCTTTCCTCACCCTCCCTTCCTTTTCTCTCACTCCCCCTTTTTCCCCCTCTCCCTCTCTCCCTTCTTTCACCTCTGTCTTCATTTCATTCTTTCCTTTTCCTTCCTACCTCCATTCCTTCTCACTCTCCTCTCCCTCCCTATCTCCCTTCTTCCTCTCTTCACCTTCCCACTCCCCTTCCGTTCCTCCCTCCCCCTCTCCCTCCCACCACACATCAGCTTGGAAGGTGTACCTGGAGTCAGTATTGTGCATAAAGCTTAGAGATAACATCAGCTTAGCAAATCACTACTCCATACACGCCTCTCTCAGCTGCTTATCTTATCCTGATAAGAGGGTGGGCGGCACAGAGGGCGGGAGTTCGCAACACAGAGGGCAAGGGTGGGCGGCACATAAGGCAAGAATGGGCGGTGCACGCAGGATGGGAGGCACAAACATTTATTAACTCTTAAGAAGACGAGAGGAGGGCCAGGGGAAACATGATCCAAGCATACAAAATACTCGGGGAATTTGAGTGGTCAGGGACAGATTGAGGCACGGGACATAGACGGCACGTGAAGATGCAGCAGAGCCAGACTGACGTCAGGAAGAACGTTTTCAGCATTTCCTTGGCGAGGGTAACCCACTACATAAAGAGATGGGGGGCACAGTTTCAGGAGTAAGTACGACAAAGCCCTGGAGGACCAGAAATCAAGGAAACCAGGAGCTGTAAGGCTACCCTTTGAAATGCACTAGATAAGTATACAAACTGAGGATAAATGAGAGGAGTATGTTGATGGTATACTGGTGGTGGTGGTGGTGGGTGGTGGTGGTGGTGGTGGTGGTGGTGGTGGTGGTGGTGGTGGTGGGTGGCACACTGGGTGGTGGTGATGGCACACTGGGTGATGGTGATGGCACACTGGGTGATGGTGATGACACACTGGGTGGTGATGGTGGGTGGCACACTGGGTGGTGGTGATGGCACACTGGGTGGTGATGGTGGGTGGCACACTGGGTGGTGGTGAGTGGCACACTGGGTGGTGGTGGGTGGCACACTGGGTGGTGATGATGGCACACTGGGTGGTGGTGATGGCACACTGGGTGGTGATGGTGGGTGGCACACTGGGTGGTGGTGATGGCACACTGGGTGGTGATGGTGGGTGGCACACTGGGTGGTGGTGGGTGGCACACTGGGTGGTTGTGATGGCACACTGGGTGGTGATGAGGCACACTGGGTGGTGGTGATGGCACACTGGGTGGTGGTGATGGTACACTGAGTGGTGATGGTGGGTGGCACACTAGGTGGTGGTGGTGGGTGGCACACTGTGTGGTGGTGATGGCACACTGGGTAGTGGTGATGGTGGTGGTGGTGGGTGGCACACTGGGTGGTGGTGATGGCACACTGGGTGGTGATGGTGGGTGGCACACTGGGTGGTGGTGGTGGTGGGTGGCACACTGGGTGGTGATGGTGGGTGACACACTGGGTGGTGGTGATGGCACACTGGGTGGTGGCGGGTGGAACACTGGGTGGTGATGATGGGTGGCACACTGGGTGGTGGTGGGTGGCACACTGGGTGGTGGTGGGTGGCACACTGGGTGGTGGTGGGTGGCACACTGGGTGGTGGTGATGGCACACTGGGTGGTCGTGGGTGGCACACTGGGTAGTGGTGGGTGGCACACTGGGTGGTGGTGGGTGGCACACTGGGTGGTGGTGGGTGGCACACTGGGTGGTGGTTGTGGGTGGCACACTTGGTGGTGGTGGCGGGTGGAACACTGGGTGGTGGTGGGTGGCACACTGGGTGGTGGTGGTGGTGGTGGTGGGTGGCACACTGGATGGTGGTGGTGGGTGGCACACTGGGTGGTGGTGGGTGGCACACTGGATGGTGGTGGGTGGCACACTGGATGGTGGTGGGTGGCACACTGGGTGGTGATGGGTGGCACACCGGGTGGTGGCGGGTGGTACACTGGGTGGTGGTGGGCGACACACTGGGTGGTGATGGTGGGTGGCACACTGGGTGGTGGCGGGTGGCACACTGGGTGGTGATGATGGGTGGCACACTGGGTGGTGGCGGGTGGTACACTGGGTGGTGGTGGTGGTGGTGGGTGGCACACTGGGTGGTGCGGGTGGCAGACTGGGTGGTGATGATGGGTGGCACACTGGGTGTGTGGTGGTGGTGGTGGGTGGCACACTGGGTGGTGATGATGGGTGGCACACTGGGTAAGGAGGGGCTCACACACACACAACACACACACACACACACACACACACCCCACACACACACACACACACACACACACACACACACACACACACACACACACTCACACACACACACACACACACACACACCACACACACACACACACACCCCACACACACACACACACACACACACACACACACACACACACACACATACACACACACACACACACACACACACACACACACACACACACACACTCACACACACACACATACACACACACATACCCCACACACACACACACACACATACACACACACATACACACACACATACACACACACATACACACACACATACACACACACACACACACACACACACACACACACACACACACACACACACATACACACACACACATACACACACACATACACACACACACACACACACACACACACACAGTAGAGCTACAAGTGGAGGGAGAAGCAGGAAGGCCAGGACGAATGAAGCCAAACTACAAGAAAGGGGACTACACAGGAATGAGGAACTACCTGAACGGGTTCAGTGGGACAGAGAACTGGCAGGGAAACCAGTTAATGAGATGATGGAATATGTAGCAATAAAATGCAAGGAGGCTGAGGAGAGGTTTGTACCCAAGGGTAACAGGAGTAATGAAAAAGCCAGGATGAGCCCATGGTTTACCCAAAGGTGCAGGGAGGCAAAAACCAAGTGTGCTAGGGAATGGAAGAAATATAGAAGGCAAAGGACCCAGGAGAATAAGGAGAACAGTCGTAGAGCCAGAAATGAATATGCACAGATAAGAAGGGAGGCCCAAAGACAATATGAAAATGACATAGCAGCGAAAGCCAAATCTGACCCGAAACTGTTGTACAGCCACATCAGGAGGAAAACAACAGTCAAGGACCAGGTAATCAGGCTAAGGAAGGAAGGAGGAGAGACACAGGAAATGACCGGGAAGTATGTGAAGAACTCAACAAGAGATTCAAAGAAGTGTTCACAGAGGAGACAGAAGGGACTCCAGAAAGACGGAGAGGTGGGGCACACCACCAAGTGCTGGACACAGTGCACACAACCGAGGAAGAAGTGAAGAGGCTTCTGAGTGAGCTAGATACCTCAAAGGCAATGGGGCCAGATAACATCTCCCCATGGGTATTGAGAGAGGGAGCAGAGGCGCTATGTGTACCCCTAACAACAATATTCAATACATCTATCGAAACAGGGAGATTGCCTGAGGCATGGAAGACAGCAAATGTAGTCCCAATCTTTAAAAAAGGAGACAGACATGAAGCATTAAACTACAGACCAGTGTCACTGACATGTATAGTATGCAAAATCATGGAGAAGATTATCAGGAGAAGAGTGGTGGAACACCTAGAAAGGAATGATCTCATCAACAGCAGCCAGCATGGTTTCAGGGACGGGAAATCCTGTGTCACAAACCTACTGGAGTTCTATGACATGGTGACAGCAGTAAGACAAGAGAGAGAGGGGTGGGTGGATTGCATTTTCTTGGACTGCAAGAAGGCGTTTGACACAGTTCCACACAAGAGATTGGTGCAAAAACTGGAGGACCAAGCAGGGATAACAGGGAAGGCACTACAATGGATCAGGGAATACTTGTCAGGAAGACAGCAGCGGGTGGTGGTTGTGGGTGGCACACTTGGTGGTGGTGGCGGGTGGAACACTGGGTGGTGGTGGGTGGCACACTGGGTGGTGGTGGTGGTGGTGGGTGGCACACTGGATGGTGGTGGTGGGTGGCACACTGGGTGGTGGTGGGTGGCACACTGGATGGTGGTGGGTGGCACACTGGATGGTGGTGGGTGGCACACTGGGTGGTGATGGGTGGCACACCGGGTGGTGGCGGGTGGTACACTGGGTGGTGGTGGGCGACACACTGGGTGGTGATGGTGGGTGGCACACTGGGTGGTGGCGGGTGGCACACTGGGTGGTGATGATGGGTGGCACACTGGGTGGTGGCGGGTGGTACACTGGGTGGTGGTGGTGGTGGTGGGTGGCACACTGGGTGGTGGCGGGTGGCAGACTGGGTGGTGATGATGGGTGGCACACTGGGTGGTGGTGGTGGTGGTGGTGGGTGGCACACTGGGTGGTGATGATGGGTGGCACACTGGGTAAGGAGGGGCTCACACACACACACACACACACACACACACACACACACACACACACACACACACACACACACACACACACACACACACACACACACACACCACACAACACACACACACCACACACACACACACACACACACACACACCACACACACACACACACACACACACACACACACACACACACACACACACACACACACACACACACACACACACACACACACACACACACACACACACACACACTCACACACACACACATACACACACACATACACACACACACACACACACACATACACACACACATACACACACACATACACACACACATACACACACACATACACACACACACACACACACACACACACACACACACACACACACACACACACATACACACACACACATACACACACACACACACACACACACACACACACACACACACACACAGTAGAGCTACAAGTGGAGGGAGAAGCAGGAAGGCCAGGACGAATGAAGCCAAACTACAAGAAAGGGGACTACACAGGAATGAGGAACTACCTGAACGGGGTTCAGTGGGACAGAGAACTGGCAGGGAAACCAGTTAATGAGATGATGGAATATGTAGCAATAAAATGCAAGGAGGCTGAGGAGAGGTTTGTACCCAAGGGTAACAGGAGTAATGAAAAAGCCAGGATGAGCCCATGGTTTACCCAAAGGTGCAGGGAGGCAAAAACCAAGTGTGCTAGGGAATGGAAGAAATATAGAAGGCAAAGGACCCAGGAGAATAAGGAGAACAGTCGTAGAGCCAGAAATGAATATGCACAGATAAGAAGGGAGGCCCAAAGACAATATGAAAATGACATAGCAGCGAAAGCCAAATCTGACCCGAAACTGTTGTACAGCCACATCAGGAGGAAAACAACAGTCAAGGACCAGGTAATCAGGCTAAGGAAGGAAGGAGGAGAGACAACAGGAAATGACCGGGAAGTATGTGAAGAACTCAACAAGAGATTCAAAGAAGTGTTCACAGAGGAGACAGAAGGGACTCCAGAAAGACGGAGAGGTGGGGCACACCACCAAGTGCTGGACACAGTGCACACAACCGAGGAAGAAGTGAAGAGGCTTCTGAGTGAGCTAGATACCTCAAAGGCAATGGGGCCAGATAACATCTCCCCATGGGTATTGAGAGAGGGAGCAGAGGCGCTATGTGTACCCCTAACAACAATATTCAATACATCTATCGAAACAGGGAGATTGCCTGAGGCATGGAAGACAGCAAATGTAGTCCCAATCTTTAAAAAAGGAGACAGACATGAAGCATTAAACTACAGACCAGTGTCACTGACATGTATAGTATGCAAAATCATGGAGAAGATTATCAGGAGAAGAGTGGTGGAACACCTAGAAAGGAATGATCTCATCAACAGCAGCCAGCATGGTTTCAGGGACGGGAAATCCTGTGTCACAAACCTACTGGAGTTCTATGACATGGTGACAGCAGTAAGACAAGAGAGAGAGGGGTGGGTGGATTGCATTTTCTTGGACTGCAAGAAGGCGTTTGACACAGTTCCACACAAGAGATTGGTGCAAAAACTGGAGGACCAAGCAGGGATAACAGGGAAGGCACTACAATGGATCAGGGAATACTTGTCAGGAAGACAGCAGCGAGTCATGGTACGTGGCGAGGTGTCAGAGTGGGCACCTGTGACCAGCGGGGTCCCGCAGGGGTCAGTCCTAGGACCAGTGCTGTTTCTGGTATTTGTGAACGACATGACGGAAGGAATAGACTCTGAGGTGTCCCTGTTTGCAGATGACGTGAAGTTGATGAGAAGAATACACTCGATCGAAGACCAGGCAGAACTACAAAGGGATCTGGACAGGCTGCAGAACTGGTCCAGCAATTGGCTCCTGGAGTTCAATCCCACCAAGTGCAAAGTCATGAAGATTGGGGAAGGGCAAAGAAGGCCGCAGACGGAGTACAGTCTAGGGGGTCAGAGACTACAAACCTCACTCAAGAAAAAGATCTTGGGGTGAGTATAACACCAGGCACATCTCCTGAAGCGCACATCAACCAAATAACTGCTGCAGCATATGGGCGCCTAGCAAACCTCAGAACAGCATTCCGACATCTTAATAAGGAATCGTTCAGGACCCTGTACACCGTATACGTTAGGCCCATATTGGAGTATGCGGCACCAGTTTGGAACCCACACCTAGCCAAGCACGTAAAGAAACTAGAGAAAGTGCAAAGGTTTGCAACAAGACTAGTCCCAGAGCTAAGAGGTATGTCCTACGAGGAGAGGTTAAGGGAAATCAACCTGACGACACTGGAGGACAGGAGAGATAGGGGGGACATGATAACGACATACAAAATACTGAGAGGAATTGACAAGGTGGACAAAAACAGGATGTTCCAGAGATTGGACACAGTAACAAGGGGACACAGTTGGAAGCTAAAGACACAGATGAATCACAGGGATGTTAGGAAGTATTTCTTCAGCCACAGAGTAGTCAGTAAGTGGAATAGTTTGGGAAGCGATGTAGTGGAGGCAGGATCCATACATAGCTTTAAGCAGAGGTACGATAAAGCTCACGGCTCAGGGAGAGTGACCTAGTAGCGATCAGTGAAGAGGCGGGGCCAGGAGCTCGGACTCGACCCCCGCAACCTCAACTAGGTGAGTACAACTAGGTGAGTACACACACACACACACACACACACACACACATACACACACACACATACACACACACATACACACACACACACATACACACACACATACACACACACATACACACACACATACACACACACACACACACACACACACACACACACACACACACACACACACACACACACACACACATTGCATTTTTTTGGACTACAAGAAGGCCTTCGACACAGTTCCTGAAAAGAGATTAGTGCAGAAGCTAGAGCATCAGGCGCGTATAACAGGAAGGGCACTGCAATGGATCAGAGAATACCTGACAGGGAGGCAATAACGAGTCATGGTACATGATGAAGTATGACAGTGGATGCCTGTGACGAGCGGGGTCCCACAGGGGTCAGTTCAAGGACCAGTACTATTTTTGGTATATGTGAATGACATGATGGAAGGGATAGACTCAGAGGTGTCCTTGTTAGCAGATGATGTGAAGTTAATGAGGAGAATTAAATCGGATGAGGATCAGACAGGACTACAACAAGACCTGGACAGACTGGACACCTGGTCCAGCAACTGACTCCTTGAATTCAACCCTGCCAAATGCAAGGTCATGAAGATCGGGGAAGGGCAAAGAAGACCAGATCTAGGTGACCAAAGACTGCAAACCTCACTCAAGAAAAAAGATCTTGGGGTGAGTATAACACCGAGCATGTCTCCGAAAGCACACATCAACCAGATAACTGCTGCAGCATACGGGCGCCTGGCAAACCTGAGAATAGCGTTCCTATACTTTAGTAAGGAATCGTTCAAGACACTATACATCGTGTACGTCATGCCCATACTGGAATATGCAACATCAGTTTGGAACCCACACCTGGTCAAGCACGTCAAGAAATTAGAGAAAGTGCAAAGGTTTGCAACAAGACTAGTCCCAGAGCTATGGGGACTGTCCTACGAAAAAAAGTTAAGGGAAATCGGCCTGACGACACTGGGGGACAGGAGGGTCAGGGGAGACATGATAACTACATGTAAAATACTGCTGGAAATTGACAGGGTGGACAAAGACAGGATGTTCCAGAGATGGGACACAGAAACAAGGGGTCACAACTGGAAGATGAAGACTCCTATGAGTCAAAGGGATGTTAGGAAGTATTTCTTTAGTTATAGAGTTGTCAGACAGTGGAATAGCCTAGAAAGCGACGTAGTGGAGGCGGGAACCATACATAGAGAGAGGACCTCGTAGCAATCAGTGAAGAGGTGGGGCCAGGAGCTATGAATCGACCCCTGCAACCAAAAATAGGTGAGTACAAATAGGTGAGTACACGTCCAGGGTAATTCATAGATAGATAACGAATTCACTATATCACTTCTACCTCGGTAAAGAGTCGTGCCACGGATTTGCGAGACGACACTTAGTTCTCAGCCAGGCATCACACGGTTATATACAAGTCTCTCCGTGTACATTTCTCCGTGTACATAAACGCAGACTTTACTTTAATCCCTATTTAAATGATTTAAATAGCGTTGATGACGCATAACGATTATGTGTAGTTTTAATGACTTTCGTGTAGCCGATAGGCTTTAAACCCAATAAACCAAACTGCCAGGGGTCACAGGGCAACACGAGGACGATTTATACCTCGACTATAAACTGCGGTAAAGAACCCGACGTCATGAAGGGTCGAGGAAAGGGCGAGGCTGACAGTCCCTTTCTTCACGTGTTAACTGAAACTTCCCTTCAATTATCATCTCCAGTACCTCCACCCCTTCCAACCCACCACAACCCCAGGAGACATCCACACATGAACCTCCCCCAACATCCAAGGAGACGTCCATACCTTGCCACCAACCACAATCCTAGGAGACGTTCTCTCCTATGCTTCCAACCATCACTAGTGAAGGCGACCTCTAGAATATTTTTTTTTGTTTCTCAAACGATAAATCCTTTTTTTTTTTCCTTTTGCAAAAATTCAGTGTTTGAAACAAATGAAAATGACAAGATAAACTCATTTCCAACATAGACTTGGGACATACATCATAGCATCATATTAACCAATGTTGACGACCCTAGAATTTTTGAGTGACATCCACTGAGGACACTGCTGATCTTCAAGCAGATATAATATAAATCCTCCACTGAAAAAAAGTATGATGTTCACTGAGGACACATTTCAGCCACTCTGTTAAGGAAACAAATGAGAAGTACAAACTGGAACGGAGTATGAAGTTAATCATTAAATAGAGCGAAGGTATAACGTGAAGAACTTAAAAGTGATAAGATAAGAGGATCATATTTTCAAGACTCACGTCAATGTTATTATAACAACCATGAGAAAAAAAAAAGATGAGTAATGAGAATCTTCAAAGCAAGAGATGACATGACAGGCAAATAGATTTTAAATTTTCTGACGAATGTAACACAAAGAACAGTAATGAACAGGGTAAAGTTTAGCTTTACCAAAGAGCTTAGTACCCCAGGGTTCGGTCCTGCCACCTGTAATGTTTCTGACCCTCTTAGCAAAAACAGATAAAAACGCTAACCACAGCTTCGCATCATCCTCTGCGGACGATATAAAAGTAAGAATGAAAGTCGCTTCGGCAAGACACAAAACTGCAAGAGGATATTAACAAAATCTTCCAGTGAGCAGTAGAAAATAACATGATATCCACTGATGAAAAATTCCAATTTTTCGGATGTGAAAAGAATAAAGAATCCACAGATCACCTGTGCTCTCTCGCTTAAAGTATTGTTCGATGTTGACGACTCCGTTCAAGGCAGGAGAGGTATGAGAACTATAGCAATTCGAGACAGTATACAGATTATTATTATTATTACTATTATTGTAATCAAATTAAGCACTAAGCCTGTAAGAGTCATAGAAAAGCTTGGCTCTCTAGAAGTACAGAAAACTCTCGAAATCTGTCACAGGTGAAAAAAATACAGGTCACCACCACCACTCATCACAACCTATACAACTCTAGGAGACATCTACCTATAATAAAAACCTGGCAGCCTCACACCAGCAACAAATCGACCCCACTCAACTAGGACCCCAGCTACCTCCTTCCACCAGGACCCCACCGACTTCCATTCACTAGGACCCCAACGACTTCCCACTACCAGGACCCCAGAAACCTCCCTCCAACAGGACCCCAGCGACCTCCCACTACCAGGATCCCAGCGACCTCCCACTACCAGGACCCCAGTGACCTCCCACTACTAGGAACCCAGCAACCTCCCACTACTAGGAGTCCAGCAACCTCACACCACCAGCACCCTCACCATTAGCATCCTGGCTACCTCCCACCCCCAGCACCATAGCTACCTCCCACCACCAGCGTCATGGAGACAGTCTGGTGACCGCCCTGGGGACTGATGGGAGGTCGTCATTATAATGTTAACTGTCAGATTGTCTGCTGCAAGTCTGGCCACACCCCCCACCCAGCCTGCCGCCAGCGTCCATCATGCTGCTGAGACCACTATTGTTCCTGCCGCCGCCGCCGCCTCCGCAGCCACCGCCGCAAAACCCATTAAGTCTGCCGCCAGCGGCCATTGTGCAGCTCGACGTTCCTGGTGACCTTACGTTCACATCGCAAGCGTCCAGTCTGCCGCTGCCACTGCTACTGTTCCTGACACCAATACTGCCACTAACATCGTTCCTGCTACTACTAGTACTGTCCTGTTACCACTGCAACTGACCCTGCCACTGCTGCCACCACTGTAGCTGATTTTCCCACTACTGCCACCACTTCAACTGACTCCTGTCACTACAGCCACCACTACGACTGATACAATCGCTACTACCACCACTACAACTGACCCACTGCTGCTGTCACAATAATTGACCCTATAACTGCTGCCAACACTAACGACTGTTTAGGTTTATAAATAAATTAGACAAGCGTATAAGTGAGAATTCCTGGGCTTAAGACCCACCTAGCATGGAGTTGCTATTCTCCTCTTCCACGCATCCAAACTCATTCTTCTCACCCTTTCCTCTTCCACGCATCCAAACTCATTCTTCTCACCCTTTCCATTCCCGTTTATTCCTAATTTCATAAACTTACATTTAAATGCCGAAGCAGACAGTTTATTGCACACTCCGAATCCGGTCTGTGGACGGTAGCCCAAGAAACCGCCTGGAAACTAGGTTCCAGGATTAAGGTAAACAGAAAAAAACTGGATTTATACAAGTATCAATAATTTGTTTTATCTGTTGTAAGCAAATTTTGGATATTGGCTTAATATGTCTGGTATCTTAAGATACCTTGACCTATCACATAGATTATTGGTAAAAACCTAGGTGATACCTACAGACTGGTCTCAGGAGACTCGTGAGCAGACTCTACGGTATATTTATTAGGAAAAAAAACACAAGTGTAACTAATGTGACGTTTTATTGTGGCAATGTTTCGCTCATCAGGGGCTTTATCAAGCCGTAACGGCTTGACGAAACTCCTGGAGAGCGAAACGTTGCCACAGTAAAATGTCACATTAGTTACACTTGTGTTCTTTTACCTGACAGATCTCCAGATGTTGCACATCTCCAGTTGGTTATATACACACTGCTGATGTAACCCGTTTCCTTCAAAAGTATGTGTCTGAAATTATTTTATTGTGTATTCTTCTCCTCCTCTTTATCTACTCTCCTTACTTCTCTCTCTGTTATTTTTTTTTATTATCACACTGGCCGATTCCCACCAAGGCAGGGTGGCCCGAAAAAGAAAAACTTTCACCATCATTCACTCCATCACTGTCTTGCCAGAAGGGTGCTTTACACTACAGTTTTTAAACTGCAACATTAACACCCCTCCTTCAGAGTGCAGGCACTGTACTTCCCATCTCCAGGACTCAAGTCCGGCATGCCGGTTTCCCTGAATCCCTTCATAAATGTTACTTTGCTCACACTCCAACAGCACGTCAAGTATTAAAAACCATTTGTCTCCATTCACTCCTATCAAACACGCTCACGCATGCCTGCTGGAAGTCCAAGCCCCTCTCTGTTATCTTTAGCTATTGCTATCCAGCCGGGCTGTTGTTCGTACGTTGGACTACGTGCGGCCAACAGTAACAGCCTGGTTGATCAGGCCCTGATCCATCGGGAGGCCTGATCGTGCACCGAGCCGCGGGGGCGTTGATCCCCGGAATACCCTCCAGGTAGACTCCAGGTAGGTAGGTATCCACCCTATTTCTGGCGTTTTCCCTTTCATACGGCTAGTGCCTGAGGTTACCCACAACTTTACGTGTGCAATTCGTCTGGAAGCAACGTTCAAGCACCGGTCATAGTGTGATGATGGCTGGTCTAGTGGCTCCTACAAGTGTCAATGGTGTAGAAATGAAGGTGGCGTTGATGTCTGTAGAGATGGGATGCGTTGATGTCTGTAGAGATGGGATGCGTTGATGTCTGTAGAGATGGGATGCGTTGATGTCTGTAGAGATGGGATGCGTTGATGTCTGTAGAGATGGGATGCGTTGATGTCTGTAGAGATGGGATGCGTTGATGTCTGTAGAGATGGGATGCGTTGATGTCTGTAGAGATGGGATGCGTTGATGTCTGTAGAGATGGGATGCGTTGATGTCTGTAGAGATGGGATGCGTTGATGTCTGTAGAGATGGGATGCGTTGATGTCTGTAGAGATGGGATGCGTTGATGTCTGTAGAGATGGGATGTGGCAATTCTAGCCCCGTAGCTGGAGGCCGGTGATTCCGTTCCATGGCTCGGATGCAATGATTCCTGTTTTGCGGCTGGGGCCCGGTATACCTGGAGGATATTCCGGGGATCAACGCCCCCGCGGCCCGGTGCACGACCAGGTCTCCCGGTGGATCAAGGCCTGATCAACCAGACTGTTACTGCTGGCCGCACGAAGTCCAACGTAAGAACCACAGCCCGGCTGATCTGGCACCAAATTTAAGTATCTATCCAGCTTCCAGGGGCCTATTGGTAATTCACCTTATGTATGGTGGGAGGCTGTTGAACAGTCTTGAGCCCCGGACACTTATGGTGTTTTCTCTCAGTGTACCAATGGCGCCCCTACTTTTCACTGGGAGTACTTTGCATCGCCTGCCCAGTCTTTTACTTTCGTAGGGAGTGATTTCTGTGTGCAGGTTAGGGACCAGTCCCTCCAGGATCTTCCAGATGTAGATTATGATCTATCTCTCTCGCCTGCGTTCCAGTGAGTACAAGTCAAGTGCTTCCAAGCGTTCTCAGTAGTTGAGGTGCCTGAAGAACTTATATGTGTAGTGAAGGTCCTCTGTACACTCTCTAGATGTGCAATTTCACCTGCTTTGAATGGAGATGTTAATGTACAGCAGTATTCCAGCCTAGAGAGAACAAGTGATTTGAAAAGGATAATCATTGGCTTGGCATCTCTCGTTTTGAACGTTCTCATTATCCATCCTATCATTTTCTTTGCATTTGTGATCGTGGCACTGTTGTGATCCTTGAAAGTGAGATCCTCAGACATTACTACTCCCAGGTCCCTTACATTATTTTTCCGCTCTATTGTATGGCCGGAGTCAGTAGTATACTCTGTTCTAGTTATTATCTCCTCCAGTTTTCCATAACGGAGTAGTTGGAATTTGTCCTCATTGAACATCATATTGTTTATCGTTGCCCACTGGAAAACTTTGTTTATATCTTCTTGGAGGTTAACCGCGTCCTCAGCAGATGACAGCCTCATGTAGATCCTAGTATCATCCGCAAAGGATGATACGGTGCTGTGGTGTATATCTCTGTCTATGTCTGATATGAGGATGAGGAATAAGATGGGAGCGAGTACTGTGCCTTGTGGAACAGAGCTTTTCATTATGGCAGCTCCAGCCATAGTGAGAAATCACCCTATAGAACGGCATTATCACAGTAAATAGTGGTGTTTACTGGCTTGTAAAACTAATGGCTACTAACATCGGCGGTGTACAACGATGAAGATCTTCCCCAACAATTTCACAAGTAACACACGGGTCACTCACCCGACTAATGATCGGGACCGTAACGTCGCAGGAAAAGCGCCTGGTTTGGCCCCTTTAGAGTAAATATCTCAGACATAGTTCTGGTATCGGCCCTGATTCTTCAAAAAGATTCATCATGAATTATCGTTTCAGTTCCTCGTGTACTTCTTTGTCATCTTCTTTGACCAGTTTCCTTCCTTATTCCCTCCTCCCTCTTCGGTATTATTACATGGTCTTTTGCAACTATATTCTTTACACGTTTTTCGCCTTCGCTGCTTTGCCATTTTCAAATATTGCCACTTCATTCTTATCCTTATGTGTCTCTTCAATGTTCTTCAGCTTCTTTCGCTATCTTTTGACGTCTTCCGTACTTCCTTTTTTTAATGGTCTTTTTTCCAAGCTGCTTCCGGGAAAAACCACACCGAAATCCAGGTCAATGTTTTCTTTCCTCCTGTGAGGTATTAAAGAGTGAAACAGCTTCCACAAATTTATAAAACTACGCCAAACTAGCTGTTGAACTTGCCTGAGGCCCATTGGGAATAGTAAATATGGAATCTCTGTTGAAAAATTAGACACTGTGAAAAACTCTTGGGTACTTTTTTGAGGAAACTTTTTCGCCACAAGTGGCGTTTCCTAAATAAAGATCCCCAAGAGTTGACATGTGTCAAATTTATCAACATGTCGGTTCTCTAAACCCATCATCTACAAATATGGAATCCATTGAAAAACTTTTTTGTCCAAAGGGCTTCATCAGTCCATACAAAAACCCGGGTGTAAGAGAGGAGGATTTTTGGGGTAATCGTTCCTCAACTTGGATCGAATATCAGCTATCAGCCTTGAAAAGAGTTTTAAAGGCTAGTCAGCAGGGTTTAAAAACCACCCAAGTCTCCTTCGTTATTTTTTCTGCTGGTCTTCCTGTTAATTTGTTAGTAGGGGAAAAAATGGGTGACCCGCTCAAAGTCTCATAAGAACACCTTCCAAAAAAAGTACGCCAAAAGTGAAATTTTACGGGTCACGGCGAAAAACAAAGGGACAGACTGTTTACCCAGCTTTTTTTTGGGCTTTTTGAAGGTTTTTAAATCATGACTTAATAAACTTATACAGACTGAAAAAGTCTTTAAAAAAGATTATTTATCTCCTTGTGTCTTTGCTTCACAAGCATCAGTCTTAAAAATGGTGTCCTTGCTCAAGGTTATTGGGTTTTTTGAGAGAGGAGGGAGAGGAGGAGAGAGAGAGAGAGAGAGGGGGAAGAGAGAGAGAGGAGAGAGAAGAGAGAAGAGAAGAGGAGAGAGAGAGAGAGGGGGAGAGAGAGAGAGAAGAGAGAGATGTAAGAAGATTTTACGTTTTAAAAACATAAAAGGAGGGGCACTACAGAAGGGCCCGTTGGGTGAAAATAGTGATAGGCCAACATTCAGGTTTTTTCCAAAGGGGTTTGCTATCGAAAAAGTTATTGTTACCCCGCCACCAAAAAATAAAAAAGGCACTGTTGGAAATGACATTACCACTAAATTAAACAGTGAAAACTTAACTTAAAAACAAAAATCGCCTGCCAGCCGCCCCTGCAGCAGGTCTAGAAGCGCGAAACCCTCTCACAAAGGGCTTCAAATTATATTTGTAAAATTATAATTACCCCTAGGGGGTGTTTGTCACATATTTATTCACTGATGGTTGACAAAATCATCTTTTTGGACTCAAAATCCACCCTACTGCCGACTATAGCGATTACAAACTCCTTGCGCCAAGAACTCGCAGTCCCCCGTACCACAAAAATTCATAACTACCTTCTCTTGTACGTGAGCTATGGGTTTTTTCACACCTTCGACAGGATCGGTGACTTGATAGAAGCTGAAGTGTCCTTTGGGTGTCCATTCTTCCCCTTTTTAGGAAAAACCCCTGGTACATATGTTTCCCCAAATTTGTCTTTATTGTTCACAATCTTATCACAAGAGAAGCTGATCACACTTCTCTTAAGTGTTTATTGTGTTTTGTGAGACACTTTGTTCACACTAACGCACAGATCGTTGTTCTTTGTTGGTTATCCTGGCGTCAGTGTCACTCTCAGTAGAGTCAAAAGTAATCTGAAGACGCCACAGCGCCCCATGCCGTCACTGCCCCTTGCACAAAAAAAAAGCTGACCTAGTACTTTTTGCTTCCTTGCCACTTCCTCGATAAAGCATAGACAACAATGTCCACTATCTTTTCTATGGTAATGAAGTGGGAGCAGGATTTTCCTTAATTGTCCTGCTAAAGTAAGAGATATACTGTCTCTTATTAAAATACACTCTGCAACACTGGACTGCAAGGAGCAATGGTCGGTTGACCACAGGTCGCATACTCGTACGGCATCTGTGATCAATTACTCACTGTAGCAGTAAACAAGACGCTTGCCCCTTCTGAGAGGTCTGGGCCCCTCAGGGCTGAAAGGGGCTGAAGGGGCTGAAGGGGGCTGATACCCCCCTCCTGGAGAAAATTTCTCCACAGGCACCCAAGTGCCACTCGGCTCTCTTGGGTGACGTCCTGTGAGGTGGGGGTAGTAGTGGTGGCTTACTTTACTAAGATGAGTCTAGGCTTTGCAGTGAGCTAAGCTATAAGCCCCGTAGTAGGAGTAAATTCTTAATGGGCTTGTTCAGCCCCTTCTATGTAGGCTGGAATATTGCTGCACACTAACAGCACCTTTTAAAGCAGGTGAAATTGCTGACCTAGAAAATGTACAGAGAACCTTCACGGCGCATATAAGTATGATAAAACACCTAAATTACTGGGAACGGTTGAAGTTCCTCGATCTGTATTCCCTGGAACGTTGGCGAGAGAGATACGTGATTATATACACTTGGAAAATTCTAGAGAGATTAGTACCAAATTCGTACACGGAAATCACTCTCTGTGAAAGCAAAATACACGGCAGACGATGTAATATCCCCCCCCCAATGAAAAGCAGGGGTGTCACTAGCACAGTAAGTGTCAGAGGTCCAGGACTGTTCAGCTGCCTCCCAGCATACATAAGAGGGATTAGCAATAGACCCCTGGCTGTCTTCAAGAAGGCACTGGGCAGGCACCTAAAGTCAGTACCTGATCAGCCGGTCTGTGGTTCGTACATTGGTTTACGTGCGGCCAACAGTAACAGCCTGGTTGATCAGGCCCCGATCCACTATGAGGCCTGGTCACAGACCAGGCTGCGGGGGAGTTGACCTTCGAAACCCTCTCCAGGTATACTCCAGATATATACAAATGGTTATAATTATAACCTTAATTTTTAAATGGGTGGCCCCGTAAGCCAGCGGAAGGCCTCGGTCAGATGACCTAAAGCTCCAGCTGTGGCCCATCACATAACTAAGACCCGCGTCAGGAAACACTTGTCCTGTTTCCTGACATAGTTGACCTAACCCAAAGGGGCTGGGGGAGGAGGGGGAACTACACCTTAAATAAAATAGTGTATTAGCAGGCTGGCTTTAATTTGTTGTGATGAGTCATTAAATATTCGGCGATTTATTTAAGAATTTTAGGCAAGGAACTTGTACACGAAAATCACTCACTACGAAAGCAAAAGACTTGGCAGACGATGCAACATCCCCCCAATGAAAAGCAGGGGTGTCACTAGCACGTTAAGAGACCATACAATAAGTGTCAGGGGCCCGAGACTGTTCAACTGCCTCCCAGCACACATAAGGGGGATTACCAACAGACCCCTGGCAGTCTTCAAGCTGGCACTGGACAAGCACCTAAAGTCAGTTCCTGATCAGCCGGGCTGTGGCTCGTACGTTGGTTTGCGTGCAGCCAGCAGCAACAGCCTGGTTGATCAGGCTCTGATCCACCAGGAGGCCTGGTCACAGACCGGGCCGCGGGGGCGTTGACCCCCGAAACTCTCTCCAGGTAAACTCCAGGTAAGGTACAGCTCCCTCCCCCTCAGTATCTACGACTCTTGATAAGATAGCAGTTTTTAGTAATGATGGTTTGTAGTTGAATGGTTCAGAGAACCGACATGTTGATAAATTAGACACATGTGCAACTCTTGGGTATCTTTATTGAGGAAACGTTTCGCCACACAGTGGCTTCATCAGTCCATACAAAGGAGAATCTTGAAGAACAGGAGGAGAATGAGGTAATCAGTCCCTCAACCTTGAGTCGATGTGGTCAGTCCATCAATCTTGATGAAGTCACTGTGTGGCGAAACGTTTCCTCAATAAAGATACCCAAGAGTTGAACATCAAAATGGTATACCTACCAACCCAAGAGTTGCACATGTGTCTAATTTATCAGTAATAATGGTACAATTACCGACAAAATGTGTGCTAAATGGACACAATTGGACCCAGTGTGGCGTTTTATTTTGACCACAATAAAATGCCACTTGTGTTCATTTATCTAATAGCTTTTAGCCTGTAAATTCGATGGTATGAATGGGTACTTACGTTCCTTCGACATTCTTCCAGAGGAACGACTAGGCTGGAGGAGCGTCGATCAACTTGCATCCTGGAAAATTTTGGGTGCCTTAAATTGGGGTATATTTCTGGATTCCAGTCGCTGCATTGTGCCTTTGTCTTCTTTTTGATGTATTTAGATAAGATTTGAGGCATTTTCTGCTAGTCTTGTGGTACGTTTACCTCTAAACTAACCTGCCTGAGATGATTTTTTATCCAGGGTATCGGATCTTCTCGCCCCGTCATGAATCGAAGTCGATCGCCTTTCATTCTCCAGGTACGGTATCACCCCCAGTTGATTTAGCGCTCGGTATAAACCTCGGCAATAGATACCGACAAACTGGTTCAGAAAAACATGGGAGAAAATACTACAATATATTACGAAAGCTTAGACACACACATCATTTCAACTCTATTACCGATATTATTCCGCCTCTGGTCTGTTATTCACGCATGTGTTTTCTTGCCAACAAATGTGACTTTTACTGTGGCAACGTTTCGCTCTCCAGGAGCTTTGTTATCCCGGTAACTGCTTGTTACATCTCTGTTCATTTATCTAACATCGTATCGGTTATTCTGTACAGGTATTTAATTATATTAATTATTTATTAGTAATTTCAACTTGATATCATCAGGTCTCTCCGTAATCCCACTGTACAAGAGATAAAAGATAACTGGAACAATACACAAATAACCCGCACATAGGACAGAGGAGCTTACGACGACGTTTCGGTCTGACTCTGACCATTTACAAAGTCACACTGACACAAGGACGGTCCCGTCCGTGTCCCCTTTCGTCTATATATTCTAGTTCCCTCACTCTTTTGTGTTGTCATATACGACTTAATGGTTATAATCATAACCATGGTTTTTAAAAGGGTGGATTGGTAAGCCAGCGAAAGGTCTCGGTCAGATGACCATAAGCTCCAGCTGTGGGTCATCACATAACTAAGACCGTCAGGAAACACTTGTCCTGGTTCCTGACAAACATTATACCTTTTGTGTTAATGTGACTTTGTAAATGGTCCAAGTCGGACCGAAACGTCGTTGTAAGCTTCTCTCTCCTATGTACGGGTTATTTGTGTATTATTTTAAACATTTCTATTTAAGATGTCAATAAAAAAAACTAAATACCACCAATGTATATCTTAAATATGTCAACCCTTTCTACTCTTGAACGTTCATCGTGTCGTGTGCTGTCTGACCATTCATTTCCCTTTTCCATTGTTCTCCGTTTAGTAGCTCTCCCATCCCTGCTGTGTCTCCTCTTCTGTAGTCTGACTTCCCATTCCTCTCTGCTTCCTCTCTCTTCTGCAGTCCCAACTCAACCAGGTATTCAGAAGTTAGTCTTGTGTGCTCCCTCACAAGTATGGCTGCCAAAGTAGAGTCGTTTTCTGTTCAATTAATTTCAGGAGACATCCAGGTTCAGACTTACTGGTTTTATCTTGCTTTATCCTATTTTTGACACATGGGCTCAAAGTTTTCCATGACTACCTCTGGATAGAGGCATGGTTGACAAATAGGCAGCAGAGAGTTTGCATAAATGGGGAGAAATCAGAGTGGGGAAGTGTCACGAGCGGTGTTCCACAGGGGTCAGTGTTGGGCCCCCTGCTGTTCACAATCTACATAAACGACATAGATGAGGGCATAAAGAGCGACATCGGCAAGTTTGCCGATGACACCAAAATAGGCCGTCGAATTCATTCTGACGAGGACATTCGAGCACTCCAGGAAGATTTGAATAGACTGATGCAGTGGTCGGAGAAGTGGCAGATGCAGTTTAATATAGACAAATGCAAAGTTCTAAATGTTGGACAGGACAATAACCATGCCACATATAAACTAAATAATGTAGATCTTAATATTACGGATTGCGAAAAAGATTTAGGAGTTCTGGTTAGCAGTAATCTGAAACCAAGACAACAGTGCATAAGTGTTCGCAATAAAGCTAATAGAATCCTTGGCTTCATATCAAGAAGCATAAATAATAGGAGTCCTCAGGTTGTTCTTCAACTCTATACATCCTTGGTTAGGCCTCATTTAGATTATGCTGCACAGTTTTGGTCACCGTATTACAGAATGGATATAAATTCTCTGGAAAATGTACAAAGGAGGATGACAAAGTTGATCCCATGTATCAGAAACCTTCCCTATGAGGATAGACTAAGGGCCCTGAAACTGCACTCTCTAGAAAGACGTAGAATTAGGGGGGATATGATTGAGGTGTATAAATGGAAGACAGGAATAAATAAAGGGGATGTAAATAGTGTGCTGAAAATATCTAGCCTAGACAGGACTCGCAGCAATGGTTTTAAGTTGGAAAAATTCAGATTCAGGAAGGATATAGGAAAGTACTGGTTTGGTAATAGAGTTGTGGATGAGTGGAACAAACTCCCAAGTACCGTTATAGAGGCTAGAACGTTGTGTAGCTTTAAAAATAGGTTGGATAAATACATGAGTAGATGTGGGTGGGTGTGAGTTAGACCTGATAGCTTGTGCTACCAGGTCGGTTGCCGTGTTCCTCCCTTAAGTCAATGTGACCTGACCTGACTAGGTTGGGTGCATTGGCTTAAGCCGGTAGGAGACTTGGACCTGCCTCGCATGGGCCAGTAGGCCTTCTGCAGTGTTCCTTCGTTCTTATGTTCTTATGTTCTTATGCTAGTAGGCCTGCCACAGTGCTCCACCATTCTTATGTACTTGTGGATCCCTGTTCCATCAGTCTGGTTCCTCTTGGTTGAAATCCTCAATAATTAGATGCTATATATATTTGCCTTGCTAGTCCTCTGTGCTACTTCTTATAAAAGTTCAATTATATTTTTGTTGTTCCCTTTGCACTCCTGTCCCGGTCTTCTCTTGTTCACCCAGAGTCCTGAATATATATCTCATTACCACATTGAGTCGCCGAGTCATCATTATTCTAAACAGTGTCTTAACAGTTTGACCTGACCTGACTAGGTTGGGGCATTGGCTTAAGCCGGTAGGAGACTTAGATTTGCCTCTCATGGGCCAGTAGGCCTGCTGCAGTGTTTCTTCTTTCTTATGTTCTTATGTTCTTTAATGCCACCAGATGATAAGTGCCTTCCCCATCCCTTCCTAACTCTCCGAGCTGTCTCTTCACTCTTTCTCCCTCTTGACAAGGGTCTAGTGGCTATCCCTCTTATAGTGGGCTTTTCAGTTGTGGATTTATTGTGAATTGTGGGCTAATTGTGTATTCTGGGCTAGCTGTGATTGGTGGGTTAGTTGTGTAATTGGGAATAGCTGTGAATTTCAGGCTTGTGAATTGTGAATACTCAGTTTCTTGTGAATACTCAGTTTCTGTTTGTGAGATGTGTGCTGCTTGTGAACTGTGGACTAGTTGCGAATTGTGGGCTATTTGGTTGGGAACTGTTAGCTATTTGTGAATTGTTTGCTGACTGTGAATTTATTTATGTTGTTCACATTCACCAGCTCAGGATTTGTACATCAATTTGAATTGTTCTCTGCACACGCGACGAGACTCACTTTACCTCCTAGACATGGCTAGTAGCCAGGCAAGGCCGCCATCCTGGCTAGCTGCAGATGTGGCCAGGCTTGGTAGCAGCCAGGCAAGTCCGTCATCCTGGCTAGCTGCAGATGTGGCCAGGCTTGGTAGCAGCCAGGCAAGTCCGCCATCCTGGCTAGCTGCAGACGTGGCCAGGCTAGCTGCATTCGTGGCCAGGATAGATAGCTTACCTGTCTCACTCTAGACATGCTTGCAGCCAAGCTTGGTAGCAGGCCATCCAGCTGGTCTACACGGCTCGCTCCCCCTCAATAAACTCGTCTAGGCCGAGCGATGTGAGTCATTAAGTCAGCAGGTGTAGGTGTGGGTGTGTCAGGTGACTGGCACCTACATACTCCCCTGCACGGACTCTCAGTTCGTGTTATCTTCCAGGTTGTCACCTTATCCAGCGTAGCAGAAACATTTATCCTCCTCCACGTCAAGCTTACAGGTACACTCTCCCGCTGGCTGACTTTCAGCACTTCTGATCCTTTGGTTAAGTCATTCGTGAACTCTAAGCTCGAATATTACTACACACCAACAGCTCATTTTACGACAGGCGATATCGCAGACCTAGAGAGTGTTCGGAGAACCTTCACTACTCTTATAAATTCAACCAAGCACCTAAAATTTTAGGAGTACAGTCTTTGGGACTGTACTCCCTGGAACATAGGCAAGAAAGGTATAAAATAATTCACTCATGGGAAATTCAGGAAGGATTGATCCTAAATCTGTCCATCGAAATTACTGTAGTCCCTACGAGAGCAAGAGAACCGACAAACGTCGCAGAATAACTTCATTGACATGCAGGATGCAACATACACACTAGGAGACAACTTAATTAAGTGTAAAGGGGCCAAGATTTTTTAACGCCCTCCCTTCAGACATAAGGGGAATAACCAATAGAACCTTAGCTGTCTTCAAGAGGGAACTGGATAAGTTCCTCAAGTTAGTTTCTGGTTAGCCAAGCTGTGGTGCCTATGTTGGATTATGTGCAGCACCAGTAACCTGGCTAATCAGATCATTAATCAGGAGGCCAAATCTGGGACTGAGGACGGCGACCCCGCCCGGAAGTCCAGGCTCGCCTGGCGCTGCGTCTCCTGCCGAAATTAAATAAAAAATCTCGTTTCCTACTTTTTTTACACTTGTCTTCTGTCGCTTTTACTGTCTGGTCAGGTGCGTGGTGCTGACGGTAGGTCCTTCAGTCTCACCTGTTGTTAGCTAAGCCACATCTGGGCTCATAATATTCAAGGGTAAGCACTAAACCCGTACCGATCATTCAGCAGCTATGGGCACTTGTAGCGCACCAGTGACCTCATTGCTTTTTCCAATACGTCTTTATATCCAGCACCTGGAGAATATGAGGACGTAATCAGGTTTGATCCTAGGAAGAGGACGGCAGCTCCAGTTATTTGGATCAGAAGCCTTACACTAACACAAAGGCTTGTAAGAAAACCATCGATAAGTTCATAAGAACGAAGGAACACTGCCGAAGGCCTACTGGCCCATGCGAGGCTCATAATTTAAAACAGAATAGGTATATATCTACCAATTTATTTTTAAAAATATATATATACGTAAGTTCATTATCATTTTTGGAAGAATATATTGCAACATTTTTGTATAATAATGAATGTTTTTTGAATATATATTCACTGCATATACAAGAATTTTACTGTACTGAATATAATGCAAAAGCATTATATCTAAGAAAGAATCGTTATTAATTTGCAATGTCCAAAAAATGAATTCCCTAGATGAGATGTAGGAACCATTTAAAAATCACACTATAAGTATTGTTATAGTCACTAAACAATACAGAAATAACTCGCACATGGAAGGGAGACGCGTCCATGGTCCAAGTCTGAGCGAAACGTTCCTTCTGTGTGCTGGTTATTTGTGTATTGTTCCAGTCACGGTATTATGACGTTTTGTTCTTCACTAAACGATATAATTCCATGTATGTGGTATATAACTGAGATTTCTGTGATTTCTTCCAAATGCCATAGTGGCATTAATCGGCTCCTGTATTAGGGACCCCTAAGGATCGTAAATCAACAAAAAAATCGGACTTACAACATTTCCAGAGAGACAAGACACGACGAAGACTCCTGAAAATCCTCCTGATCTGGACACCGAATCCCTGTCTGTAAAATCAGGAAGTTTTCAGCTTAGCAAAGCCCTTGACCACACGCTTATTACCAAAACAGAGAATTCACTGATGATTCACATGGGCACACAAGGCGCGGGTAGCTCCCTGCAGTGTTCTCTGGCCGCAACCCGTTTGCAAAGGTGTTTCAGAACTCAAGCTTGGCTTGCAGGAATAAGTCATCCCATGGCTGGAACTCTGCGGATAAAGTCGACTCCAGCAGCAAGTCACAGGCGGCGGCTTCTTAGCGTCACTTAGGACCCTAGCGACGACCTACACCACCACACTCGGAAAAAGACAGTCGAGAAGGACCGCTGAAGGATTCAAAAACGTGATAATGAATTAGACACATGTGCAACATCTGGGTATCTTTATTTGTAGACGTTTCGCCATCCAGTGGCTTTATCAATACAACACAAGGACATTTTTTTTTATTCGCCGGTATTCTCCCGGCCGGGGTCTTTTCCAAGTAGTGGTGACCCGGCCTTGGCTTAATGTGAAGAATGTAGAATTATACACGAAAGATGAGGTGATCAGTCCCTCAGCCTTGGAGCTGGTGAAGAGCACCGTAGTTGTGAAAAATCGGAACGTCTATAAGACACCCAGATGTAGCACATGTGTCTAATTCTTCATTTGTATTAATACATGAAATAATAATATACAGCACATGCCTCTTTAATGAAAAATAATTTCCTGTCCGCCCTGCAGCTCTCTAAAACAGAAAAAAAAACTAACAATGTATAGAACGGAAAGTTTACTAAATCTCAGATAGTCAACTTACTACTACAACACTCAGATTATTCAAACACAAGCTAATCAACCTATTACTACACTCAGCGTATTACAATAATTGTTGACAATTTTAAGAGCTACTTATGTCGGTCCATGTAGGCAAGGAACACTAGAGGTTAAGAATGATGGTGGAAGTCGAAAGGTGTCTGGCAGTGACGCCACTAACTACAGCAAGTTCTTAAGGATAATTGAACACTTGTGGTCCCAGACACCTGTACGTTGGTACGCCCACCCCGCCCACCTGCCCTCGCCCACACTCGCCCATACTAGTGTTTACTGTCTTGCGCACATGACATCGTCCACTATATATAATTTGCTTGCAACAGCCCACACCTTCCCTGGAAGGCTAAGTCCCGTCTGGCGAACACCCAGCAGACCCCGCACCACCATAAAAGCAGCGATCACTTGTGTGATTCGACCCATTTTCAGGATGCATGTAAACCCAGTTATCCAGGGACTACGCTGGAGAACTTAGAGAAGTAATGCCCCGGTCTAGCCAACTGTAACTTCTCGAAACCTTTGAAGCTACAGCAGCTAATGAATTCCTAGTGGAATGCTGAACGATATCCTCATTGTCCTATTGAAATTTCCTAGATTAGGGCTGGTGTATTTCATCACTTGATGTGTGTAACTCCTGGGTGATGGAATATGAGAGGGTAAACATAGAAAGATTCCGTTACCACTATGTAACTTTCATGCAGAATAGAGTAGCAGCACACTGATGTATCCAATTTGTTTAAATAACAGCAAATCCATAGTAGTTTGAAGGGGTAACGTAGCCAGCACCACGTATTCGTGTTAGACCCTGAGACCCTGGAGCTAGGAGACATATAGTAGCATTTCATGGTCTCTCTGGTCAGATCTCCGTAAAACGAAGTTGTGCTTATGACAGTCAGGTAAATAGGTTCTGTCACTATAATAGGAAGGTGGGTTTTTTACTACGCTTGTCCAGGTTCCTCATCCATAGAAAATTTAAGGCAAGATAGAGTGATTTCTTGTAATTCTTGATGAATATTGAGTTCCATGAGTCTGGGACTGGAACAGAGTCTCCGGGTACGCTTTCACTGTATTCTTCAATGTTAATTGGGGTTAGGGTTACGTCAGATATTGCCAGTGTTTCGACTCTCATTCGTGTGAGAAACTCATTAGGTTGTCAGTCTTAAGACTGATTAATGACTTACTGAACACCGAGTCATACTGTCACTTCACTATTTCACTAATTTCTTTGATAAATGAGACACTTCTGCTACATTTGGGTAGCTTCATTCTGGAAACGTTTCGTCACTCATTGGCTTCTTCAATCCAATGCAGACAAACAAAGGTGGAAGACGAGGAGTTCGAGGTAATCAGTCCCTCAGGCTAGAGTCGATGTGTTTAGATCATCAAGTGTCAAGTGTCTCATTTATCAATTTGTCAATTTTCTAAACCGTTTAGTCACACTCATTTCTTTGGTATCGCTACTGCAGTTTCCATCTCATGTCAGTAAGACCCCCGGATTAGATTTTACTTTTCTCTTTGGTTTTGAATACTAGAGAAAAAAGTATTTTGAATATCTAATTCCATTTATGTCTTTTGTTCCCTCTATCTCTCTTGGACTCTCTCTCTCTCTCTTGGACTCTATGATATATTCAGTTCGATTTCAACATTCTCTTCCTCCTGAGATACTGGCCATGTCAGTCTTTCTAGTCAGTAAGGTCTTGACAGATTTGGTCCCAGTTGATGTTTTTACTATGGACTGATTGTATTTCACTGTTACAGGTGTGAACCTCGAATAGGTTGTGGTCCGAGTTTGCTGTCTTCAGCACCATTTTCGTTCCAAAATAGGTCTTTATACTTCGTGAATATAAAGTCAAAGGTATTTGCCAGTCTGGTCCATTCCGCTGCCTGATGACTCAAGGCACATTCATTGCTGAAGCAAAATAGACTATGAGAGACTACTCATCCAAACTATCTTCTGAGATGTTCTCTGTTATTACAGTCTTTGCTTCATTCTTCCGTTTTAGATGTCTTAAATTAGAGTCATCAAGTACTAGGATACTTGGAGATGTTAGGTGGGTTTTGAACACAGTACAGGAGGGGCCCTGCATATACGGCACCTCTTCTCAGTGTTCCACGTTTTCTTTAGCTTTCAATTGAACAATTGTTCCACCTGCCGGTGACTAGAACCGGCTTGTGGAACATAATGAACACTGGCTCATTTTGAAGCCAACGAGCACATGGAACGCCGAAAAGTGGTGCCGTATATGCGGGGCCCTCCTGCACTTGATGGTATTGGAGCTGCTTGTAAGTGTTATCTGGTGGCTTATACACAATTTTTAATCACAGTCAGAAAAGTTACCGAAAACTTCATCATTTGTGGTGTTAACTTGCTCAGTACACATGAGTGGCCTTTTAACATACAGACGAACCCCTCTTCCCTCCATTGTTTCCTCTTTTTCTGGCTGCATCTAAATAGATTGTGCCCAGACGTCTATTTTTCGCTGTCAAAGTAGTCTAGTAATAACCTCCCTTAAAGAACAAAAGGGCACAATACCGTGACTGGAACAATACACAAATAACCCGCACACAGGAGAGAGAAGCTTAAGACGACGTTACGGTCCGTCTTCGACCATTTACAAAGTCACACTGTGTGACTTTGTAAATGGTCGTCGTAACCTTCTCTCTTCTATATGTGGGTTATTTGTGTAATAAAGTGTAAACATTGCACTTACCTTGCTAAAACCATTGATAGAAAGTGTTTTAGTGTTGACACTTTGTTTACCACTTTGTTCCTATTGTAGGGGGTCCTTTTATGTTGGACTTAAAATCTGTCTCTCTGATGAGTTGAGGACTTTGTTTACAAACACAAATGATGTCATATTATTTGTTGCAGTGCTGGAGGTCCTTTTATGTTGGACTTAAAATCTGTGTTTGTGATGAGTTGAGGACTTTGTTTACAAACACGAATGTTATATTATTTATTCCTGTGCTAGGCGGAGGGTCTATTTTTGTTGGGTTTAAGATCTGTCACTGGCTTTGTCTCCTTTCCAACATGGCTCCTGGATGGTGACACATTTTTACCATTTCTTGCATCTTACTTTTTTTTTTACACCTCCCGACATTAAAAAAAATCTGCTGCCTTTATGTTCATAATTTTTATATTCAGTTTGACGTTCGTTGACTTGTTTTTCACTCTGTTTCTTTGTTGTGGACTGCCAGTCAGTTTGCTTCGCAGCATTATCTCCCGTTTATTGAACAATAGGACATTTCTGGGCTGAAAAAGAATTTGCAGGTTTTGCTATCTGGAGATAACAGCATTTATTAAGTAAAAATAATGCGACATTTTTATTGTGGCAACCTTCCGCTCCCCAGGAGCTTCGTCAAACCATTACGACTTGACAAAGTCGGGCCGGGGGGGGGGGGGGGTTTGACCCCCGAAACCCACTCCAGGTGTTCTTTTTACCTAACATATTGTAGGTAATTCTGTCAACTTCATTACATAACATTTCTCCCGACTATTGTATTGACAAGTTCCGTCTCTTTTTCCAGTTCAATATCTGCAGATTTTCCAGGCATAGTGCAGACTCTGCTGGATTTTCTGATGGCTGCTTTCTAGTGGGGATTTTGGGTTTTGGCCATATTAGGAATTACTTCTTCACTTTTAGGGTAATAAGTGGGATAAACAGGGTGAAGGGAGGGGGAATGAGGCAGACTCCATGCACAGTTTCATGTACTGGTATAATATCGCCTAAGAAAAGGGGAATCAATAATGCTGCAATATTGTGGGTGAACTTAAATTTTGTTGATGCATGATTACTCACAACCATAAACACCTGGGTTAGATTCCTGGTGTTCACATGCTGGTGTTCACATGCTGGTGTGCACATGCTGGTGTTCACATTCTCGTGTGCACATACTGGTGTGCACATACTGGTGTTCAAATGACCTTTGCACATCTCTAACGATGACAATTAGAACCAGTCTTCCAGTTTTTCTTGCCATGTACTTCATCTCCTCCCCATCTTCTCCATCATGTCCTTCATTTTACCCAGGGTCATATGCGTAGACATATCCTTGGCATGTGTCGGCCCAGGTGGTCCTTGCAGACGAGCAATAAGGTTTGGAAGGTCATGGATGAATGACCATCCTTCAGCAGGAATCATTATGTTATACAAGGTTTGGAAGGTCATGGATGAATGACCATCCTTCAGCAGGAATCAATATGTTATACAAGGTTTGGAAGGTCATGGATGAATGACCATCCTTCAACAGGAATCAATATGTTATACAAGGTTTGGAAGGTCATGGATGAATGACCATCCTTCAGCAGGAATCATTATGTTATACAAGGTTTGGAAGGTCATGGATGAATGACCATCCTTCAGCAGGAATCAATATGTTATACAAGGTTTGGAAGGTCATGGATGAATGACCATCCTTCAGCAGGAATCAATATGTTATACAAGGTTTGGAAGGTCATGGATGAATGACCATCCTTCAGCAGGAATCATTATGTTATACAAGGTTTGGAAGGTCATGGATGAATGACCATCCTTCAGCAGGAATCATTATGTATACAAGGTTTGGAAGGTCATGGATGAATGACCATCCTTCAGCAGGAATCAATATGTTATACAAGGTTTGGAAGGTCATGGATGAATGACCATCCTTCAGCAGGAATCATTATGTTATACAAGGTTTGGAAGGTCATGGATGAATGACCATCCTTCAGCAGGAATCATTATGTTATACAAGGTTTGGAAGGTCATGGATGAATGACCATCCTTCAGCAGGAATCATTATGTTATACAAGGTTTGGAAGGTCATGGATGAATGACCATCCTTCAGCAGGAATCATTATGTTATACAAGGTTTGGAAGGTCATGGATGAATGACCATCCTTCAGCAGGAATCAATATGTTATACAAGGTTTGGAAGGTCATGGATGTATGGCCATCCTTCAGCAGGAATCATTATGTTATACAAGGTTTGGAAGGTCATGGATGTATGGCCATCCTTCAGCAGGAATCATTATGTTATACAAGGTTTGGAAGGTCATGGATGAATGACCATCCTTCAGCAGGAATCATTATGTTATACAAGGTTTGGAAGGTCATGGATGTATGGCCATCCTTCAGCAGGAATCATTATGTTATACAAGGTTTGGAAGGTCATGGATGAATGACCATCCTTCAGCAGGAATCATTATGTTATACAAGGTTTGGAAGGTCATGGATGAATGACCATCCTTCAGCAGGAATCATTATGTTATACAAGGTTTGGAAGGTCATGGATGAATGACCATCCTTCAGCAGGAATCATTATGTTATACAAGGTTTGGAAGGTCATGGATGTATGGCCATCCTTCAGCAGGAATCATTATGTTATACAAGGTTTGGAAGGTCATGGATGAATGACCATCCTTCAGCAGGAATCAATATGTTATACAAGGTTTGGAAGGTCATGGATGTATGGCCATCCTTCTTCAGCAGCAATCATTACTCTGTGAGGGTTCCCTGTTGACTGAGGGGTTCACAAGTCACTCATAGTCACCTACTTGCCTCTCTTCCCGCCATACTATGTGTGGCTTGTTGCATATAGACGTCAGCGCGGCGGATTTTGTTTACAATGTGGTTTTGAGGATTTTGTGATCGTCGGAGTGACGGTAATGACTTAGGGAACTTCGAATCTTTTCACCTTGATTATTTAATGGATTTTTTTTTTAAATTTTAAGTTAATGTGATCGTATTTGTTTTGTGTGTTCATTCCTGGAGTCTCTTCCGGAGGTTACCGCCTCTGCGGCCCTCTCCCATACCAGGCCTTATTGCTGGCCTGATCGATCAATTGTTAGTGCCCGCCGCCCGTAGCCCAGTGTATCCACCACAACTCTGTTGATCATGGACTGTTCTGAGGAATCTGTCTAGTTGCCTCTTGAAGGTAGCTCTGGGGATTTTGATGATGATATATCTTACGCATGAAGAGAGGATGATGAAGAGTCGTGGTCCTTTAACACTTACTGAGTTTTCTCTCAGTGTAATCAACGCTGCTCTCTTTTTGACTGGAGGTATCCTACACCGTAGGGACTTAAGTGCTCCCAGTAATTTAGGCGCTTGACTGATATCATAAGAGCTGTGAAGGTTCTCTGTACATTTTCCAACTCAGTAGTTTCACCTGCCTTGAAGTGGGCCAAAAGTACACAGAAATACTCCAGTCTAGAGAGAACGAGTGACCGGGAAAGAGTCATCATTGGCTTAACATTCCTTGTTCTAATTATCCAACCTATCATTTTTCTTGTAATTACGATAATAACATTGTTGTGAGATCTGACATTATCACTCCCAGGTCTCTTACATTTGACTGACATTCTTTTTAGTGGTGTGAGTTTATTTAGTATCTGATCTTTTTTTTATTTTTCCATTCTTCCATGGCGACGTAGCTCAAATTTGTCAGTGTCAGGGGCCCGAGACTGTTCAACTGCCTCCCAACATACATAAGGGGGATTACCAATAGACCCCTGACAGTCTTCAAGTTGGCACTGGACAAGCACCTAAAGTCGGTGCCTGACCAGCCGGGCTGTGGCTCGTACGTTGGTTTGCGTGCAGCCAGCAGTAACAGCCTGGTTGATCAGGCTCTGATCCACCAGGAGGCCTGGTCAAAGACCGGGCCGCGGGGGCGTTGACCCCCGGAACTCTCTCCAGGTAAACTCCAGGTCCACTGGAGGACTTAGTTTACGTCAGTTTGGACTCTGTGTCTTCTGTGGATGACACTTTCATAAAGATTCTAGTATCATCTGCAAAGGATAATACAGTGCTATGATGAATGTGCCTGTCAGTGTCAAAATCGGGAATAAGGAAGCGAAGTGGGGCGAGCACCGTGCCATGGGGGTCACAACTTTTCACTCTAGCAGCCGCTGATTTTACTCCGTTTACTCTTTGGGTTCTATTGGTGAGAAAGTCAAAAATCCATTCGTTTTGAACGCATTTTGTGCACAATTACCCTATGGTCGCACTTACCAAAGGCTTCTGAAAAGTTAGTGTTTGTCTTGAAGAGCATCCGACACCTTGTCGTAATGGTTCGGTTCAGCAGTTGTAAAAGGCAGGAGCGACCAGTTCTAAACCCATGTTGATCTGGATTCTGCAACTGCTGAGATTCTATATGACCGGTAATATTGTTTTTTATTAAACCCTTTCAAGGATCTTGATAATGTGAGATGTTAAGGTTATTGGTTTGTAGTTTTTAACCATTGCTTTACTGCCACCTTTGTTGAGTGGGGAAATATCAGTGGTTCTTAATGACTGTGGGATGACTCTCTCTCTCTCTCTCTCTCTCTCTCTTTTCATATATATATATATAATATATATATTATATATATATATATATATATATATATATATATATATATATATATATATATATATATATATATATATATATATATATATATTATTGTGACCACGAACTAGTGGTATTGATCAATAACAACACTGCACTAGCCAAGGATCCGAACCCATGTTGTACTGGCCCGTCATTGTGAGCGAGAACCACATGACGCCTTAACCCACAGGACCACCCACTCCTACAAGAACCTGCTCTGCTGTGTGCTTGGTTCTTGTAGGATTGGGATGGTCCTGTGAGTTAAGGCGCCATGTGGTTCTCGCTCACAATGACGGGCCAGTACAACATGGGTAAGGATCCTTGTCTAGCGCAGTGTTGTTATTGATATATATATGTACAAACATTATGTGTCTACAGCAGGACTCGGTTTGCAGGTTCGAGTCGCTGCAAACTCGGCATCAGAGTACACAGTACTTTATCCACAACGTCATGCGTGCTGAGTGACCTCACAAGCGAAGACGTTCTTTCCATATGTCACTGCATCATCCCCACCATTATACCACCATTATAATTCCTCATTTCCAAATCATTTCGTATCTGATTCGCATTCTACTCCTTAACCCCAATCCATTTTCTCCTTTCCTACCCTTACTCCACCCTCTTCTTACTCCACATCCCCATCCACTTCCATGTCACACCTCTCACACTACACCCCCACCATTCTTCCAGTCCAAACCCAGTACTCCCCCTCACACTACAACCCCTTCCACCCAACCATCCCCGTATAAACCCCCTATCCTCACCTTCCCCTCTCCTCACCCTTCCCATACTCCCCCACCCCGGCCACGACGCCCTAACCCACCCCAAAACACCGAACCCCCTTACACATCCCCACCTTACCCCACTCTATACATACCCTTACTCGACACCCCCTCCAAATTCTCCATCCTCCATTTCACCCCCACCAACTCCCTTCTCCACCCCCTTTAACTCCCCTTCCTCACCCTTCCCTCCTCGCATCCCCCAACATCCCCCCTTTGTCTGCGTGGGTAACCCGATATCACCTCGGCGGCGGCGACCCCAACATGCGAAGGCACGCGGGAACAATAGGTCAATTCGCCAGTGGAAATACGGTCGACAGTCGTGACTTTCCTGATAGTGGTGTTGGTCCATGCGGCCGAGGGCAGCTTAGGACCCTCTCTGTTTTACCAGGCCAGAATTAAAGACCCACCGAGACTTAATCTAGACTGGAGCCTTCCGTGGTGTGTACACAGACCCACCGTCCAGCGTGACAGCTAGACGCCTCCAGCACCAACCCGCAGGGGTGGCCGCTGGGGTGAGAGGTTGTGGCTGGGGTGAGGGGTTGTGGCTGGGGTGAGGGGTTGTGGCTGGCGTGAGGGGTTGTGGCTAGAGTGAGAGGTTGTGACTGGGGTGAGGGGTTGTGGCTGGGGTGAGCGGTTGTGGCTGGGATGAGGGGTTGTGGCTGGGATGAGGGGTTGTGGCTTGGGTGAGGGGTTGTGGCTGGGATGAGGGGTTGTGGCTGGGATGAGGGGTTGTGGCTGGGGTGAGGGGTTGTGGCTTGGGTGAGCGGTTGTGGCTGGGATGAGGGGTTGTGGCTGGGATGAGGGGTTGTGGCTGGGGTGAGGGGTTGTGGCTGGGGTGAGGGGTTCTGGCTGGAGTGAGAGGTTGTGGCTGGGGTGAGGGGTTGTGGCTGGGGTGAGCGGTTGTGGCTGGGATGAGGGGTTGTGGCTGGGGTGAGGGGTTGTGGCTGGGGTGAGGGGTTGTGGCTGGGGTGAGGGGTTGTGGCTGGGGTGAGGGGTTGTGGCTGGGGGTGAGGGGCTGTGGCTGGGGTGAGGGGTTGTTGCTGGGGTGGAGAGGTTGTGGCTGGGGTGAGGGGTTGTGGGTGGGGTGAGGGGTTGTGGGTGGGGTGAGGGGTTGTGGCTGGGGTGAGGGGTTGTGGCTTGGGTGAGGGGTTGTGGCTGGGGTGAGAGGTTGTGGCTGGGGTGAGGGGTGGCAGCTGGGGTGAGGGGTGGCAGCTGGGGTGAGGGGTGGCAGCTGGGGTGAGGGGTATTTTTTATTATCTAACTCTGATACATCAGCTATGTGCTGCTAACCTATCCTGTTAGATAGGTAATCTTAGGTAATTTACACATGTTAGTGTCCCGTAGGTCGATTACTAGCGCAATCAGCTAACACACTCAGGTCCGTAGTTCGATTCCCGGTAGGTGGGGAACCATTAGGACGTGTGTTCCTTAAGACACCTGCTGTCCCTGTTCACCTAGCAGTAAAATAGGTACCTGGGTGTTAGTCGACTGGTGTAGGTCGCATCCTAGGGAAAAAAATGGCCGAAATGGCCGAAATGCTCTGCCATAGTGAAGAGCTCTGTTCCACAAGGCACAGTACTCGCCCCCATCTTATTCCTTATCCTCATATCAGACATAGACAGAGATATACACCACAGCACCGTATCATCCTTTGCGGATGATACTAGGATCTGCATGAGGCTGTCATCTGCTGAGGACGCGGTTAACCTCCAAGAAGATATAAACAAAGTTTTCCAGTGGGCAACGGTAAACAATATGATGTTCAATGAGGACAAATTCCAACTACTCCGTTATGGAAAACTGGAGGAGATAATAACTAGAACAGAGTATATTACTGACTCCGGCCATACAATAGAGCGGAAAAATAATGTAAGGGACCTGGGAGTAGTAATGTCTGAGGATCTCACTTTTAAGGATCACAACAGTGCCACGATCGCACGTGCAAAGAAAATGATAGGATGGATAATGAGAACGTTCAAAACGAGAGATGCCAAGCCAATGATGATCCTTTTCAAATCACTTGTTCTCTCTAGGCTGGAATACTGCTGTACATTAACATCTCCATTCAAAGCAGGTGAAATTGCAGATCTAGAGAGTGTACAGAGATCCTTTACTGTACGTATAAGTTCTGTCAAGCACCTTAACTACTGGGAACGCTTGGAAGCACTTGACTTGTACTCGTTGGAACGCAGGAGGGAGAGATATATCATAATCTACACCTGGAAAATCTTGGAAGGAATGGTCCCAAATCTGCACACAGAAATCACTCCCTACGAAAGTAAAAGACTGGGCAGGCGATGCAAAATGCTCCCAATAAAAAGTAGGGGCGCCATTGGTACACTAAGGGAAAACACCATAAGTGTCCGGGGCCCAAGACTGTTCAACAGCCTCCCATCAAGCATTAGGGGAACTGCCAATAAACCCCTGGCTGCCTTCAAGAGAGAGCTGGACAGATACGTAAAGTCAGTGCCGTATCAGCCGGGCTGTAGCTCGTACGTTGGACTGCGTGCGGCCAGCAGTAACAGCCTAGTTGATCAGGCCCTGACCCATCGGGAGGCCTGGTCATGGACCGGGCCGCGGGGGCGTTGATCCCCAGAATAACCTCCAGGTAACCTCCAGGTAACAAGCGGCTTTCCGTATACAAAGCTGGAGGAGTTAATAACTAGAACTGAGTATACTACAAATGCTGATCATACAATAGAGCGAAAAAATAATGTGAGGGACCTGGGAGTGGTAATGTCTGAAATCTCACCTTCAAGAATCACAACAGTGCCACGAACACAACTGCGAGGAAACTCATAGGATGGATAATGAGAACGTTCAAAACAAGAAATGCCAAGCCAATGATGATCCTTTTCAAATCACTTATTCTTTCTATATAAGTTCCATCAAACACCTTAACTACTGCGAATGCCTGGAAGCACTTGACTTGTACTCAATGGAACGCAGGCGAGATACATCATAATCTACACCTGGAAGATCCTGGAGGGACTGGCTCCGAATCAACACACAGAAATCAATCTCTACGAAAGTAAAAGACTGGGCAGGCGATGCAAAATATTCCCAATGTAAAGTAGGGGCGCCATTGGTACACTAAGAGAAAACACCATAATTGCCTGGGTCCCAAGACTCTTCAACAGCCTCCCACCAAGCATGAAGGAAATTACCAATAAACCCCTGTCTGCATTCAAGAGGGAGCTGGACAGATACTTAAAGTCTGTGACGGATCAGCCGGGCTGTGGCTCGTACGTTGGACTACGTACGGTCAGCAGTAACAGCGTAACTGATGAGGCCCTGATGCACCGGGAGCCCTGGTCGTGGACCGGACCGCGGGGGCGTTGATCCCCTAAATGCATTCCAGGTAGACTCCAGGACGGTGAGGATTTTAAGCATTTCCATGAGGATTTCGAAGCTTCGGGAGATTCAGAGATTTCATTCACTTGTATATTGTACATTACCGAGAAATGAATGAATATAACAAATAAATAACTCATTTTCTTATGCCACATCATATTTACTCTTGATGTGTAGTGCACAATACCGATAATATGAAGTATTAGACAAATGTGTAACATCTTGGTATCTTTAGAATAGATGCTTTGCCTTACAGTGGCTTTATCAATACAGTACACGGGCATAATGTGAAGACTGGAACTATATACAAAAGAAAGGGTAATCAGTCCCTCAGATTTGGAGTTGGTGAAGAACATTGTAGTCTTAAAGACTACTGTGATCTTCACCAACTTCAAGGCTGAGGGACTGATTACCTTTCCTTTTGTATATAGTTCCACAGTCTTCACATTATGTCGAATCTGTTTCGATAAGGTCACTGGATACCTGGATACCTGGATACCTGGATACCTGGATCCCTGGATACCTGGATGCTGAAGAGTCTACAGTAAAGATACCTAGATGCTGCACATGTGTCTAATTCTTCATATTTCCTCTTGAACACCTGTGTGTCTCCTCTTTCTTCATCCTGCTCACTCCATTTACCGTCCTAAAACTAAAGAAGTAATTCCTAATGTCCCCAGTGTTAACATTTTCAACGTCCATCTATTACCCCTCTTTCTTGTACCTCAAGTTTGAGATTCACCTGAGAATAATAACTGTATATCCCCTGGTCCTCCTCCTCCCTTCTAAATTAGTCATTTTTATGTAGTTACTTCGTTCTCTCCTTATAACTCAATCTCTGAGACTGAGTTATAAGGAGAGATTGAGGCTGGTCCAACAGTAACAGCCTCGTTGATTGGGCCTTGATCCACCGGGAGGCCTGGTCATGGACCGGGTCGCGGGGGTGTTGATCCCCGGAATACCCTCCAGGTCTACTTGGAGTCTACCTGGAGGGCAATCCGGGGATCAACGCCCCCTCGGCCCGGTCCACGACCAGGCCTCCCGGTGGATCAGGGCCTGATCAACGAGGCTGTTACTGCTGGCCGCACGCAATCCAACGTACGAACCACAGCCCGGTTGATCCGGCACCGTCTTTAGGTATCTGTCCAGCTCCCTCTTGAAGACAACCAGGGGTCTTCCCCTAATGCTCCTTATTGCTGGTGGGAGGCTGATGATCAGTCTTGGACCCCGGACACTTATTGTGTTTTCTCTTAGTGTACCAGTGACGCCCCTACTTTGTTGCATCGCCTGCCAAGTCTTTTGCTTTCGTATGGAGTGATTGCTGTGTGCATATTAGGGACCAGTCCCTCCAGAATCTTCCAGGTGTAGATTGTGATATATCTCTCTCGCCTGTGCTCCAGTGAGTACAAGTCAAGTGCTTCCAGGCGTTCCCAGTAGTTAAGGTGTTTGATGGAACTTATACGTGCAGTAAAGGTTCTCTGTACATTCTCTAGTTCTGCAATTTCACCTGCCTTGAATGGGGATATTAATGTACAGCAGTATTCCAGCCTAGAGAGAACAAGTGATTTAAAAAGGATCATCACTGGCTTAGGATCTGTTGTCTTGAATGTTCTCATTATCCACCCTGTCAGTTTCCTAGCAGATGTGATAGTGGCATTGTTGTGGTCCTTGAAGGTGAGGTCTTCGGACATTGCCTACCACAGGTAGGTAGACTCCAGGTAGAAATCTCTGAATCATCTCGAGTTTTTGAATCTGATGACCAGGAGTGGGTTCTGTGATGGTTCTGCTTACTCTAAGTACACTTTATATCTTGTGTGGAGTTATGTAAGCTTCATGACTTGGATTCTGGGATATCCTAGGTAATTTACACAATATATGCTCATCTGTACCTAAATAAACTTACTCAGGTTATTTTAAGAATCGTTAGCCTCATTTATTATCAGTCTTACTCGGTGTATGTGAAATGCTCACTTCTGGATCTCACCTTGAGAGATAAGGGTAGTTCTACCCTCTTAGCCTGTACTCCGTCCAGAAAAGGTGTAATGGCGAATAGTATAGTGAATGCGGCCTCTCCTTCCTGTGTGTAGCGTGTCGGTCCAGCGAACGCGGCCTCCCCTCCCTGTGTGTAGGGTGTTAGGTCAGTGAATGCGGCCTCCCCTCCCTGTGTGTAGGGTGTTAGGTCAGTGAACGCGGCCTCTGCTCCCTGTGTGTAGCGTGTCAGTCCAGTGAACGCGGCCTCTCCTCCCTGTGTGTAGCATGTTAGTTCAGTGAACGCAGCCTCTCCTCCCTGTGCGTAGCATGTTGGTTCAGTAAACGCGTTCTGCTTCCAGTGTACTGTGTGGTGGTCCAGTGAACACGGTCTCTACTGTATACTGTGTGGTGATCCACCGTCTGCAGTGTGGTGGTCCACTGTGTACAGTGTGGTGGTCCACTGTGTGCAGTGTGGTGGTCCACTGTGTACAGTGTGGTGGTCCACTGTGTACAATGTGGTGGTCCACTGTGTACATTGTGGTGGTCCACTGTGTACAGTGTGGTGATCCACTGTGTACAGTGTTGTGGTCCACTGTGACCAGTTGGTGGTCCACTGTGTGCTGTGTGGTGGTCCACTGTGTACAGTGTGGTGGTCCACTGTGTACAGTGTGGTGGTCCACTGTGTACAGTGTGGTGGTCCACTGTGTACAGTGTGGTGGTCCACTGTGTAATGAACAGTTCACTGAACGCGCTCTGGGAATTACGTGCCTTAAAGATAAATTAGTTAAGACCCATTAATGGCTGCGAATTACCCTGCAATAAGATTAATCACCCGCCAGGATGGCTATGTAATTGTTACCGCTTTGATGTACTCGTGGGAGCCGCCACCTTCCCGTTTTTTACCACCCAAGAATCCCAGCCATCTTAAAAATGTGATTTGTGGTACTCCCTTTAAAGATCCACTCCCATAGGAAGATTTAGGTCACAAACTGATACGGGCTTAAAGACGACAAGTTAAAAAGAAGTCAAGTGAATATATTTTTTTTAAGTACTGCAAATTCTATTGAGGATAACTTCCCAGGGTGTTAATTAAGTCTGCCCTACCTGGCCGGGTCCAGCCTACCCTCTCCACACTGTTTTTATCCTTCCTGCCTGAGGCTGTGTGAGTGAGGGGCAGTAAAGTGATGGTCCAGGCGAGGTTTATCAAGATGGAAGTCATGGAGGAGGTTTGGTAATGCTGGGTGATTGTTATTGTGTGTTGTGGTGGTGGGGAGAAGATGCATGGGATGGGAGGCAATCAGGTTTGGTAGATCCTATTCTATGAATCAAAAGCTCTTCATTAGAATGAAAGGAGTGGAGGGAGGGAGGGGGATTTGCGGAAAGTGTCTTGGTTTAAATGTCTGGGCAGCGTGGTGGGCAGCGCCCTGGTCGGGCAGCCATGCCAGCGAGGGAGAGAAGGTGGGAGGGAGTGAGGGAGAGAGGGAGGAAGGGGGGAACCAGCCACAACACTTCACTCGTGGTCAACCAGCATCGTTCTGGGCCACCATAACGAGCCTCCTCCCGACTCCGACGGACCAGGCAAAAACCTCCGGTCCGAAAAGGAAAGAAAACGGATGACGGGGCGCTGGGTGAGAGAAGTATCAAAATACCAGACGTTGTTCCCACACGCCGCCATCTTGGGAGGTCACGTGACCTGCATAATAAATGAGCCGCGAGATGCGGAATCCACCAACACTTGCTTCTTTAACCCCGGAATGAGTCGCTCGTCAGTACCTCCCGGACCTGCATGCCACAAACCCATCCTCTCGCTCACCCAAAAAAACATAATAAGATATTACAAGGACTCCAATGGAAATACAAGGTCCCCAGTGGAAATACAAGGATCCCAATGAAAATACAAGGATCCTAATGGAAATACAAAGATCCCAATGAAAATACAAGGATCCTAATGGAAATACAAGGATCCCAATGGAAATACAAGGATCCCAATGGAAATACAAGGATCCCAATGAAAATACAAGGATCCTAATGGAAATACAAGGATCCCAATGGAAATACAAGGATCCCAATGGAAATGCAAGGATCCCAAGGAAAATACAAGGATCCTAATGGAAATACAAGGATCCCAATGGAAATACAAGGATCCCAATGGAAATACAAGGATCCCAATGGAAATACAAGGATACCAATGGAAATACAAGGATCCCAATGGAAATACAAGGATTCCAATGAGAGACAAGGATCCCAATGGAAATACAAGGATCCCAATGAGAGACAAGGATCCCAATGGAAATACAAGGATCCCAATGAAAGACAAGGATTTCAATGGAAATACAAGGATCCCAATGGAAATACAAGGATCCCAATGGAAATACAAGGTCCCCAATGAAAATACAAGGACCACAATGGAAATATAAGGACCACAATGAAAATACAAGGACCACAATGGGAATACAAGGACCGCAATGGAAATATAAGGCCCACAATGGAAATACAAGGATCCCAATGGAAGTACAAGGATCCCAATGAAAATTCAAGGATTCCAATGAAAATACAAGGATCCCAATGGAAATACAAGGATCCCAATGGAAATACAAAGACCCCAATGGAAATACAAGGTCCCCAAAGGAAATACAAGGATCCCAATGGAAATACAAAGACCCCAATGGAAATACAAGGTCCCCAAAGGAAATACAAGGTCCCCAATGGAAAGACAAGGTCCCCAATGGAAATACAAGGATCCCAATGGAAATACAAGGACAACAATGAAAATACAAGGATCCCATTGAAAATACAAGGATCCCAATGGAAATACAAGAACCACAATAAAAATACAAGGATCCCAGCGGAAATACGAGGATCCCAATGGAAATACAAAGATCCCAATGGAAATACAAGGATATTAATTGAAATACAAGGATCCCAATGGAAATACAAGTACCATAATGGAAATACAGGGACCACAATGGAAATACAAGGTTCCCAATGGAAATACAAAGATTCCAATGGAAATACAAGGATCCCAGTGAAAATACAAGGACCATAATTGAAATACAAGGACCATAATGGAAATACAAGGACCACAATGAAAATTCAAGGACCGTAATGGAAATACAAGGACCACAATGAAAATACAAGGACCACAATGGAAATACAAGAACCACAATGGAAATACAAGAACCACAATGGAAATACAAGAACCACAATGGAAATACAAGGACCACAATGGAAATACAAGGACCATAATGGAAATACAAAGATCCCAATGGAAATAACAGGGACCACAATGGAAATATGTTCCTTCGACTTTCTTGGGGGGGGCGTTATCCTACGTAATTTACACATGTCACTAAGTAGCAAAAAATAATTAAGTTTATTTAAGAACAGGTAGACATAAGTACAATTATCATACATAGTGTATGTTACCCAGGACAACCTTCCCCAGGAGAGTCTAACACAGTGTATGTTACCCAGGACAACCTTCCCCAGGAGAGTCTAACATAGTGTATGTTACCCAGGACAACCTTCCCCAGGAGAGTCTAACACAGTGTATGTTACCCAGGACAACCTTCCCCAGGAGAGTCTAACATAGTGTATGTTACCCAGGACAACCTTCCCCAGGAGAGTCTAACACAGTGTATGTTACCCAGGACAACCTTCCCCAGGAGAGTCTAACATAGTGTATGTTACCCAGGACAACCTTCCCCAGGAGAGTCTAACATAGTGTATGTTACCCAGGACAACCTTCCCCAGGAGAGTCTAACATAGTGTATGTTACCCAGGACAACCTTCCCCAGGAGAGTCTAACATAGTGTATGTTACCCAGGACAACCTTCCCCAGGAGAGTCTAACACAGTGTATGTTACCCAGGACAACCTTCCCCAGGAGAGTCTAACACAGTGTATGTTACCCAGGACAACCTTCCCCAGGAGAGTCTAACATAGTGTATGTTACCCAGGACAACCTTCCCCAGGAGAGTCTAACATAGTGTATGTTACCCAGGACAACCTTCCCCAGGAGAGTCTAACATAGTGTATGTTACCCAGGACAACCTTCCCAGGAGAGTCTAACACAGTGTATGTTACCCAGGACAACCTTCCCCAGGAGAGTCTAACACAGTGTATGTTACCCAGGACAACCTTCCCCAGGAGAGTCTAACATAGTGTATGTTACCCAGGACAACCTTCCCAGGAGAGTCTAACATAGTGTATGTTACCCAGGACAACCTTCCCCAGGAGAGTCTAACATAGTGTATGTTACCCAGGACAACCTTCCCCAGGAGAGTCTAACATAGTGTATGTTACCCAGGACAACCTTCCCCAGGAGAGTCTAACAGTGTATGTTACCCAGGACAACCTTCCCCAGGAGAGTCTAACAGTGCATGTTACCCAGGACAACCTTCCCCAGGAGAGTCTAACAGTGTATGTTACCCAGGACAACCTTCCCCAGGAGAGTCTAACATAGTGTATGTTACCCAGGACAACCTTCCCCAGGAGAGTCTAACACAGTGTATGTTACCCAGGACAACCTTCCCCAGGAGAGTCTAACAGTGCATGTTACCCAGGACAACCTTCCCCAGGAGAGTCTAACAGTGTATGTTACCCAGGACAACCTTCCCCAGGAGAGTCTAACATAGTGCATGTTACCCAGGACAACCTTCCCCAGGAGAGTCTAACATAGTGTATGTTACCCAGGACAACCTTCCCCAGGAGAGTCTAACACAGTGTATGTTACCCAGGACAACCTTCCCCAGGAGAGTCTAACATAGTGTATGTTACCCAGGACAACCTTCCCCAGGAGAGTCTAACATAGTGTATGTTACCCAGGACAACCTTCCCCAGGAGAGTCTAACATAGTGTATGTTACCCAGGACAACCTTCCCCAGGAGAGTCTAACATAGTGTATGTTACCCAGGACAACCTTCCCCAGGAGAGTCTAACATAGTGTATGTTACCCAGGACAACCTTCCCCAGGAGAGTCTAACATAGTGTATGTTACCCAGGACAACCTTCCCCAGGAGAGTCTAACATAGTGTATGTTACCCAGGACAACCTTCCCCAGGAGAGTCTAACATAGTGTATGTTACCCAGGACAACCTTCCCCAGGAGAGTCTAACACAGTGTATGTTACCCAGGACAACCTTCCCCAGGAGAGTCTAACACAGTGTATGTTACCCAGGACAACCTTCCCCAGGAGAGTCTAACATAGTGTATGTTACCCAGGACAACCTTCCCCAGGAGAGTCTAACATAGTGTATGTTACCCAGGACAACCTTCCCCAGGAGAGTCTAACATAGTGTATGTTACCCAGGACAACCTTCCCCAGGAGAGTCTAACATAGTGTATGTTACCCAGGACAACCTTCCCAGGAGAGTCTAACATAGTGTATGTTACCCAGGACAACCTTCCCAGGAGAGTCTAACACAGTGTATGTTACCCAGGACAACCTTCCCCAGGAGAGTCTAACACAGTGTATGTTACCCAGGACAACCTTCCCCAGGAGAGTCTAACAGTGCATGTTACCCAGGACAACCTTCCCCAGGAGAGTCTAACATAGTGTATGTTACCCAGGACAACCTTCCCCAGGAGAGTCTAACACAGTGTATGTTACCCAGGACAACCTTCCCAGGAGAGTCTAACAGTGCATGTTACCCAGGACAACCTTCCCCAGGAGAGTCTAACATAGTGTATGTTACCCAGGACAACCTTCCCCAGGAGAGTCTAACACAGTGTATGTTACCCAGGACAACCTTCCCCAGGAGAGTCTAACATAGTGCATGTTACCAGGACAACCTTCCCCAGGAGAGTCTAACATAGTGTATGTTACCCAGGACAACCTTCCCCAGGAGAGTCTAACATAGTGTATGTTACCCAGGACAACCTTCCCCAGGAGAGTCTAACACAGTGTATGTTACCCAGGACAACCTTCCCCAGGAGAGTCTAACATAGTGCATGTTACCAGGACAACCTTCCCCAGGAGAGTCTAAACATAGTGTATGTTACCCAGGACAACCTTCCCCAGGAGAGTCTAACACAGTGTATGTTACCCAGGACAACCTTCCCCAGGAGAGTCTAACATAGTGCATGTTACCCAGGACAACCTTCCCCAGGAGAGTCTAACATAGTGTATGTTACCCAGGACAACCTTCCCCAGGAGAGTCTAACACAGTGTATGTTACCCAGGACAACCTTCCCCAGGAGAGTCTAACAGTGCATGTTACCCAGGACAACCTTCCCAGGAGAGTCTAACATAGTGTATGTTACCAGGACAACCTTCCCCAGGAGAGTCTAACACAGTGTATGTTACCCAGGACAACCTTCCCCAGGAGAGTCTAACATAGTGCATGTTACCCAGGACAACCTTCCCCAGGAGAGTCTAACATAGTGTATGTTACCCAGGACAACCTTCCCCAGGAGAGTCTAACAGTGCATGTTACCCAGGACAACCTTCCCCAGGAGAGTCTAACATAGTGTATGTTACCCAGGACAACCTTCCCCAGGAGAGTCTAACAGTGCATGTTACCCAGGACAACCTTCCCCAGGAGAGTCTAACATAGTGTATGTTACCCAGGACAACCTTCCCCAGGAGAGTCTAACATAGTGTATGTTACCCAGGACAACCTTCCCCAGGAGAGTCTAACACAGTGTATGTTACCCAGGACAACCTTCCCCAGGAGAGTCTAACATAGTGCATGTTACCCAGGACAACCTTCCCCAGGAGAGTCTAACATAGTGACGTAGTCTCACTGAAGTCCTTGTTACTAGGTATGATAATTGTGAATATAAAATGGTATACAATACCGATAGATTAGTAGGTAAGACACATAGGCAACAGTTAGGTAACTTTATTCCGAATAAAGTTGCCTAACTGTTGCCTATGATAATTGTAGTTACCTCTACCTGGGTCTAAATAAACTTACTTATAGCGCCACTGGAACCGCACAAGGTTCCAGGAAAACACGAGAGAGAGAGAGAGAGAGAGAGGGGGGGGGGGAGCCTGACCGGCCGACCTTGTAAGGATCAATGACACTGTTTGTTTAGGTCTCATGCATAATTTTAAACTTCTACAATTGCGTTATGTGGTAAATTGTGTAAGATTTCAACCCAGGATAAGCCAGCAAGGTCAAGCAAGGTGACATGGGGTCATATTGACCTCTTTGAAGTTTCTTATTGACAGGGAAGTGTAAATAATAATAATAATAATAATAATAATAATAATAATAATAATAATAATAATAATAATGATAATAATAATAATAAAAATAATAATATTAATAATAATAATAATAATAATAATAATAATAATAATAATAATAATAATAATAATAATAATAATAATTATTATTATTATTATTATTATTATTATTATTATTATTATAATAATCCTTGTTAGTGTGACCCCTCTCTTCCGGGAACCCCTCCCCTACCCCTCTAACCCCACCTCCATCCCTCCCCCTCTATCTCTCTCCTCTCTATCCCTCCCCCACCCCCACAATCCTACCCCTCCCACATCCCATCCAAAGGAGATTTACATAATTACAGACCACAGAGAGAGGGAAGGTGGGTGGAGTATGTCTTGTGTGGGAGTGTGGTGAGGGTGGTGCGGGTGTTCTCCCACCCCTTCGTCATCACTCCCACACCCACACTTCCCCGCCCTCCCCCCCAGCAACCCATCCCACAATTTCGTGCCCACAGTCACAACACACCAGAGCTCATAACACTCCCACACCCATAACACTCTCACAATACTCCCACATCAACAACTCTTCCACACCCATAACACTCCCACACCCACATCACTCCCACACCCACAACATCCCTACAGCACTCCCACACCCACAACAATCCCACACCAAAAACACCCCTACAACATTCCCACAACACTCCCACACCAATAACACTCCTACACTCCCACATCACTCCCATGATAGGATGGATAATGAGAACGTTCAAAACGAGAGATGCCAAGCCCATGATGATCCTTTTCAAATTACTTGTTCTCTCTAGGCTGGAATACTGCTGTACATTAAAATCTCCATACAAAGCAGGTGAAATCGCAGATCTAGAGAGTGTACAGAGATCCTTTACTGCACGTATAAGTTCTGTCAAGCACCTTAACTACTGGGAACGCTTGGAAGCACTTGACTTGTACTCGTTGGAACGCAGGAGGGAGAGATATATCATAATCTACACTTGGAAAATCTTGGAAGGAATGGTCCCAAATCTGCACACAGAAATCACTCCCTACGAAAGTAAAAGACTGGGCAGGCGATGCAAAATGCCCCCAATAAAAAGTAGGGGCGCCATTGGTACACTAAGAGAAAACACCATAAGTGTCCGGGGCCCAAAACTGTTCAACAGTCTCCCATCAAGCATTAGGGGAATTGCCAATAAGCCCATGGCTGCCTTCAAGAGAGAGCTGGACAGATACCTAAAGTCAGTGCCGGATCAGCCGGGCTGTGGCTAGTACGTTGGACTGCGTGCGGCCAGCAGTAACAGCCTAGTTGATCAGGCCCTGATCCATCGGGAGGCCTGGTCATGGACCGGGCCGCGGGGGCGTTGATCCCCGGAATAACCTCCAGGTAACCTCCAGGTAAGTACACTATGGAGGAGGAGCTTGGACATGGGTGAAATTCCACAGTCACTTAAAACAACGGATATAGCCCCACTCCATAAAGGTGGCAGCAAAGCATTAGCTAAGAACTATAGACCAATAGCTCTGACGTCCCACATCATAAAAATCTTTGAAAGAGTGCTAAGAAGCAGGATTGCAAATCACCTGGATTCCCAAAATCTGCACAAACCAGGGCAACATGGGTTCAGGGCAGGTCGCTCCTGCCTCTCACAACTACTGGATCACTATGATATGGCCTTGGATGCACTGGAAGAAAATCAGAATGCAGATGTAATATACACAGACTTTGCAAAAGCATTTGACAAATGCGATCATGGCGTAATAGCCCATAAAATACGTGCTAAAGGAATAACTGGGAAAGTGGGGAGATAGATCTTCAACTTCCTAACAAATCGAACACAAAGAGTAGTGGTCAACAGAGTTAAATCGGAGGCTGCCATAGTGAAGAGCTCTGTTCCACAAGGCACAGTACTCGCCCCCATCTTATTCCTTATCCTCATATCAGACATAGACAGAGATATACACCACAGCACCGTATCATCCTTTGCGGATGATACTAGGATCTGCATGAGGCTGTCATCTGCTGAGGACGCGGTTAACCTCCAAGAAGATATAAACAAAGTTTTCCAGTGGGCAACGGTAAACAATATGATGTTCAATGAGGACAAATTCCAACTACTCCGTTATGGAAAACTGGAGGAGATAATAACTAGAACAGAGTATACTACTGACTCCGGCCATACAATAGAGCGGAAAAATAATGTAAGGGACCTGGTCTGTAAAAATATTATTTCCCCCCATCCATCCATCCACCCCCCCACCTCCTAAAACACACCCACAAAGAAGACCGCAAACGAAGTACAGGCTCGGTAAGGGCTGCAAACCACACTCGATGAGGACCTCAGGGTGAGTGTTGTGCCGAGCATAACTGTGTGCGACACTTGTCAGGCCCATATTGGAGTAAGCAGCACCAGTATGGAACCCACAACTGATCAACCACGTCAAGAAACTGGAGAAAGTGTATAGGTTTGCAACAAGACTAGTCCCGAAGCTAAGGAGTATGTGCTATGAGGATGCCAGGAGTATGAAGAATTGAGACACTTATGCAACATATGGGAATCTTTACTGAAGAAACGTTTCGCCACACAGTGACTTCATCAGTCCAGTACAAAGCAGGAAGGTATAAGAAGAGGAGGAGTTTGAGGTAATCAGTCCCTCAGCCTGGAGTCAATGTGTTCAGTCCATCACTCCTAAAGGAAGTACAGCATAGGGCCAGAAAGGTGGCTTATATACTGTAGTCAGGTGAGTCAAAGCAGGAGGCGGGGTCATAGTGGTACCATCCACTAGTCGAAGTAGGTCTTCGTCCAAAGGTTGGACAGATGAGTCACATCTGTTAGACACTGCAACATCATGAGATCTTGATACAAAGAATTCTTCAACACTTGTCCAACCTTTGGACGAAGATCTACTTCGACTAGTGGATGGTATCACTATGACCCCGCCTCCTCCTGCTTTGACTCACCTGACTGCAGTACCTAAGCCACGTCTCTGACCCTTTGCTGTAAATTAAAAATCCTCGTCAGAGCACAAGTATTAATGGTTATACATGACCATAATTTTTAAAGGGGTGGACCGGTAAGCCAGCGGAAGATCTCGGTCAGATGACCAAAGCTCCAAAGGCGGGTCATCATCTGACTAAGACCCGCTTCAGGAAACACTTGTCTTGTTTCCTGACAAACCTTACCTAACCTAACCCTATGCTGTACTTCCTTCAAGAGTGATGGACTGAACATATTGATTCCAGGCTGAGGGACTGATTACCTCAAACTCCTCCTTTCCTTATACCTTCCTGCTTTGTACTGGACTGATGAAGTCACGGTGTGGCGAAACGTTTCTTCAGTAAAGATTCCCATATGTTGCGTAAGTGTCTCAATTCTTCAACTTGTCGGTTTTCATAAGCATTTATCACATATCTAGAGTATACCTGGAGAGGGTTTTGGGGGTCAGCGCCCCCGCGGCCCGGTCTGTGACCAGGATAGATTAAGAGAGTCAAGCCTGACGACATCAGAGAAAAAGAACTAGGGGTGATACAATAACAACGTACAAAATACTGAGATGAAATGATAGGGTGGGCAGGGACAGATTAGTTGAGGGATTCGAAACAGGAACACGATAACTCAACTGGACGTTGAAAACACAGATGAGTCACAGAGATGCTAGGTAGTATTTCCTTTGCCTTAGAGTAGTCAGGTAGTGGAACGATCAGGACACTGGAGTGGTAGAGGCAGGATCTATACAAAGTTACGGCTTTCGAGGCCAGGAGATTGTGAACCCAGTAGAGGCCAGCGAAAAGGTAGGGCCAGGAGCTGAGACTTGACCCATGCAACCAAACACACACACACACACACACACAAATACACGCTAATAAACGATGACATGACGGTATGCGTTGAATTAAAGGGAGAACTTCAAAGAGGATTTTACCGAAGATCTGAAGGAGAGACCAGATTGGGGAGAGACACAGGAGTAGAGAATAGCAACAAGACATGCCGAATAAGTAAGACACATGGTGATGTCAGAGAACTGGTAACGAAATTAGAGTATTAACGAACGGAGGGTCCGTATGACCTTTATATGAGGGGCAAAAACGAGCCGGTGGAAAGAAGGCAACCACGAGACAGCCGGAAAATTGCAAATGTGTTGATCATTGTATATAAGAGCAATGGACTAGGAACACTGAACTATAGACTAGTTTTGCTAGCTAGCATGCTAGCTAAGAACGCACAAAAAAGGGGCGCAATACCGTGACTGGAGCAATACACAAATAACCCGTACATAGGAGAGAGGAGTTTACGACGACGTTTCGGCCCAAGTCGGGCTGAAACATGGTGGTAAGCTTCTCTCTCTCTTATGTGCGGGTTATTTGTGTAATGCTAGTTAAAGTACTAGAAAGTATAATAAAATCATGCATAAAATACAACTACGTTGGACTACGTGCGGCCAGCAGTAACAACCTGGTTGATCAGGCCCTGATCCACCGTATCTTACTAATCTCGAAGAGATTTATGACAAAGCAAGAGTAACCGACACAGTACCTCACAGAAGGCTGTCATCACGAGGGAACAGCAGGCTGAGGGAATGTGCTCAACTGCATAAAAGAATTTTAAGAGAATCGATGGCAGAAAGTAATGGTGAGAAAGGTGTTGTAGTGGGCACAAGTGATGAAAAGTCTCTTCCAACCTGGAGGGTGTTCTGGGGGTCAACGCTCCCTCGGTCCGGTTCATGACCAGGCCTCCCGGTAGATCAGGGCCGTATCAATCAGGCTGCTACTGCTGGTCGCACGCAATCCAACGTACGGACCACAGTCCTGTTGGTCAGGCACTGACTTTAGGTATCCGTCCAGCTCCCTTTTGAAGACAGCCAGGGATCTGTTAGTAATCCTCTTTATGTATGCTGGGAGGCTGTTGGACAGTCTTGGGCCCCTGACAAGGACAAATGCTTAATACCCTTTTCTTCCTGATTTACGTAAATGACTTCTTAGCGGAACATGAATCTATGCAAAACTAACCTAGTAACTACTTTCTGGAACCTGAACAAAGATTTACAGAGGATGTCACACACTACATACATTAAGATCTTCTTGAAGCACACAGAATACCTGAATATTGTCAGAACTGGAAGATATGAGGAATCCATATTTATATTAGACAAGAGAAGGATGATTTTGTCATACAAAACACTGAAAAGTTAACCAGGGAGAACAGATGACAGATATAGATGTAGAATAGCCATGGAGGCGTTAGGAATTATTTGTTCGGTCTTAGGGTGGTAAGTGGAACTAACGAAGTGGAGAGGTGGTGTGGAGAGTTATAGGAGTGGATAAGATCGGAACTAGGAGATCAGGAATCGGTACAGCCTGTCGACCAGAGTAAGGAGACGGGTCCTGGAGCTATGAATCGAACCTCTGAATACATTAATACGAGAGGACACTAAAAACGCACTACATTCTGCCAGGGACCCAACTCCAAAGATCAGATAAAACATAGGACCTTGGTGTGAATCAAGCACCGTCTTCCCGAGGCATGCATCAACCGTATCATGTCTGCAGCATACGTGAGTCTGGTAAATGTAAGAACTGCCTTTAGGGACCCAAATAATCACATTCAAGTCACGACACAATATATGTCAGACTGATCGTAAAGTATATAGCATCAGAATGGAGTTTTCAAATCATCTTGTACAGAGGTATGAGAAGCTCCAGATATCTTTCACCAAACTAGTCTCGAAGCTTAGGGAAGTGAACTAATCTCGGAGCTCATGGGAATAAACTATTCTCGGAGCTTAGGGAAGTGAACTAGTCTCGGAGCTCATGGGAATAAACTATTCTCGGAGCTTAGGGAAGTGAACTAATCTCGGAGTTCATGGGAATAAACTATTCTCGGAGCTTAGAGGAGTGAACTAGTCTCGGAGCTCATGGGAATAAACTATTCTCGGAGCTTAGAGGAGTGAACTAGTCTCGGAGCTCATGGGAATAAACTATTCTCGGAGCTTAGAGGAGTGAACTAGTCTCGGAGCTCATGGGAATAAACTATTCTCGGAGCTTAGAGGAGTGAACTAGTCTCGGAGCTCATGGGAATAAACTATGCGGAAAGATTAGAAAAACTGAACTTCACCTACGTGGACGAACGAATAATCAGATCTAAAAAGAATAACGAAATTAAAGAGATCCAAACAGCATGAATACGCAGACAATATCACAAAAAAATAACAGGGAAATAAAATGGAAAGTAAAGACACAGAAAGAAAAGATGTTATGAATTAATTTTTCTTTTATACGAAAGCAAAAACAAGTGTAACGAGCTGGACGATGAGGCTGTGAAAGCAAATTACACACGCAGTTTAAGGAGCAATCATGACAGTGTACGGACAGGTAAAGTTGGTCGTCTGTCGGCCAATAGACAGTATCAGTAGCAGAGACTGTCACTAATAGACCTGGTAAAGGACTGGGCCGCGGGGGCGTTGACCCCTGGAACAACCTCCAGGTAGACTCCAGATAATCGAACATCTGCGATTCTGAGTCTCGAAATCGCAATAAGGTGGTTGTAGACACATCGCAGTAGAGACACATGACAGAATTTCTATGGTGTATAGAAATATACCTAGTTTGATCAGTCCTGTTAGGCCGGCATGACTCAGTGTTAACGCACTGGCCTGCTAGTTTTAGGACTCGCCTGACATGGGTTCGAGTCCTACCCGTTCTGCGATTTACAGCTGCAAAAAAAAAAAAAACTGTGTGAGTACACAGCCAGAGGACAACAAACTCCCTGTTGTACTCCTCTGCATAGCTTTGATCACCCTGCAACGTTACAAAACAGCCTTCTGCATTCCCCTGTGTAGTTTTAAACACCTGCAACCATTCCTAACACCTGTCGTACTTCTCTGAGCAGTCCTGCAACACCCTGCAACATGTCAGTGAATGAAAACATAGCGGCAGCAGGGGGATAACCAGAGGGATGAGAATTAAAAGGAAGGTACAGACTGCAAAATCGGGTAGATACCGAAGTTAGGGGTGTAGCTCCTGGGCCGGGAACAGCAGCGAGACTGTTTACCTGGGAGCCCTGGCCAGCAGAGACAGGAAGCCTCATAAATTGAAAATGAGAGTTAGGTTGGTACCCCAGAGGCAGAAGAGGGGGAGGTGGGAGGGAAGGAGTGGGTGGGAGGGAGGGAAGGGATGGAATGAGAGGGAAGGGATAGATGAGGGGGACGCTACAGAAGAGACGGAGAGGGGGAGGGAGGGTAGAACGGAAAGAGGAAGAAGGGAAGGGATGGAGAGATGAAGGAGGGGTTAAACGGGAAGGAAAATTGAGGCAGGGGGCTGGAGAGGAGAATGAGGCTCGGGAGAGGAGAGGATGGAAGGAAAGAGGTGAGAAAATGGAGAATCAAGAAGATGGAAAGGAAGAGCAGGGATATTTGAAGGAGGGAGGAGAAAGCAGTAGGAGGGGTATAGGAATGGGTACTTTAACAATAATGTGGAAAAATGAAGATAAATGCAGTATAATACCTCCAGGTAACCTCCAGGTAATACGATCTTTTATTAACAACGTTTCGCCGACAAACAGATCTACCTGGGTAAGGAGTGCCTCAGTATATATAGTGAGGAGAGTCAGGTGGGGAATGTTGAGTAAGCTTTGTTTGAGACCACTGTATAGGCGAAACGTTGTCAATAAACGCTAACACTATAGTGTATTGGTGGCTCCTTGTCCTTTATCAACCAAGCTGGTAGTCAGGTAGTCCCCCAACCACTCTGTAATTAGTTATCAGGTGTTTATGTAATCTAGTTGGGTGAGAGGCTGACTCCAGCCAAATTAATGTTATATTTACACCTCTGGTTGGAGTCAGTCTCTCACTAGCAGGCACAGTACACATGCTGATCTCTCTCATACAAGTTATAAGCCAACGACAGTGAGGGAATTCACTTTGCTCTCTCATTCATTATCACTCTAATTTGTAAGGCTTCCGCCTACATTTTTGCTCTACCGCATTCAGAACATATTGTAAATATGGGTGACTAACTGACGGTTCCTACAGGCCTTTCATTTGTACCAGTGTTGGTAATATGTTGCCAGGATTGACTCTCATTACCAAGACGTGGTAACCACTCTCCACTCTTCCTTGTTGTGTATTAAGATAGAGGAGGCTGACCACACTGAATACGGGGGATACCTTTTCCGGATGGCGTAGCCACCCTAATACCCCCCCAATTATTATTATTATTATTATTATTATTATTATTATTATTATTATTATTATTATTATTATTATTATTATTATTATTATTATTATTATTATTTTCTTGGATAATTACCAGGCAACAATATTTAATCTTTGGGAGTCCCAGTTCCTTGTGTCAGCGAGAGCCATTCTCCGTTGAAAGGCTTCTTGTCCTTGGATACCATGCTGGTCAGCCCCACTCTATGAGTACATAGTAATAATAATAATAATAATAATAATAATAATAATAATAATAATAATAATAATAATAATAATAATAATAATAATAATAATAATAATAATGATAATAATGCATCTTACAGATAAGATTTTCTTCGGATTTTTTTTTTACCCCGGGGAGGATTAGCCACACAGGATAACCCAGTAAATCCAGTGCGTCATCGAGGACTCTCTGATTTATTCCCACTGTCGTCGTTCAATTTTGTCCCCCAGGATGCGACCCACTCCAGTTGACTAACACCCGGGTATCTACTCATTCCTAGGTGAACAGGGACATCAGGTGTACAGAAACATGCCTAACGTTTCCACCTGTGCAGGGGATCGAACTACGGACACTCAATATGTTGCCTCTGCTTCTTATATCTGGGTTCCTTTCCTTCGTGCTCTGTCTTATCCTGGACTAGCCAAACCTGCTCTAGCTGACAGACAAGATGTACTAATAATACACTTGCTTTCTCCTAGCATACCCATTCTAGAAATGTCTGCCTAGTCTGTTTTCAGTTACCCTGGATAATTTACTCAATTTATGATAATTGTACTCATGTGTACCTATGTCTAAATAAACCTATATTGCTATTATTATTTTACTAATAGTATTACTGCTTACTTCTCCTTCTCATCAAAGTTCTTCTCTTCCTTCTCTCCTCCTCCCTCGACATTCCCTTCTCCCAGTTATTCCCCCTGACCGTTCTCTTCTCTCCCCTGGTGGGGACATGCTGGGTGTAATAAGAGTGAGGTACTCGGGTCGGCTGGAGCGTGGGTGGGCGGACTCACACGATTCGGCTAAAGGCTGTGTTGGAGCCCCGTCTGGATTGTGCCCTTTGTCTTAGGCATGGTTTATGGTACATAATGGCCGGGTGGCGTGTTGACACCTGTGAGTGCTTAGTTACCGACCAGCCTGGTCCGTGTGCAGCAGCGCCCTCACTGCCCTCTCCAACCAAACCTTTTAATGATTACTAAGAAAACGACTTTTATTCTCGACAGGAAGACGGTAATGAAATACCTGGAAAGAATAATTCTAAAAGGCCTAGCTGTATTTCTTTCAGATTTGGCCCTAAGCGGTGAATTAATTTGGCTGGTCAACTCATCCTGTTAATACAGATTTATAGAGTAGATTATAGCCCAGCCTTTACGTTACCAAGGAACCAAGGTTACCAAGGACCTGATAAGAGACATAAGAATATAAAAAACAACTAATTCCGATCACAATCTAATCGAAGTCCAGACGTACATGCATAGGGGTCCTGATCAGCAGAATGCATGTACCTGTAAAGGTGTTTTCACAAAATACAACTTCAACAACAAGAACATCAACTGGGACCAGGTAAACCATGTCCTAAACGGAACATGTTGGGAAGATGTCTTAAATGACATGGATCCAAACCAGTGCCTTGAAAGGATCAACTTCCTGGTAGCCGAAGCATGTTCTAGGCATATTCCCCTAAGAAAGAAGAAGAGCAGGAGTAAACTGGAGAGAAAAAGACGCTCCCTCTACAGAAGACGACGAAGAGTCACTGAGCTCCTCAGGAGTGCTAGAATATCTGATACACGAAAGGAGGCGCTGACCAGGGAAGTGGAAACTATCGATCTTAAGCTAAATGACTCTTACAGGAACCAGGAGAGGCAGGAGGAGCTTAAAGCTATTAGTGAAATTGAAAGAAATTCAAAATATTTCTTTTCATATGCCAAAAACAAGGCAAATACCACATCTAGTATCAAGCCCTTACTCAGACAGGATGGGAATTACACAGATGACAACAAGGAAATGAGTGAAATATTGAAATCCCAGTACGACTCTGTGTTTAGTGAATCACTAATCGGTCTGAGGATCGACGACCCAAATGATTTCTTCATGAATGAGCCTCAAAACTCCATAAATGTATGCCAGATTTCCGACATTACCCTAACTCCGATAGATTTCGAAAAAGCCATTGACAACATGCCTATGCACTCAGCCCCGGGCCCAGACTCTTGGAACTCTGTTTTCATTAAGAACTGCAAGAAACCCCTCTCGTGTGCCCTAAGTACACTATGGAGGAGGAGCTTGGACATGGGTGAAATTCCACAGTCACTTAAACAACGGATATAGCCCCACTCCATAAAGGTGGCAGTAAAGCATTAGCTAAGAACTATAGACCAATAGCTCTGACGTCCCACATCATAAAAATCTTTGAAAGAGTGCTAAGAAGCAGGATTGCAAATCACCTGGATTCCCAAAATCTGCACAATCCAGGGCAACATGGGTTCAGGGCAGGTTGCTCCTGCCTCTCACAACTACTGGATCACTATGACATGGCCTTGGATGCACTGGAAGAAAATCAGAATGCAGATGTAATATACACAGACTTTGCAAAAGCATTTGCAAATGCGATCATGGCGTAATAGCCCATAAAATACGTGCTAAAGGAATAACTGGGAAAGTAGGGAGATGGATCTTCAACTTCCTAACAAATCGAACACAAAGAGTAGTGGTCAACAGAGTTAAATCGGAGGCTGCCATAGTGAAGAGCTCTGTTCCACAAGGCACAGTACTCGCCCCCATCTTATTCCTTATCCTCATATCAGACATAGACAGAGATATACACCACAGCACCGTATCATCCTTTGCGGATGATACTAGGATCTGCATGAGGCTGTCATCTGCTGAGGACGCGGTTAACCTCCAAGAAGATATAAACAAAGTTTTCCAGTGGGCAACGGTAAACAATATGATGTTCAATGAGGACAAATTCCAACTACTCCGTTATGGAAAACTGGAGGAGATAATAACTAGAACAGAGTATACTACTGACTCCGGCCATACAATAGAGCGGAAAAATAATGTAAGGGACCTGGGAGTAGTAATGTCTGAGGATCTCACTTTCAAGGATAACAACAGTTCCACGATCGCACATGCAAAGAAAATGATAGGATGGATAATGAGAACTTTCAAAACGAGAGATGCCAACCCCATGATGATCCTTTTCAAATCACTTGTTCTCTCTAGGCTGGAATACTGCTGTACATTAACATCTCCATTCAAAGCAGGTGAAATCGCAGATCTATAGAGTGTACAGAGATCCTTTACTGCACGTATAAGTTCTGTCAAGCACCTTAACTACTGGGAACGCTTGGAAGCACTTGACTTGTACTCGTTGGAACGCAGGAGGGAGAGATATATCATAATCTACACTTGGAAAATCTTGGAGGGAATGGTCCCAAATCTGCACACAGAAATCACTCCCTACGAAAGTAAAAGACTGGGCAAGCGATGCAAAATGCCCCCAATAAAAAGTAGGGGCGCCATTGGTACACTAAGGGAAAAAACCATAAGTGTCCGGGGCCCAAAACTGTTCAACAGCCTCCCATCAAGCATTAGGGGAATTGCCAATAAACCCCTGGCTGCCTTCAAGAGAGAGCTGGACAGATACCTAAAGTCAGTGCAGGATCAGCCGGGCTGTGGCTCGTACGTTGGACTGCGTGCGGCCAGCAGTAACAGCCTAGTTGATCAGGCCCTGATCCATCGGGAGGCCTGGTCATGGACCGGGCCGCGGGGGCGTTGATCCCGGAATAACCTCCAGGTGTGTGTAAATACCTTTGGTAAGCTTTTGTTGAATTTCTAGAATTTTTCAACTCTCGGAGCCTGGCCAGGCTTGTCAGGTGCTTGCCTGGTCAACCAGGCTACTGCTGCTGGAGGTTAATCTGGCACCTGGTGAAGTTACTTGTCTAGTTTCCTCTTGAAGGCTTCTATACTTGTTGCAACCGTGTTTCTGATATCTTCTGGTAAGATGTTGAATAGTCTGGGGCCACGGATGTTGATATAGTGTTCCCTTATTTTGCCCACAACACCACTGCTTTTCACTGGGTTTATTTTGCACTTCCTCCCATATCTCTTACTCCAGTATGTTGTCAAGGCACGTGCAGATTTGGGACCAGGTCCTGAAGTACTTTCTACATATATACTATTACGTATCTCTCCTCCGCTTCACTAATCATATATTGAAGACTTTGGGATGTTCAAAGAAATTTAAATGGTTTATTGGCTCTATGCGGTACTCAAACGATCTATGTATCTGTCCAGGCTCTGATATTTCTCCTGCTCTTTGAACGGTACCGTCAACACTGAGCAACATTCCAGATGAGAGAGCACAATAAAGTTAAAAATCTTTCAGAACTACTGCGTCCCTCAAAGACTTAATAATTTCCTCACAAAGAAGGTTGGTATATTACACTCAAAATCAACCAGACAAATTATGTGTGTATTTTATAAATCTTTATACCCATTTCTGTGCAGGAATTCGATGTCTTTTAAGACACATGGCATCACCCACCCCTTTTCTCATTATTTTTATCACCAAGGAAGAACTAATACCCCTGAATGTGGCACTCAATAGACACATTTCACGTTCAATGACGACCCCAGTGTCTGTGGGGTCAAGATGAGATCTAAGTAAAAGCTTGCAGTGGCTGGTGGCCATGCTAACCTTGCCAAGTGTACGTATGTGGTATGTTTAAGTTAATCATTATCGAAGAACTTACAGTGTGGTGGCCAGCGTCGCTGCCACCACACTGATCATATACGCTTCAGAGGTAGATTATTTCAAAGCTTTCCAGTTAATGGTGCGGAGACAGAGTTGCAATAATCTGTGAGCACAGATGATTATAATTATTGTTATTATACTGAAAATTCAACAAACACACAAGAGAAACAGTAACTAGAGTATATTAGAAGTCACAAATACTGTGTTTGTCAGAAACTCTCATTCTTTTGTGGATTAAAAGTTTATTAAAATTGCCAAGGAGTATTAAAGTGCATTGTGAGTTATCATGGAGCAATGCAATCATTTTGCAAGTTGCCAGGGTATGCAATGAAGCACGTTGCAATTTGTCAGTCTATATTAAAGTACCTATCTTGGTATTATCCACACACACAAAAAAACGTATTATCTATATTATTTACTTACAATATACTGAGAATCATTATCAAACAAAAAAAAAAATATCATTTCGTCGCTAAAATAATAATAGCGATGGTTAACTATACCGTATAACAAAATTGCGGTGGTACGAGGCAATTCTTCCTAATATTTCTAGACGTCAACAACAGCAACACAGGCGCCTGGGGCCTCTCTCTCATATTAAGTATTAAGTATTTTCTCGTCTAGGCAACAGACATTTCTACGTATGCAGGAAACATTTCCAAAAAGAAGAAATATTTGCATATAAACAAGAGGAATTTCTACAGGTGATAAACATTTCTTTTACAGAAATGGAGCCATAATGTTTAATCAAGGGGCATTTTTACATAAATATTTCTTTTGCACAGCAAGAAGCATTTCTGTGTAAGCAAAGGCCGTATATATATATATATATATATATATATATATATATATTATATATATATATATATTATATATATATATATATATATATATATATATATATATATATATATATATATTATATATATTATATATATATATAATATATATATATACGCTCTCTGATGTTATTATATCTCACTAGTCGTCTCAAGAATATTCTTATATATTATTTTCATATATATATGTTAATATAGTTATTCTTTGTTACTCTTTATATTTAAAACATTATTTATTGCAATGAATATTTTATGTAAATTTCTAAGCCCGTTTGGGTCAGTGAGCGCAAGGAGTGTTGGAGGCTCGATTCTCTGTGAAGTAATCGCGATACAGACATGCTAACTGCAGCATTTTTATACAACGCTTGCAATACATATGTTCTACCCAGGATTCCCTGATGTTAAGTCATATGGACTTTCATACTTATCCCTAAACTGCCGGCAGTTGCTCAGTTCACATGACAGACGAGCAGCGTTCTTGCGCTTTACTAAATGTTCAAAAACTTGAATGAGTTTGTTACTCTCGTTACACATTAGGTTAGGTAAGGTTTGTCAGGAAACTGGACAAGTGTTTCCTGTCGCGGATCTTAGTTATATGATGACCCGTAGCTGGAGCTTTTGATCATCTGACCGAGGCATTCCACTGGCTTACACCATTCGGTGTCTACGTTGGTTATCAATGTTTACTGGAACTAACAAATGAAGCTTCCGAAGAAAACAGATCAATTCTCCAAGTCTTGGTGATTCAGTTATTCTGGCAGCCTAACTACCTTGGCTGGTACTTCCGGATGTGACACTAGGCTCTACCCTGGTACTTCCAAACACCAGTGAGGAAGTATTGCCTATCGGTATCAACCTTCATGAACTATCCATCATCTGTTTGGCTAGATTGGGGAATATTCTTATCTTCCTTTCCATTACAATATTCTGAGAGTGACTATGGATGGACGGTTTAGTGTGTCAGTCAATGTCGAAATTATTATTATATTTTTTAATTATACACAATAAGCATGTCATAATCACGTATAATCACTGGAACCTTGAGGTATTATAAACCACCGTTCTCAGCATTACCACAATCACCCTCACCACCGTTCTCAGTATCACCATCACAACGACCATTATTCTCTTCAGCCCCATCACCACCATTCTTAGCAACACTCACACCACCGCCACCACCACCACCACCACCACCACCACCACCACCACCATCCCCAACACCACCACCACCATCACCACCACCATCACCACCACCACCACCACATGAGGAATATACATAAAAGGGAGTCCTTGACTGAAGCAACTGATTAGGCAGGCTAAAATATGTACAAGCGTGTACCCAGCAGCAGACACCTCCAGCACGGGCAGTGCACAACCAATGTACAACACAGAACAAGTGTACATCCAGTGTACAACATGGCACAAGTGTATATCTTGTACCACAAACAGCTTAAGGTGCTAACCCAACGATGTAGTTTGACCAGGTGTAGCAACAGCAACCAGGCATCCTCAGACAATCATCTTCAATGTGGAAGCGTTAAATCTGTAAAGGCCAAACATTCATTGAGAGAGACGGGAAGGCCAGGGACAGCTATAATACCTCGGAGCAAGAGCTCTTGGGAGGCGTGAAGGCGCTGCTGAAGAGGCCAGGCGGTCTCGGGAAAGTCACCGCCCAGTAGAGCCCCGCTGAGAGCCGCAGATAGTACCATAACGGAGTGTAATCAGCCCGCGGAAGGTGTGTTGGCCAGCGAAATATATAGTGCTGTTGTGTCATGTACAAGCCAACAGCTTATCAGATACCTGTCGTCCCTCTACAATATGCTGTAGTCTACCATTAGCAGCATTATTTACGCCACGCAACACTCAAAGTTCCTCTTATCGTCTAGCAAGTGCGTGTTTTTTTTTAAATATTTATTTAAATGTCGTTTAGTGTCTAGTTTTATTTAACATGGGCTTCGAGTGTTTTTTTTTTCGGTATGATAGATAAGACATTATATTTTTTTGAAAATAATAGTTTCATTTTAATATCATTTACTTTAGCCACTTATCAGATTTTTTAAATAAGGTTTCTTTCCTAATTTTGGCAAAATTCTATTCTGGGATTGTGCTGTGTGGCATGTGGCGCTAACGCTGGAAAAACCGCGTCTGGGTATTCCATGAGTTTCTGTGACCCACACACCAGCTCAGTTGTAACATGATACACACATATTCATATTGTGATAGCTGAGAGATTTCCCAAATAAAGTTCAGTGGAAAAGAAACTTGGAGGTCAGACAGCCCATGAGATGGAGGGTCTAGACAGGCAACACCTGGCCACAAAGTAGTTTACATGTATCAGCAGAGTGGAAAAGTGAAATATAGAGTTCTTTACTTAAACAAGAGAGCAATGTCGGCAAAGTTCACGTTCATGTAGGTTTGCCAGGACGGGTCCTGGCCCTGGTCTTCATGTGGTGACCCGGTAGTAGCTCCCAAAGGAGTGTCGGAGTTTGTAGTAGTGATGTATCGTTTACAGCCCTATGGCAGGGGCAGCCCTATGACAAGGGCAAGGAGCTATGGAGTATTAAGAAGGTACGGAACACAGAGAACAACTGAAAACAGGGAAGCGAGCAAGAGCGTTAGAAATGCACATACTTGGATAAGAAGGGAAATGGGTAGCAGTTCAAGAATTGACATAATCTTCCGGAGGCCAAATAAGAAAGATGATACCCGCAGGAGGGAGAGATATATCATAATCTACACTTGGAAAATCTTGGAAGGAATGGTCCCAAATCTGCACACAGAAATCACTCCCTACGAAAGTAAAAGACTGGGCAGGCGATGCAAAATGCCCTCAATAAAAAGTAGGGGCGCCATTGGTACAGTAAGGGAAAGCACCATAAGTGTCTGGGGCCCAAGACTGTTCAACAGCCTCCCATCAAGCATTAGGGGAATTACCAATAAACCCCTGGCTGCCTTCAAGAGAGAGCTGGACAGATACCTAAAGTCAGCCAAATGCCGGATAGTGGGCTGTGGCTCGTACGTTGGACTGCGTGCGGTTTGCAGTTAAATACAGCACTAGTTGTTCAGGCCTGATCTATCGGGAGGCTGGTCCTGGCGGGCCCGACGGGTGGCGTTGGATCCCCGGAATGTAGAACTCCAGGTAACCTCCAGGTGGTAACAAGTAGTAAAGCTGAGAAGAGGGGAGGATCATTTACAGAAAGCGACAAATAAGGCTTGATGAAGAACTGACCGCGTCCTCAAGGAAGGTTTCCTTGTTAGATGGTGAAGAGGGATCTTGTTTTAGGGAATTGGATCTGTGCTCGCCAGTTCCCCGAATTATGCCTGAATGCTCACATATCCCCCCCCCAGGCGTGTATAAATCCTCCGGGTTTGCGCTTCCCTTGATTATAATAATTAATAATCGTGTAAGAACTGAAACAGATGAAGAGAAGAATCATCTGAGCAGAATGAAAGTTCTGACGAGAGAAAATGACGCATCAAAGGAAGGGGATATAAATTATCTGCTCAGAGGTGGATATAACAAAAGGTTCAAACCTGGGACGTTATATGTCCCCATGGGCATTGGAAAGATAAGCAGGAAAGCATGATGTGATGAACAAAAATCATAATTACCTTGGGACTGGACAATTCACAAATTACCCGCACGTAGGGAGAGAGGAGCTCACTATTGACTTTTGACTTGTAAATAGTCCATGTCGGGACCGTAACGTTTCGATATAAAGCTTCTCTCTTCCTATATGTGCTGGGCATTTATGTATGATGTGTACCTTGTTGGGAAGATCTAGAGTATTACTAGAGGACTGGGACGACCTCTCGATTAATCCTACCTGCAAACCACATGTTAGGAAGGAGATAATCTCCTAGGGAGACCTAACGAATGAATTTTTACTTCAAGACCTCTTCCCCGCGACTCTTAGGATACGTTGTGATCTAAGAAAAGAGACGGCTGTGTGTCAGAGTATTTTCTGATAAATTATGTTCCTAAACAGGAACTCGTTACAGACCTAAGGGGACTGAGTCATGAGCAGGCACTGAAGGAAATGAGTGGTGAACATGAATACATACCAAATACGCTTTGAGATTTACAGTGTCCTCAATGGATGACACACGCAGATTCTAGTACCATCAGCCAAGGAAGACACAGTGCCTGTGTAAAAAGCTTGCTTCCACCACCTCCACGTACAGCTCACTCCACTCGCTTACCATGTTACTACCGAAGTAGCATTTCCTGACATAGCTGTGGCGCGTTTACGGTTTTAGCTTGAGTTTATTCTCATTGCCCTTAGCGTCTCATAATTCAAACAGTCTGAGGGGGAGGGGATGAGAAATACGCCCCTCCCCCTCCCTCTATTAATGCCTAAAACAAAAGATATACACGGACTCGTGAAGGCATATACCCGTCGGGGAGCAGATGCCTTTCTTCCTACGAGGAACAGACTCCATCGCTGTGGTAATTAAGGTGGACCCAGCACTTTGTGGGAGTTTCCAGAGTGGGTAACGTGCCACGAACTCGGTGTTGCAAAAAACATGCTAGGGTCAGCGGCAACGTGAATAACAGTGAGTGATTCACACAGACGGTTGGTAGTGAGTCATCTACTGGTAACTGGTTACTGGTAACTGGTACTACTGAGACTACGACACGACCCCCTCCAAATACAAGTCGGTGAGTACACAGTTATCTCCTGCAGTCTTGCAAGGCGGAGATGACGCATTAATATTTCAGGAATGTCTTCAAGTAGGGGTTAGGTGAGAGGGAGTGGGAGTGGCAGGAGGAAATGAGGAGGTGAATGACGAGGAGGTGAATGACGAGGAGGTGAATGACGAGGAGGTGAATGACAAGGAGGTGAATGACGAGGAGGTGAATGACAAGGAGGTGAATGACGAGGAGGTGAATGACACGGTGATGAATGGACGAGGAGGTGAATGACGAGGGGTGAATGGCAAGGATGGGGAATGACGAGGAGGTGAATTGACAAGGAGGTGATTGACGAGGGGTTGAATGACGAGGAGGTGAATGACGAGGAGGTGAATGACAAGGAGTGAATGACGAGGGAGTGTGAATGTCGAGGCGGGATATGACAAGGAGGTGAATGACGAGGAGGTGATTGGACGAGGAGGTGAATGACGAGGAGGTGAATGGCTAGGAGGTGAATGCGAGGGAGGTGAATGAAAAGGAGTGTGAATGACGAGGGAGGTGAATGACGAGGAGGTGAATGACGAGGAGATGATGACGAGGAGGTGAATGACGAGGAGGTGAATGACAAGGAGGTGAATGACGAGGAGGTGAATGACAAGGAGATGAATGACGAGGAGGTGAATGACGAGGAGGTGAATGACGAGGAGGTGAATGACGAGGGGTGAAAGACAAAGGGGTGGAATGCGAGGAGGTGAATGGACGAGGAGGTGAATGACAAGGAGGTGAATGACGAGGAGGTGAATGACGAGGAGGTGAATGACGAGGAGGTGAATGACGAGGAGGTGAATGACGAGGAGGTGAATGACAAGGAGGTGAATGACGAGGAGGTGAATGACGAGGAGGTGAATGACGAGGAGGTGAATGACGAGGAGGTGAATGACGAGGAGGTGAATGGACAAGAGGTGAATGACAAGGGAAGTGAAGTGTACGAGGAGCCGTGAATGACACGGAGTGAATGACGTGGAGGTGAATGACGAGGAGGTGAATGACATGAGGATGGAAATGACGAGGGAGGTGAATGACAAGGAGGTGAATGACGAGGAGGTGAATTGACGGGAGGTGAATGACAAGGAGGTGTAATGACGAGGAGGTTGAATGACGAGGAGGTGAATGACGTGGAGGTGAAATGACGAGGAGGTGAATGAGAGGAGGTGAATGACGAGGAGTGAATTGACAAGAGGTGATGACGGAGGAGGTGAAAGACAAGAGGTGAATACGAGGAGGTGATATGACGGGAGGTTGAATGCCAAGGAGTGTGGAATTAACGAGGAGGTGAATGACGGGAGGTGATGACAAGGAGATGAATGACAAGGAAGGTGAATGACGAGAGGTTGAATAACGAGGAGAGTGAATGTCGAGGAGGTGAATGACGAGGAGGTGAATGACGAGGAGGTGAATGACAAGGAGGTGAATGACGAGGAGGTGAATGACGAGGAGGTGAATGACAAGGAGATGAATGACCGAGGGGAGGTGAATGGACGAGGAGGTGAATACGACGACGGAGGTGAATGCGAGGAGTGTGAATGATGAGGAGGTTGAATGACAGGAGTTGAATGACGAGGAGGTGAATGACGAGGAGGTGAATGACAAGGAGTAATGAATGACGAGGAGGTGAATGACGAGGAGGTGAATGACGAGGGAGGTGAATGTCGGGAGGTGAATGACAAGGAGGGTGAATGACGAGGTAGGTGACTGACGAGGAGGTGAATGGACGAGAGGTGAGTGACAAGGAGATGGAATGACGAGGAGGTGAATGAGAGGAGGTTGAATGACTCGAGGAGGTGAAAGACGAGGAGGTGAATGACGAGGAGTGTTGAATGACGAGGAGGTGAATGACGAGGGGATGAAGGACGAGGAGGTGAATGACGAGGAGGTGATGACAAGGAGGTGAATGATCGTGGAGGTGAATGACACGGAGATGAATGACGAGGAGGTGAATGACGAGGAGGTGAATGACAAGGAGGTGAATGACGAGGAGGTGAATGACGAGGAGGTGAATGACGAGGAGGTGAATGACGAGGAGGTGAATGACAAAGGAGGTGATTGACGAGTGAGGTGAATGACGTGGAGGTGAAATGACGAGTAGGTGAATGACGGTTGGAGGTGAATGTCGAGGAGGTGAATGACAAAGGAGGTGAAATGACGAGGAGGTTGAGAATGGCGAGGTAGGTGATGACGAGGAGGGTGAATGGGACGAGGAGGTGAATGACGGGAGGTGAAATGAAGGAGGTGAATGACAAGGAAGTGATTGACGAGGCAGGTGAATGACACGGAGATGAATGTCGAGGAGGTAATGACGAGGAGGAAGGATTGACTAAAGGAGGTAATGACGAGGAGAGTGAATGACAGGAGGTGAATGCGGGAGGTGAAGATTACGAGGAGGTGAATGTCAAGGTTGAGGGTGAATGACGAGGAGGTTGAATGCGAGGAGGGCTGAATGGACGAGGAGGTGAATGACGAGGAGGTGGATTGACGAGGCGTGTGAATGACGAGGAGCGTGTAATGTGACAAGGAGGTGATGACTAGGGGTGAATGACAAGGAGTGTGGAATAACGAGGGAGGTGATATGACGAGGATGTGAATGACAAGGAAGGTGAATAACGAGGAGGGTGAATGACGTAGGAGGTGAATGACAAGGAGATGAATGACTAAGGAGGTGTTGACGAGGAGGTGAATAACGAGGGGAGGTGAATGACGAGGAGGTGAATGACGAGGAGGTGCATGACGAGGAGGTGAATGATCGAGGAGGTGAATGCCGAGGAGGTGAATGACGCGGGAGGTGAATTGACACGGAGATGAATGTACGAGAGTGTGATTGAAGAGGCGGTGAATGACGAGGAGGTGAATGGACGAGGAGGTTGAATGTGGGTGGTGAATGTACAAAGGAGGTGATATGACGAGGAGGTGAATGACGAGGAGGTGAATGACAAGAGTATGAATGAGAGGAGGTGATTGACGAGGAGTGTGAATGACGAGGAGTGGTATGACGAGGAGGGAATGACAAGGTGGTGAATGAGAGGAGGTGAATGCGAGGAGGTGATGACGTGGAGGTGAGTGACAAGGGATGAATGAGATGGAGTGTAATGACCGAGGAGGTGAAGTCGAGGATGTTGAATGACGAGGAGGTGAATCGACGTGGAGGTGAATGACGGGGAGGTTGATGACGAGGAGGTGAATGACAGGAGATGGAATGACGAGGAGGTGAATGACAGGTGATGAAGACGAGGAGGTGAATGACGAGGAGGTGAATGACAAGGAGATGAATGACGAGGAGGTGAATGACAAGGTGATGAATGACGAGGAGGTGAATGACGAGGAGGTGAATGACGAGGAGGTGACTAAGGGGGAGAATATGGGAGGAGGGAGAATGAGGGTAAAGTAAAAGGACACAAGTGCAACTACTGTGACATTTTATTGTGGCAACGTTTCGCTCTCCAGGAGCTTTATCAAGCCGTTACAGTACAGAAGTTTCTTCCCTTCTCTATTGCGTTTGAGTATTTGTCTGGTTTTGTATAGAAAATCTTTGGTAAGTGTCTCTCACTGTTGAGTGCTGATGGGTTCGTATGTAGACTGATCATTCAAGAGGTCCATCATTTTCTGGTGTTTGTGTAGTCGCTTGGTGTGAGTATGAACGGGACTCCACCTCCTTTGTCGGCGGTGGTGACGATAATGTTGGGGTCGTTGGCGAGGTCCTTAAGAGCAATGATATATCGTCTAGGAAGATTAGAAGAAGGTTCACCATAAAGCTGCAGTGAGGTTGCCCTGCATATTAATCTGTTCTGGAACGTCTGATGTCAATGGTATTATGGTTCCTGGTGTAACTGGTTGAGTTGATAGTTGGTGTTTGTGTTATTTGTTGGTGTTAATTTGAGTCCAAACTCCAGTGCATGTTTCTCGTAGTCGTTAAGGTATTCCCGCGTCAATTTCCGGCCATCGGGACTGTTAGTGCTGAGGTACTGAAGTTTTGATTGAGTTTTGATCTTCTGTGGTGGTTAGCTGTGGGTGACTTGGCTGAGAATATGCCTGTCAGCAGTGTGTTGGTTTCTCTGAAGATTGGCCCTCATTATCCCTTGCAGTTGTGCAAAAGGTTTCTTAGAGATGTTAGAAAGTTCTTCGGCTCATTCAGTTAGTAAGCTTGGGTAGCTGGGAGAGGAGGGTGTGCCTTGGAGTTGGGAGAGTTGTGCAGGTGTTAGTTAGGATCACCTTCGTCTGCAGGCAATATTGTAGGAAGTTGTTCTGGTGCAGATTGCTGTGAGCACGGAAGAAGGGTGTCCAAATAACGTCTGTGCATGAAATGTGCATTATGTTGTGGTGGTCCGACGATTGTATAAAGTTGATAGAATTACCGACATATGTTAAAAAGAGCTTTATCAGCCATTATGGCTTGCTAAAGCTCTGGAGAGCGAAACGTTTGCACAAAATGTCACATTAGTTGCACTTGTGTCCTTTTACTTTACATATTGTCGGTAAATTCTACCAACTTTATTGCGAGAATGACGGGCGAAGGTGATTCCTGGATGGGAGGTGGCATGAGGATGAAGGAAGGAACTGATTGGAAAGAGGAAGAGCTAAAATAATGAGATAGGTGGCATAGTGAGAGAGGATAGTTAAAGAGGAGGAAATAATGAGAGCGGGTGGTAAATTCCTAGGAGTTATTGAGTGCATAAGGAGGAGAAATGTAGATACGGATGAGGATGTGGAGAAAAAGGGGGATGGGAGTATGTTGGAAGAAAGAATATGGGGGGAGAATGAGAGAGGACGAAGAGTAAGAGGAAGGAGAAGAGAGATGAGACAGATGATTACAATCCTTCGTACTCTCTTTTTACCTTTCACTCCCGTGAACAACAATAATACAACAACATCAACAAAGGACGAACAATAAAAATTTGCAGGTGTAACAAGAGAATAGAAGAAGAAGAGAAAAAGGAGCAGGAGAAGGAGCAGTTCTAACGAATCGAGAATCACAACGAAAGCCATTAAAATGTAAATTCTTCTTGGATGATCCACACTGAACCATTCTTTGTTGGCTTCCCAGGGAATCCACTTGAAGTAGTAATCTTCAGCCGGGGTGATGGTTTGTTTGCAATCGAGGTTCAGTTATTACGATTTCGTGAGTCACAATCTCACATTGAAACTAGTATCTTCAGTACAGATATCATCCACTGAAGCTAGTATCTTCTTGTTATCGATGTTATCCACGAAGCTAGTATCTTCAGTAGCGGTGGGCATCCCTCAAGGGCTATCGCACGTATCATTGGGGGCGGTGAGAGGCAAGAGACTCGGAACAGTGTCTGCCAAGTCACAGTACGGCCATGTTACACCAGCATTGTATGTCCTGTATCCTCCTCGGTGTCAGATCCCCAGGGCCATGCGTGGGAGATGCCTGCAGCGGATGGAAGCCGTTGTGGGCAGTCGAGCAAGTAGTGCACGAGGGGGGCTTCTGGGACCATTGGTCAGCAGTGGCAAGCGAGCTCTTTCTCGCTCGTTTGTTGAAGGCGTTTTGGCAGGTGGGTGTAGTGAAGGAGCAGGCGGTGGAATGCTCACTCACGCTCCTTGTCCTGTTTTCCGCAGGACTTCTGTGAGCGGAAGCTCCCTTTGCATGTCGTTCTGTAGTACATAGACGGCTCAATAGGTGCCATGTCCTGGGCAGCGGGTGCTTGGCTGCTTGGGCTGCCATTGGTTAGTTAGCCTGCCTGGTGACCTGATGGAGGTGGAGGTCAACTGGATGGGCTCCAGGGTGGCTGTCTTGGCTGTCCCCATCTGCTGTCATCATTGCCCAGGGTGGACCGTAGTGACTCGGTATCCAGCTGAGCGTCGCTGCTTTGGTCCCTGATGACAAGAGAGTGCAGGTCCTTTCTCAAGGTGGTGATGGAGCTGGATTGCTATCCCTGGTTCCTGTGCATGACCACTATATCGCTGGCCTGGAGTCGACATGTGGGATGGACTGGTGGGCTACTAGTGTTACAGAAGTGTGTGCTGCAGGGGCTTCTGGATGGTGTTGTAGAGTTCTGCCTGGTGGTTGGTTCCGTTTTTCTGAGAGATGCCATGTGCCGGCCGTCAGGGCATTTGTGAAATACCCCGGCACCTAGTGCGGTTGCCTATAAGCCGTCTGGTGTAGTATACCACACACCAGGGGCACTCCACTGTCGCAATGCTCACTGTGCAGCCCATCGCTGCAGGATGTGCTGCGGACCGTTGGCGCATTGCTGACTGGGAAGGTTTGCCAGGTAGACTAGCCGCTGCTCCGGCGCCCAGGTGCTGGTGGACAGTGTAAGTCGCACTGACCGATGTAGTCCATTGTCCTCGAAGAAGCGACATGGGCAGGAGCTCCTCTACCACGTACGAACCGACTTACATCCAATGTCGGCGGGTTTGGGTGCCACCGTGAGGTTGTGTGTTGTCGATCAGAGGTCTTGCATCAGTGTGTTCGCTGCTCAGGTATTGGAGTATTTGGCTACGCTCCTGGCGGCAACAACTGCAATGCTTGTTCATTGAGGGGCTTGCAGTTTGGGCATCGAAGTTCAGGAAGAATCCACTTTCATCCATCCGGGTCCTCAATGCATCGCCGTGCAGCGGCATTCTGCACCATGCTGAGTCGTTGGAGGTTCGTGGGAGTGGGCCCGGAGTCTAGGTCAGATCCTGGAAAAACGGAAGGATGACTACCCAGATCCTTGAATCACGAGCAGACCCTGGGACAGTTTGTGGCTGTGGTGATATTGGCGACTGCCGCCACCTTGCAAGACTCGACAAAAATGATTTTAAAACATTTAATGTAGGATGGGGGGAGAGGGAGGGAGGAGGAAAGGTGGGCTTCATATTGAGGCGAGGAAGGTGCTCTGATCTGTAGTGAGTTAGCTGTGGAGTTGACTTCTTCTTGGATCCATGGTTTAGTGTTTTCCTAGTGAATTATAATATAATAATAACGAACAACAACAATAATAAAAATAAATACTAATAATATTAATAATAATAATAATAATATCTTATTAATAATAATATATAGTATATAACTCAGATAGTGACCTGACTAAGGGTCAGGTAGGTGGTGATGGTGTAGACAGCCTGTACTGTCTGCACAGACAGCCCATGTGTCTGCAGCTCTTAGTTATATTTCGCGCCACTCAGGTGCTGGTCCTCTAGTTAGGCCTTGCCACTTTCAGTATGCCCAGACTTGCCTCGCTCTCACTCACACAGCAGCCTGGTCCTGGCAACAGGACACAAGTACTCCCAGCTCTCTCTCGTGGCATGGCCTTGCCCGGGGCCATGGGCAACAAACACACCAAGCCTTGTGTAACCCACCACTACGTAACAATAAACGATAGGAAGCTCCGAGAAAGACGTAATCATTTTACACACGCTTGGCAGAACTTACCATACAAACCCCGTTATAAATGGTGACGCAGGTGCTGGCAGCAGTTGTGTTTGCCCGCGAGGAGGTGAGGTTATGAAGTCATCTTCACTTCATCACCCTAACACATGTAAGCATCAGTTCTCAAGCGGTTTATCCTGATGTCGTGTCTGCACGTTTGAGCATCCAGAACACAGGATTACATAGCAGGATCCGCTCAGCCGAAATTTGCCGAAAATTCTCGTGTATGTGAGTGGCTGTCACAGCATGACTCAAGCCTACAGGTTCCACGCTGTTTCCGCCAAGTCACGTGTTTTGCGTCACTTGTATGCGTGTTGTTGTTGATTCGCTCAGCACAGCGTTTCAGCAAGCAGAAGGTGAGTTTTGTGGTGATTGATGAGTCCAGTGTGAGCTTCTCCACGTGTTTGTGGGTGGAGGGGATGGGAAATGGACTAGATGCTCGCCTGCATAACTTCACCCACGCTCCTAGCCTACCATACACCACTCACCATCTGCACACTCCCCTCTGCGCTGTGTTTTCTGTGTTTTTTCGATGAATTCATTGCCGTGTGCTGTGTATCCGAGTGCCCGAGGCCACTCGAAGTACCGTGGATACGACGTATGTGGTGTGGCGATGTCACGTAGACCTACATAAGCCGACGTGTAGTTACCAGATATCCTAGGCCACATGCTGTGGTTCTGCTGCCGCATTCAGTCATCGACGCCAACCACGATGCTGGCCGACTTCCATGACGTCACGATGTCTGCTGTGACGTCACCTCACGATGTCTGCCTGACGTCACCTCGAGATGTTTGCTGACGTCACCTCACGATGTCTGCCTGACGTCACTCTCGAGATGTCTGCTGACGTCACATCACGTGTTTCGCTGATCGTACACTCTCGGATGTCTGCTGACGTCACTCACGTAGTCTGATGAAGTCACAGTGCTGCTGACGTCACCTTGCGACATCACTCACCACCTGAACACATGATGTCAACCATCGAGTGTTCTGTAGTAATTATTTCAGTATTGTCGAGAAGATTGAGAGAAGATTTATGTCGTGTGTTAATTAATTCCTCTCAGTCTAGTGTTCCTACATTATAGTTGTCTAAGTCGTTTTATGCGCAGAAAAAAGCATAATTGCTTAGTTTAGCCATGTTGTTACCGTATGTACGCAGCGGTGTGTTTGTAAGTTTTTTCGTGTGTCAGTGAGGTCTGTGGTCAGGACCCTTGAGTTGGACCACTAAGTCACCGTCTTGACAGTGTTTGACCAGCTGATATTTCTCAGCCCTGAGCGTATGAGCCCCCTTGTACAGAAAGCTTTTATGCTCGTCCTCGTGACTGTTCTGGCAGGAATAGTACTGCTACGTCCCATGAGATTTTGTTTCACATTTCCACCTCCAGACCGTCAGAGTGCTGTTATATGTGAGAACAAAGTCTGGGGACGCATAGATAACCTCTGCTATTAACTCAAGCTGTTCGAGCAGATGATCTCGTCAAGCCGCAGCCAGCCTCGTCGGCAGGCGCTGTGTCAGTCCTCGGGTCCACAAGGATTCAGAGAGTCATGCCTGCACAAAGACGATGTCACTTTGACTGCTTGCCTCTCTCACTGCGCGTGTCTGGTGTATGATGTTAGACTCCCAGACTGTTTTCGCCCAGTTGTCTCTGTCCCGACTTGCTACACAGACTCAGCTCAACTCGCTCGCGCCGGCAGTGATTTAGCCCAGCGACAGTTAACAGTCGGAGTAGTGTCCTCCAGGAGTCGCTTGCCGAAGACCTGCCCAGTTGCGAGTTTTGTTCGACGCCTCACTCGAGGGCACCTAGCATGTCGTTGCCCCTGGTGGAGTGAAAACCTGCAGCGACTCCTTACGAGGTCTGCTTCCACCGTTCCAGAGGAGACCGTACCTGTTACGTCACAGCTCAGCCGCAGCAGATGTTCTCCGTGGTTTGCAGTATCTGTCCAGACGCAGGAAGGCGAGCAGTGATACTCATCGACGCTCACTGACTTTTGAGCCGTCGATGTTTTAGCACACCCCACAATGTTTTTTTCTTTCCTCCCTGTATGGAAAGTTTTTTTTTTTTTTCCATGTCATATGATATATATGTTTTATTTTGTGTTGCTTGCCTGTTCCTACGACGAGAGAGACCGAGTTTATTTTATTCCCTAGTTATTGGTCGCGTCGGGACGACGCGCGGTAGGTGGCTCGAGCGTATTGTAGCACAGCCTGTTACTGTTCTGTCACAGTGCAGCCCATGCTGTCTGTACCAGTTAGTTCTTATTTCGCGCACCACTCGGTGCGGCCATCTATAGGCTTGCCACTTCAGTTATTGCCGCCAGGCGGACTTGCCTCTGCTTCATCAACACAGCTGGCCTGGCATCAAGACACAAGTCTCCCTTCTCTCTCTCGTGGACATGGCCCTTTGTCCCGGGCCATGGGCACAAACACACAAGCCTGTGTAACCACACCACTATTAACAATTAAAGTAAGATGCTGCTCCGAAGAAGAATATCATTTAACCAACGCTTCAGTCCTACCAATCAAAACCCCGTTATAATGGTTGCGATATGATGCTTTCAGGGCATAGTTCTAGTGCTCAGTCAAATTATGTTGTCAAAATAGGGAAATCAGATCAAACAAATATGATCCTAAATGGATGAAAAATAGATTAAAATATCTGATTGGTCAAAAGAGAGGCATATATAGGCAAATCAAAGAGGAGAGGGGCAATTGAGAAATCGATATATTCAGTTAAAGAGAGAAATAAAAAAGGGAATTAGAAAAGCAAAAAGAGATTATGAGGTTAAATTTTGCAAGAAATCGAAGACTAACCCAAAAGGAATTCTTTCAGGTATACAGAAGAAATCAGGGACAAGATAGGCCCACTCAAAGTTCCTCGGGTCAGCTCACTGACATGAAAGGAAATGTGAAAGAATTTTTAACACATACTTCCTCTCATTTTTACACAGGAGGATTCCCCAGCGATATTCCAGTAATGATAAATTATGTAGAACAGACGATAATAAACTGTGTACTATTAGGGTCACAAGTGACATGGTCCTTAGGCAAATAGATAAATTAAAACCTAAAAAATCCCCGGGGCCCTGATGAACGTATGCAAGGGTTCCTAAAGGAAAAGTAAAGAGGAGCTTAGCACCCTTTTTGGCTAATCTTTTCAACATATCACTACAAACTGGCATGGTGCCAGATAAGTGGAAAATGGCAAATGTGATACCTATTTCAAAACAGGTGACAGGTTCCTTAGCTCGAACTATAGAACCAATAAGCCTAACCTCCATAGTGGGAAAAATTTATGAATCAATAATGCCGAGGCAGTTCGTAGCCACCTTGAAAAGCATAAATTAATCAACGAAAACTCAGCATGGTTTTACAAAGGGGCGTTCCTGCCTTACGAATTTATTAACTTTTTTCACTAAGGTATTGAGGAGGTAGATCATGGTAAGAAATATTTTATTGTGTATATGGACTTCAGTAAGGCTTTTGACAGGGTCCCACATCAGAGACTATTGAGGAAAATTAAAGCACATGGAATAGGAGGAGAAATTTTTTCCTGGATAGAGGCATGGTTGACAAAATAGGCACAGAGAGTTTGCATAAATGGGGAGAAAAACAGAGTGGGGAAGTGTCACGAGCGGTGTTCCACAGGGGTCAGTGTTGGGCCCCCTGCTGTTCACAATCTACATAAACGACATAGATGAGGGCATAAAGAGCGACATCGGCAAAATTTGCCGATGACACCAAAAAAGGCCGTCGAATTCATTCTGACGAGGACATTCGAGCACTCCAGGAAGATTTGAATAGACTGATGCAGTGGTCGGAGAAGTGGCAGATGCAGTTTTTAAAATAGACAAATGCAAAGTTCTAAAAGTTGGACATACAATAACCATGCCACATATAAACTAAATAATGTAGATCTTAATATTACGGATGCGAAAAAGATTTAGGAGTTCTGGTTAGCAGTAATCTGAAACCAAGACAACAGTGCATAAGTGTTCGCAATAAAGCTATAGAACCCTTTGGGTCTTCATACAAGAAGCATAAATAATAGGAGTCCTCAGGTTGTTCTTCAACTCTATACACCTTGGTTAGGCCTCATTTAGATTATGCTGCACAGTTTTGGTCACCTTATTACAGAAGGATATAAATTCTCGGAAAATGTACAAAGGAGGATGACAAAGTTGATCCCATGTATCAGAAAACCTTCCTATTAGGATAGACTAAGGGCCCTGAATCTGCACTCTCTAGAAAGACGTAGAATTAGGGGGATATGATTGAGGTGTATAAATGGAAGACGGGAATAAATAAAGGGGATGTAAATAGTGTGCTAAAAATTATCTAGCCTAGACAGGACTCGCAGCAATGGTTTTAAAGTTGGAAAAATTCAGATTCAGGAAGGATATAGGAAAGTACTGGTTTGGTAATAGAGTTGTGGATGAGTGGAACAAACTCCAAAGTACCTTTATAGAGGCCAGAACTTTTGTGTAGCTTTAAAATAGGTTGGATAAATACATGAGTGGATGTGGGTGGGTGTGAGTTAGACCTGATAGCTTGTGCTACCAGGTCGGTTGCCGTGTTCCTCCCTTAAGTCAATGTGACCTGACCTGACTAGGTTGGGTGCATTGGCTTAAGCCGGTAGGAGACTTGGACCTGCCTCGCATGGGCCAGTAGGCCTTCTGCAGTGTTCCTTCGTTCTTATGTTCTTATGTTCTTATGAGTCAGTTGACGAGCCAACTAGCCAGATCGTCAACTTTGCGTTAAGCAAATCAGTGGACGGAGTCTCCATCGCTCCTGTCTCTCAATACCTCCCAACATGAGGTTTAACTCTTCCCACAGTTATAATAACCTGACAGGTTACAAGACTCAACACTTGGCTGGCGTCTGACGACTGTGTCTGCTGCTGCTGGCCACAGCTATCGTGTCGCCTGGATGTCAACAAAACCAGGGAACTCTAATTGTGTTATGCAAACTGTGCAGTGATGGTGGGCGGTAGTGGCGTCAGGCAGGGAAGACATGACTGAACTCCCCAGCTGCGCTATCAAGTAACACACGTTACTTGCCTTTTAAAGGTCATTGTGAAGGTGCTCGTCCCACAACACGACTGAAGGAACACTTCAGACGTGGGGTGTAATAATGACTTTTATGAAGATAATGACGTGTGTGTGTGTGTGTGTGTGTGTGTGTATACTCACCTAGTTGTGGTTGCAGGGGTCGATTCATTGCTCCTGGCCCCGCCTCTTCACTGGTCGCTACTACGTCACTCTTCCTGCTCCATGAGATTTATCACACCTCTTCTTAAAGCTATGAATGGATCCTGCCTGCTTTACATCACTTCCCAGATATTCCATTTCTTGACAACTCTGTGACTGAAGAAATAGTTCCTAACGTCTCAGTGATTCATCTGAGTCTTCAACTTCCAACTGCTACCCATTCTTCCTGTGTCCCATCTCTGAAACATCCTGCTTCTGTCCACCTTGTCGATTCCTCGCAGTATTTTGATGTAGTTATCATGTCTCCCCTGACCCTCTTCTCCTCCTGTGTCGTCAGGCCGATTTCCCTTAACCTTTCTTAGTAGGGCATTCTCATTAGCTCTGGAATGTAAACCTTTGCACTTCCTCTAATTTCTTGACGTGCTTGACCAAGTGTGGGTTCCAAACTGGTGCTGCATACTCCAGTATGAGCCTGACGTACACGGTATACAGAGTCTTGAACGATTCCTTACTGAGGTATCGGAGCTCTATTCTCAGGTTTGCCAGGAGCCCATGGGCTGCAGCAGTTATCTAGTTGATGTGTGCCTCAGGAGATGTGCTCGGTATTGTACTCACCCCAAGATCATTTTCCTTGAGTGAGGTTTGCAGTCTTTGGCCACCTAGCCTATACTCTGTCTGCGGTCTTCTTTGCCCTTCCCCGATCTTCATGACTTTGCATTTGGTGGGGTTAAATTCGAGGAGCCAGTTCATTATGTGTACATACCTAATTGTACTCACCTAATTGTGGTTGCAGGGGTCGAGACTCAGCTCCTGGCCCCGCCTCTTCACTGATTGCTAATAGGTCCTCTCTCTCTCTGCTTCCTGAGCTGTATCATACCTCTTCTTAAAACTATGTATGTTTCCTGCCTCCACTACTTCACTTGCTAGGCTATTCCATTTCCTGACAACTCTATGACTGAAGAAATACTTTCTAACGTCCCTGTGACTCGTCTGAGTCTTCAGCTTCCAGTTGTGACCCCTTGTCCCTGTGTCCCCTCTCTGGAACATCCTATCTCTGTCCACCTTGTCTATTCCCCGCAGTATCTTGTATGTCGTTATCATGTCTCCCCTGACCCTTCTGTCCTCCAGTGTCGTCAGTCCGATTTCCCTCAACCTTTCCTCGTACGACATTCCCCTGAGCTCTGGGACTAGCCTTGTTGCAAACCTTTGTACTTTCTCTAACTTCTTGACGTGCTTGACCAGGTGTGGGTTCCAGACTGGTGCTGCATACTCCAGTATGGGCCTAACATACACAGTGTACAGTGTCTTGAACGATTCCTTATTAAGGTATCGGAATGCTATTCTCAGGTTTGCCAGGCGCCTGTATGCTGCAGCAGTTATTTGGTTGATGTGTGCCTCCGGTGATGTGCTCGGTGTTATGGTCACCCCAAGGTCTTTCTCCCTGAGTGAGGTCTGTAGTCTTTGTCCACCTAGCCTATACTCTGTCTGCGGTCTTCTTTGCCCCTCCCCAATCTTCATGACTTTGCATTTGGCTGGATTGAATTCGAGAAGCCAGTTACTGGACCACATGTCCAGCCTGTCCAGGTCTCTTTGCAGTCCTGCCTCATCCTCATCCGATTTAATTCTTCTCATCATCTGCGAACAGGGACACTTCAGAGTCTATTCCTTCCATCATGTCGTTCACATATATCAAAAATAGCACTGGTCCTAGAACTGACCCTTGTGGGACCCCGCTCGTCACAGGCGCCCACTGTGATACCTCTTCACGTACCATGACTCGTTGCTGCCTCCCTGTCAGGTATTCCCTGATCCATTGCAGTGCCCTCCCTGTTACATGCGCCTGATCCTCCAGCTTCTGCACTAATCTCTTGTGGGGAACTGTGTCAAAGGCCTTCTTGCAGTCTAGGAAAATGCAATCTACCCACCCCTCTCTCTCGTGTCTTACTTCTGTTACCTTGTCATAAAACTCCAGGAGGTTTGTGATACAAGATTTGCCTTCCATGAACCCATGCTGGTTTTCATTTATAATCTTGTTCCTTTCCAGGTGTTCGACCACTCTCCTCCTGATAATCTTCTCCATGACTTTGCACACAATACATGTCAAAGACACAGGTCTGTAGTTTAGCGCCTCGTTTCTGTTTCCTTTCTTAAATATGGGGACTACATTAGCTGTCTTCCATTTCTCAGGTAGTTGCCCAGTTTCAAGGGATGTGTTGAACATTGTGGTTAGAGGCACGCACAGCATCTCTGCTCCTTCTCTAAGGACCCATGGGGAGATGCTGTCCGGTCTCATCGCCTTTGAGGTGTCAAGATCACTTAGGAGCTTCTTCACCTCCTCCTTGGTTGTTCGTATGTCATCCAACACTTGTTGGTATATTCCCTCTTGATGTTTCCTTCTGTGCTGTCTTCGCACAGCCCTTCCTGTCTCTACTGTAAAAACTTCCTTAAATCTCCTGTTCAGCTCCTCACATACCTCCTGATCATTTCTTGTGAGTTCTCCACCTTCTGTCTTTAATTTGATCACCTGGTCTTTGACTGTTGTCTTCCTCCTGATGTGGCTATACAACAGTTTCGGGTCAGTCTTGATTCTCGATGCTATGTCATTTTCATACTGTCGCTGGGCCTCCCTCCTTACCTGTGCATACTCATTCCTGGCTCTGCGACTGTGTGTGTGTGTGTGTGTACTCACTTAATTGCGGTTGCAAGGGGTCGAGACTCAGCTTCTGGCCCCGCCTCTTCACTGATCGCTACTAGGTCCTCTCTCGCTCACTGCTTCCTGAGGTTTGTCATACCTCGTCTTAAAGCTATGTATGGCTCCTGCCTCCACTACATCACTTGCTAGGCTATTCCACTTCCTGACGACTCGACGACTGAAGTAATATTTCCTAACATCCCTGTGACTCATCTGAGTCTTCAGCTTCCAATCGTGACCCCTTGTTTCTGTGTCCTTTCTCTGGAACGTCCTGTCTCTGTCCACCTTATCTATTCCATGCAGTATTTTGTATGTCGTTATCATGTCTCCCCTGACCCTCCTGTTGTCAGCACAGTTGCTGAATCCCCCCTACATGTGTTGTATAGATTAGCTGAGTATTATAGTACCATCCATGTGCTTTATATAGAAGATCCCTATTAGGCCGAGTGACTGTATGATGTCACGGGATGCAGCATGAGTGAGTGGGTCGCTCTGCCTCGTCCTCACTCCATGCTTAGACATACGAAGGCAAGCAGGCAGGCTGGGCCCCCCCTTCCTTACCACAGTCTGACAATACATATCGTTTCCATCCAACATGTGTGTTTACTTTCAACCATCATATCTCCTACCGAACCCCCACGACAAATTGGTGGCAGCGGTGTGGGAGTAAAATTGCTAATTACGCCAATGCAAGGAGATTTCTCTCAGCCTAGGACGGACATCTTGTGTGGTCAGTAGGCCGACCAAGCCAGCCAGCTACCCCCTCAAGTGTCTACCAGCCTCTACATTATTCACTGGTCAGTCTCCTTGTATTAGTGTTTATCTGCTTATTTGCATCATTCCCGAGGGGTTGACCCGAGTTTGCAAAGTAAGCCAAACCAGAAGAACAGTCTGTGGTGGGGGAGTCAGACCAAGTCCAGTCTAGCCTAGCCTTACACCATCCAGCCTTGTCTGCCAAGCCAGCTTTCCACCCCTGCTGTGCTCATCGTTAGAAGTTATCAAACCATTCTGTGTGAAGGGTTAAGCTAAGCCAGCCAGCAACTAACCCAGGTGTCTTAACCCAGTACTCAAGCAAGCCACGTGGGTACAGTCTTCTTCATTGCTTTGTACTTCAAGTTCTAGCCATTCTGAGTGTTTTATCATTCCTGTGGTGTTGTGGTATTTCGTGGGTTTGTTTTAAGCCAGCCCGGCTTAGAATATTTTCGCGCCTAGTGAGGGTGTCCCCAGTGAGGCTTATGCTGTTCATTCCATAGGCCCAGTCACCATGCGGTGTCTCACCACCGCCCTGCCTCACTCACTCACTACCACTGTTTTGTACCCTTATTACAGGTTCTAGCACCATATTTTAAGGACCACATAGGGGGTCAAGAGCCAGAGTGTGTTTTTCGTCAGTGGCACCATCCTTAAAAGCCTTCTGTGTGGGTCCATCGTCGATTTAAGCGCAAAATTCTATGATCACGTGGAGAGTAGCAGCGAGCCGCGAGACGACATAACCATCCTCCACCACCATCCTCATTCGTCACGTTGCTATAGTGATAATATTTTTCATAGAGACATTTGCGAGTGTTGAGACATTTCTTTTTGTGTTTCCAGTGATTTCTTATTGACATTCAGTAACTCTTGATTAGACTCAGTGTTTATTATATACTGTTTGCAATATTTTTTTTGATCTTCTTAATTCACTGCTAATTTTCGTGCATTATTTTATGTCTGTTGTGTTGTGCTTTTTTTTTATATACTTGAAGTAAGTACCTTAGTGTTTTTCCTTGTTGTGTGCAACATATGAGCAGTATAGAACTTGTGTTTACACTTCAGAATTACCTTGTGTTCACAGTATTGCAGTGAAGTAATTCAGCAATTTATTACCTTGTATTCTGCATCACAACTCAGTGTTGTCTGGAATATTTTTTCTCCCAGCATTTGTGTATTCTTGTTTTGTTTTCTCTGTGTGTTGAACATTCTTGTGTTCATTTTCTTTTCATTTAACCAGTGTCTAATTTGTCTTATCTCCCCAGACAGTAGTGCCATTGTTTTGTTCAGGCAAGACAATTATTTTCCAAATTTTCATACCTCAAGTTTCATAGCAAGAAAATTCTAGTATTGTGTTTATATTGATGTGTTGTGTTCTGCATCACTGTAAGTGTTCAAACCCTTTTTGTTCTGTGTTTTTGCATCTATTATTTTCATATTTCATTGAACAAATTCACTCTTAGTGCAATTTTTAAGTTCTTCTTTAAAGTAAATTGTTCTTTTGCTTGTTCAGTAAGTGTTGCTTAAGCTGCAATTAAGAGTTAAAGTGTTCACTCAGTTCACTCCTTGATGATATATTTTTTTCTCTTGTAAACTGTATTTTCTTGTGTGTAATTTTTTTATCATTGCATCATTGACTCATTTTGCAATAATTCTTGTGGAAACATTGTGTTGCCACTTAAAAATTTTCTTGCAGAAATTTTATGTAGCGTTGTGCAGTACTTTTGATTAGTGATTGTTATTTGCAATATTGCTACAGTTTATTTCAGTGCAGTTTCATATGCTCTTTTCTGTGCATAATATTTTATTCTTTGTGTGCCATTTTATTTTCTTTTTAGTGAATTACTTTCCCAGTTTGTTTTAATTTTGCACAAGCTTTATTGAGTCCATTTTAACATTTTTGATTGATTTCATCACTTATTGTTGAATTTCCCTATTGCATTGAGAGTAAAGACAACTCACTGTGCCATTAACTCATTTTAAAGTAAATTTGAGCAAATTAGATTTGAGCAAAGTACAATTTCTCTTGATTTTCAAAGTGTTGCTTATTCAGTTGAGTATTTTCTTTTTTGAGTGTGAGTTTCCTTGCTTACAGTGTGACCTGTTAATTTTTATTTACTTATGCAGAATAGTTAAGTAATTTCTTCCCGTTTAAGCTTATTGTGTCATTCACTCTATTTTTTTTGCCTTTATGTCCTTGAGTAAGTTCCCTGACAACATGTCCCAGTCACTTTTGAATGTTCACTTAGTGTATCATGCCAGTCAAAGTCAATATGAATCAGTCCACAGTACCAATATTCCCTTACTGACTGAAAGACAATACCTAGCCTTTGAGCAATGTGTTTGTTCTCACAGCTTGTATCTGAGATTTGTTAAATTGCTGCGAAATGTGAAGTTCAGATTAAGTTCCTATAGATTCGTTCATTACTTATTAATGTAGTCGAGCGACCAGGCACTACTAATACTGTCACTCCTGTCTGGACTCCAGCCACAATATCGTGCACGCAGGATAGTGTACAGTTACCTTGGGTTTCAGAGGAACCTCAGACAACCCTGGGTGCTGTGACTATCCCTGCGATGGCGACTTGTTCAAGTACTCGTTCCTTCCCAGGGGATGCTTTGAGAAGAACTTTACTTGCAACGAGTTATGCCATCTCTTGCTGATGCCACAAGCCGTTGCAGAAAGACATTTCTGTGGCTAGTGTACTCACTTGAGTGTTGTTGTTGTCCCTTGTGTTCCAGATGGTGATCCCATCCTAGTTGACAGTAATGCATGCAATGTAAAAAGTTGTTTCTTGAGTAACTTTCACATGTTGTTAACGTTTGTAAGTGAAGTTTCTTTATAGTTGATACCACGTGTCACTGTGTGCGACTCAGATTGAATATCTGTATTGTTGACCGTGTTCATTTATTTTCCCCTGTGCTTGCAGTGAGATATAGTAGATTCGTTCTCCCTTGCTCATATTGCGTGTTATAGCGTTATTTTTTTCAATCAGGGAGAGTCATCCACTCCACAGAGTTTGTTCATTCCTCCAGTAAGAAAGAACCGATCCCTTGTGTTCTGGTGATTCGATTCCTGCTCCAGGAAGATCTTATTCTGACTGTGTAGCCACCAGCACCCATTAGTGACTCTGTAATGAGCCAAGAATTACTGTATCGAACAGTCGAGTTGAGTACTCATAGCAGAAGAGTTAGTAATTCCACAGTCACTAGTGAATGTAGCTGCATCTTTTGTAGATACTCGTTCAGATCATCCCCAGTCAAGGCATGTGTTAGCCATTGCAGAAGAGTTCGATCCACCCAAAGATGATAACCATTCTGCATACGTAAACCTTACCCTCGCAGAATTGGGTTTAAATGTAAACAGCCCGTATAATTAGATGTCCGAGATAGATGAAAGTGTCAACTGTGTGTTTTGTTATTAACTGTTCAGTTTGTCAGAATTTTTGTGTTCACGTTCCCTCCGAGTTCTGAAAATTTATGATCTGTGTGCACCAGATTTTGCTGTTAATTACTTTCACTTTGTAAATATTTATTTATTCTTCCTCAGAATCTGTAGAGTGCATGAATACAAATCGATCGATCAATTCCATCCTATATTATACCATGATTTGTTCTTATAATTTGTAATGCATTACGTTAAAAGTGATTACGTTAACACCCATTACGTTAAAACTCATGATGTTAACATCCATTATGATACCATCCATTAGTTCTAAGTTACATATGAATTTGCTATTGTATAGAATCAGCCCAGAACCACCTGCCTGTTCAGCCTATAGTATAGTAGTGTATATCGAGACGACATACGTAACATGACTGAGCTGTCAGCATAGTTGCTGAATCCCCCCTTCATGTGTTGTATAGATTAGCTGAGTATTATAGTACCATCCATGTGCTTTATATAGAAGATCCCTATTAGGCCGAGTGACTGTATGACGTCGTGGGATGCAGCATGAGTGAGTGGGTCGCTCTGCCTCATCCTCACTCTGCGCTTAGACATATGAAGGCAAGCAGGCAGGCTGGGCCCTCCCCTTCCTTACCACAGTCTGACAATACATATCGTTACCATCCAACAAGTGTGTTTACCTTCAACCATCATATCTCCTACCGAACCCCCACGACACTGTCCTCCAGTGTTGTCAGGCTGATTTCCCTCAACCTTTCATCGTAGGACATTTCCCTGAGCTCCGGAACTAGCCTTGTTGCAAACCTTTGTACTTTCTCTAACTTCTTGACGTGTGTGTGTGTGTGTGTGTGTGTGTGGGTGGGTGTGTGTGTACCTGACAGTTGCCTAGAGAATACCTCAAGGTTGTTCAGGGGGGTCAACACCCCCTCGACCAAGTCCTCGACCAGGCCTTCCGGTGGATCAGGCCTGATCAACCAGGCCATTACTTCTGACAGTACCCAATCCAATGTACGACCTACAACCCAGTTGATCGATCACTGACTTTAGGTATCTGTCCAGCTCCCTCTTGAAGACAACCAGGGGTCTATTGGTAATATCCCTCATGTATGATGGGAGGCTGCTGAGCAGTCTTGGGCCCTGGACACTTATTTTGTTTTCTCTCATTGTACTCATGGCTCCCTTGCTTTTCATGGGGGAAGGGTATACTACGAGGTTGCGAGGTTCTGACCTGAGGATAGATGAGAATAGGAAGGAAGAGGGAGGGGAGGGATGGAAAATTTGAAGAGGTTGGGAGGGTGGAGCAGAAGGTGGGGTGTGAGAGGTGAGTGGCCTGACCACTCTGGAGCGAGATGTGCAGAGGTACTGCAGGGGGTTGTGCTGGAGCAAAATGTGTTGGAGGTAGCAGAGTCAGTAGAGTAGAGCTGGGTCTCAGATGTCTGGCAGGAGATGGCTGGAAGGACAGTGGTGTCTAGGAAAACAGGGTCGTTTTGGAGCCACACCCCAGCTTTAGCTAAATAGCAAAGTGCTGGGAGACTTTGGTTGCTGGTAGGTGATGATTAGACTGTGCAGCTGTCGGAGCCGTTTCTGTGTTGAATTTTGCTCTTGAGAGGTGTAGTACCTTCATTTTGGAGTTGATAATAACTAGAACAGAGTATACTACTGACTCCGGCCATACAATAGAGCGGAAAAATAATGTAAGGGACCTGGGAGTAGTAATGTCTGAGGATCTCACTTTCAAGGATCACAACAGTGCCACGATCGCACGTGCAAAGAAAATGATAGGATGGATAATGAGAACTTTCAAAACGAGAGATGCCAAGCCCATGATGATCCTTTTCAAATCACTTGTTCTCTCTAGGCTGGAATACTGCTGTACATTAACATCTCCATACAAAGCAGGTGAAATCGCAGATCTAGAGAGTGTACAGAGATCCTTTACCGCACGTATAAGTTCTGTCAAGCACCTTAACTACTGGGAACGCTTGAAAGCACTTGACTTGTACTCGTTGGAACGCAGGAGGGAGAGATATATCATAATCTACACTTGGAAAATCTTGGAAGGAATGGTCCCAAATCTGCACACAGAAATCACTCCCTACGAATGTAAAAGACTGGGCAGGCGATGCAAAATGCCGCCAATAAAAAGTAGGGGCGCCATTGGTACACTAAGAGAAAACACCATAAGTGTCCGGGGCCCAAAACTGTTCAACAGCCTCCCATCAAGCATTAGGGGAATTGCCAATAAACCCCTGGCTGCCTTCAAGAGAGAGCTGGACAGATACCTAAAGTCAGTGCCGGATCAGCCGGGCTGTGGCTCGTACGTCGGACTGCGTGCGGCCAGCAGTAACAGCCTAGTTGATCAGGCCCTGATCCATCGGGAGGCCTGGTCGTGGACCGGGCCGCGGGGGCGTTGATCCCCGGAATAACCTCCAGGTATGTTGAGTATGGATTGTAGGGTTGGAGGTGGAATTCCGCAAACGGTGTACTTTGCAGTGTTGTCTTGGAGTCGTTGGCTGAGTTCTGGGAAGGGCATAGCTCTACTGTATGGTTTCGTGGTGTAGAACGTGGCATAGTCGTGTTTGAGGATCGGTGGGGTTGCTGGTGGGGGGTGTGCTGGGCGAGTCGGGGTTTCTGATAGGTCAGTAGCAGTAGGGGTGGAGGCAGGTGGTGGTGGGTTCTCGTTGGTGGGTTCTTCTGAGGTCTCAGAGGTCTCTGGTTGGGCCAACTCAGTGTCGGGTGGAGGTTGAGGTAGCGGTGGAGCAACGACAATGTTGGTGACATTTATGGTGGATGTGAGAATCTCAGTGGAAGGTGGTGATGCGGGGAATGTGAAACCCGGCATGTTGTTGAGCTTGAAGAGTTCATTGATGGTGGTATTGAAGGAGCCAGGCTCAGCTGCATTCTGTACATGGGCATACATACTACACCACCTGCCGAATCTTTTGTTTTCGTAGGTAGTGATTTCTGTGTGCAGATTTAGGACGAATTCCTTTAGGATTTTCCAGGTATATATTATGATGTATCTCTCTTGCCTGCGTTCCAGGGATTACAAGTCAAGGGACTTCAAACTTTCTCAGTAATTAAGGTGCTTGAGCAAACTTATATGTGCTGCGAAGGTTCTCGGTACATTCTGCAGATCAGCTATTTCACCTGTCTTGATTGGGGCCGTTAGCGTACAGCAGTGTTCCAGCCTAGCGAGAACAAGTGACTTAAAGAGGATAATCATTTGTTTGGCATCCCTTGTTTTGAAGGTTGTGCCACAGTTGCTTGAGTCTGGTAACCTTGACGCCTCTCTAAGTCACTGACTGTAGCGCCTCGCCCACCTGTGCCTCCCACTGTCTCACCCACCTGTGCCGCCCACTGTCTCACCCATCTGTGCCACCCACTGTCTCACCCACCTGTGCCGCCCACTGTCTCACCCATCTGTGCCACCCACTGTCTCACCCACCTGTGCCGCCCACTGTCTCACCCATCTGTGCCACCCACTGTCTCACCCACCTGTGTCGCCCACTGTCTCACTCACCTGTGCAGCCCACTGTCTTACCCATCTGTGCCTCCCACTGTCTTACCCACCTGTGCCGCCCACTGTCTCACCCATCTGTGCCACCCACTGTCTCACCCACCTGTGCCGCCCACTGTCTCACTCACCTGTGCCGCCCACTGTCTTACCCATCTGTGCCTCCCACTGTCTCACCCACCTGTGCCGCCCACTGTCTCACCCATCTGTGCCACCCACTGTCTCACCCACTGTCTCACCCACCTGTGCTGCCCACTGTCTCACCTATCTGTGCCACCCACTGTCTCACCCACCTGTGCTGCCCACTGTCTCACCCACCCTCTGTGCCACCCACTGTCTCACCCACCTGTGCCGCCCACTGTCTCACCCACCCTCCGTGCCACCCACTGCTTCCCAGCCTCTGTGTTTCCCACTGTCTCACCCAACCTCCCAGCCACCCACTGCCTCACCCACCCTCCTAGCACCTAGTCATCCACTGCCTCACCCACCCTCTTAGCCATCCAATGCCTCACCCACCCTTCTAGCCACCCACTGCCTCACCGACCCTCCTAACCACCCACTGCCTCACCCACCCTCCTGTGAATATGGTGGTTAGTGAAGACGAGTAAGTTGCTTGTAGCCTCCTCTTCCTGGAGGGTATTTCGGGGGTCAACGCCCCCTGCGACTCGGCCCAAGACCAGGGCCTCCCGATGGATCATGACCTGATCAAAAAGACTGTTATTGCTGACCGCACGCAATCCAACCTACTAAGCACAGCTCGGCGAGTGTATGAGTTAGTTTGGAGGAGTGTGAGAGTATGTAAACGCCAGCAGACAACACTTAGGTCTTCCGGGAGCTCTTTGCTGACTCGCACTGTGGCTATTTCCCAAAGATTTTCCTCTCTAAGTCCGTGAGATCCTTCTTCACAGACACACAGACACACTCACACACACACTCACACACACACAACACACACACACACACACACACACACACACACACACACACACACACACACACACACACACACACACACACACTGCGCCACGTGTAATACGCGTACCAAGCACACACATTCACCTACACTCACACAATCCCACGCACAGGCATGAGGAATTTTCTGCAAGAGGTACAGTGGGGAAGAGGATTGGTGGGGAAAATCAGTAAACGAAGTGAAGGACTACTTAACAACAAAATGCAAGGAGGCAGAGGAGAAGTTTGTTCCCAAGGGCAACAGAAATAATGAGAAGAGAAGAACGAGCCCTTGGTTCACTCAAAGGTATGGAGAGGCAAAAACTAATTGCGCTAGAGAATGGGAAAAGCACAGGAGACAAAGGACCCAGGAAAATATGTCCAGCTAGGGTCAAATTTTGCGCCATGCTGATGCCACCTATAGGCCTACCCAACTAAGCCTGCACCACGCTCACCCTGTCTCATTCTGGCAGCGGAACTCACTCAGTCAACAAGGTCTACTCCGTCACTCCCAGGCATGGCCCTCCAGGCCTGGGCAACTTAAACACACTGCCTGTATACCAAGAACCCAAATAAAGTAACATAGCCTCCGAAACCTTAGCATTTATCTCAGCTTGCACATACCCACCAAATCAATTATGATAAATAAAGAAACGAATATGCACAGATAAGAAGAGAGGTCCAGCAGCAATACAAAAATGACATAGAATCGAAAACCAAGTCTGACCCGAAGCTGTTGTATAGCCACATCAGGAGGAAAACAACAGTCAAGGACCAGATAATCAGGCTGAGGAAGGACCAATGCTGTTTTTGGTATATGCGAATGACATTACGGAAGGGATAGACTCAGAAGTGTCCCTGTTTGCAGATGATGTGAAGTTAATGAGGAGAATTAAATCAGATGAGGATCAGACAGGACAACGCAGGGACCTGGACAGGCTGCAAGCCTGGTTCAGCAAGTGGATCCTGGAATTTAACCCCACCAAATGCAAAGTCATGAAGATTGGGGAAGAGCAAAGAAGACCACAGAGTATAGTCTAGGTGGCCAAAGACTGCAAACCTCACTCAAGGAAAAGGATCTTGGGGTGAGTATAATACCGAGCACATCTCCTGAGGCGCACATCAGTCAGATAACTGTTGCAGCATATGGGAGCCTGGCAAACCTAAGAATAGCGTTCCGATACCTCAGTAAGGAATCGTTCAAGACTGTACACCGTGTACGTCAGGTCCATATTGGCGTATACGGCACCAGTTTGCAACCCACACCTAGTAAAACACGTCAAGAAATTAGAGAAAGTACAAAGGTTTGCAACAACACTAGTTCCAGAGCTAAGGGTAATGTCCTACAAAGAAAGGTTAAGGGAAATCGGCCTGACGACACTGGAGGACAGGAGGGCTAGGGGAGACACGATAACGACATGTAAAATACTGCTTGGAATTGGCAAGGTGGACAACCAGAATCAGGTATCGATACCTAGAAGAATCGATCACAGAAAAAGGAGTCAGTCAAATGCGAGACATTGAACACCACTGATAAAACGTATAGAATATTAGATCAGGAAGTGAAAGTCAACAGTCGACAGTTCAGGGAGGCAAGGACTCAATGCTTTTAAGAATTGATAGGAATGCCATTAACGGAGGAGAGAGACTAGAAGGTCGTTGAGAGTGTGAATACGACAATGTAAATCAAACAACTAGACAAGCAAGTGGACACAAGACATGTTCAGCAGAAGGACAGACAGAATAACACACAAATGCAAGCATCGAGATTGGGAGAGCAAAGACACAAGTAATCATCAAACTGCAACTCATCAGAAGGTCGGGTGGATATCAGCACACCAGCGACACAGTCAGCGGCAGCATGGACACCAAACTAGAATAGCGTTGATAAGTAGGAAATGGTATCAAGACTGACACCTGTACGAGTCATGGCGTAAGGCACCAGAGCAAATCACCCTGTAAAATACGTCAGTAAAATAGTAGAAACACAGTTACATATCAGAGTAAGGGTAATGCTACAAAGAAAGTAAAAATCGGCCTGACACACTGACAGAGCAACACACGATACACATGAAAACAATGCAAGTAGGACACAGACGGGTTCCAGAATGAACACAAACACATAGGAATGAAGATAGATGGAAAGTGTGGTATTCCATAAGTTGGATGGATGTGCGTGCGTGGATGCCATATGTTAAATGGCTTGTTGCTATGAACGTGGGAGGGGACAGTGGTTGAATGGTGGGTGAGAATGTGAACGGTAAATGGTGATAAAAGACATACTAGACAGAAGAAAGTGCTAGGATAAGTCTGAGACCTACGATGCGGGGAGCAGATACGTGGTCACAACTTGGTTATGACTAAAGTGGTAGTGATGCTGGGATGGAAGAGTGGTAGTTGAGGTGGGGGGAGTAGGCTATGGTGGATGGCAGTGGATCATGGGATGGTGGTAGTGGTCAGATCTGCTGGTGAAAGTAGAGTTGTAGTGCTGAACTGTATGGTGTGATCGCTAGGGGAAATGGTGATGTGTGTGGTATGCTTATGTGGGGATGGTCGTGGGGTGAGTAGGGGTTGATGGTGTGGTGGATGGTGGTGTGTATGCTGATGGTTGGTGGTGGATGGTGGTGGGTGGTAGTGGCTGATTGGGTGGTGATGAAGTGGTGGGTGGTAGTGGTTGATGGTGGTGGTGGATGGGGTGGGTGGTAGTGGCGATGTGGTGGTGGAAGTGGTGGGTGTAGTGGCTGTGGTGGTGGTGGATGGGGTGGGTGGTAGTGGTTGATGGTGGTGGGTGGGGTGGTATGGTTGATGGTGGTGGTGGTGGTGTGGTGGTGGTAGTGGTTGATGGTGGTGGTGGATGGTGGTGGGTGGTAGTGGTTGATGGTGGTGGTGGATGGTGGTGGGTGGTGAGGGTGTGGTATGGTTGAGTGGTGTGTGGAAAGTGGTGGGTGGTAGTGGCTGATGGTGGTGGTGGATGGCGGTGGGTGATAATGGTTGATGGTGGTGGGTGGTAGTGGTTGATGGTGGTGGTGGATGTGGTGGGTGGTAGGGTTGTGGTGGTGGTGGATGGTGGTGGTGTATGGTGATGGTGGTGTGGATGGTGGTGGGGAGTGGTGTTGTGGTGGTGGAAGTGGTGGGTGGTAGTGGCTGATGGTGGTGGTGATGGTGGTGGTGTATGGTTGAATTGGTTGGGTGGTGGTGTGGTGTGAAATGTGGTGGTGGTGGTATGGTGGTGGTAGTGGTGTGGTGGTGGTGGGATGGTGGTGGGTGGTATGTGGTTTGATGGTGTGGTGGTGGATGGTGGTAGGTGGTAGTGGTTGTTGGTGGTGGTGGAAAGTGGTGGGTGGTAGTGGCTGATGGTGGTGGTGGATGGCGGTGGGTGATAGTGGTTGTGATGGTGGTGGGTGGATGTGGTTAGTGGTGAGGTGGTTGTGTGTGGTGATGGCTGTGGTGGGGGTTGGTAGTGGTGTGTTGGTGGTGGTGGAAGTGGTGGGTGGTAGTGGCTGATGTGTGGTGGGTGGTAGTGGTTGATGGTGTGGTGGATGGTGGTAGGTGGTAGTGGTTGTGTGGTGGTGGAAAGTGGTGGTGGTGTGGTAGTGGTGATGGTGGTGGTGATGGTGGTGGGTGGTAGTGGCTGATGGTGGTGGTGGATGGTGGTGGGTGGTAGTGGCTGATGGTGGTGGTGGTGAGTGGTGGGTGGTAGTGGCTGATGGTGGTGGTGGATGGTGGTGGGTGGTAGTGGCGATGGTGGTGGTGGATGGTGGTGGGTGGTAGTTGGCTGATGGTGGTGGTGGATGGTGTGGTGGTGGTAGTGGTGTGGTGTGGTGGATGGTGGTGGGGGTGGGTGGTAGTGGCAGATGGTGGTGGTGGATGGTGGTGGGTGTAGTGGCATGGTGGTGGTGGAGTGGTGGGTGGTAGTGCTGATGGTGGTGGTGGATGGTGGTGGGTGGAGCAGATGGTGATGGTGGTGGTGGATTGGTGTGGTGTGGTGGTGCTGGATGGGGTGGTGGATGGTGGTGGTGGATGGTGGTGGGGTGTGGTGGTGGTGTGGATGGTGGTGGTAGTGGTGTGGTGTTGTGTGGTGGTGGTGGTGTGGCAGTGGCTGATGGTGGTGGTGGATGGTGGTGGGTGGTGGTGGCTGATGGTGGTGGTGGATGGTGGTGGGTGGTAGTGGCAGATGGTGGTGGTGGATGGTGGTGGGTGGTAGTGGTTGATGGTGGTGGTGGAAAGGGGTGGGTGGTAGTGGCTGATGGTGGTGGTGGATGGTGGTGGGTGGTAGTGGCAGATGGTGGTGGTGGATGGTGGTGGGTGGTAGTAGCTGATGGTGGTGGTGGATGGTGGTGGGTGGCAGTGGCTGATGGTGGTGGTGGATGGTGGTGGGTGGTGGTGGCTGATGGTGGTGGTGGATGGTGGTGGGTGGTAGTGGCAGATGGTGGTGGTGGGTGGTAGTGGTTGATGGTGGTAGTGGATAGTAGTTCCGTGACTGGAACAATACACAAATAACCCGCACGTAGCAGAGAGAGAGGAGCTTACCACAACGTTTCGGTTCGACTTGGACCCACTTTCCAGAAATCTTTTGCGTGTACCTATATTAGTGTAAACCACCAAATCGATGATTCACAAAAAAAAAAAAATGTTCAAGCGTGAGTTCTTTTGTGTTTAATTACAACAGATGTAATATACACAGACTTTACAAAAGCCTTTGACAAGTGCGATCATGGCGTAACAGCGCACATAATACTTGCTAAAGGAATAACTGGCAAAGTGGGGAGATGGATCTTCAACTTTCTAACAAATCGAACACAAAGAGTAGTGGTAAACAGAGTTAAGTCGGAGTACTGTTCCACAAGGCACAGTACTCGCCCCCATCCAGTTCCTCATCCTCATATCAAATATAGACAGAGATGTAACCCACAGCATCGTATCATCCTTTGCGGATGATACTAGGATCTGCATGAGGCTGTCATCTGCTGAGGACGCGGTTAACCTCCAAGAAGATATAAACAAAGTTTTCCAGTGGGCAACGGTAAACAATATGATGTTCAATGAGGACAAATTCCTACTCCGTTATGGAAAACTGGAGGAAATAATAACTAGAACAGAGTATACTACAGATTCTGGCCATACAATAGAGGGACCTCAACTAATGGAAACGTTTGGAAGCACTTGACTTGTACTCGCTGGAACTCCTAGAAGGAATGGTCCCGAATCTGCACACAGAAATCAATCCCGACGAAAGCAAAAGACTGGGCAGGCAATGCAAAATACCCCCAATGAAAAGTAGGGGCGCCATTGGTACACTAAGAGAAAACACAATAAGTGTCCGGGGCCCAAGACTGTTCAACAGCCTCCCACCATGCATAAGGGGAATTACCAATAAACCCCTGGCTGCCTTCAAGAGGGAGCTGGACAGATACCTACATAAGAACATAAGAACATAAGAACGAAGGAACACTGCAGAAGGCCTACTGGCCCATGCGAGGCAGGTCCAAGTCTCCTACCGGCTTAAGCCAATGCACCCAACCTAGTCAGGTCAGGTCACATTGACTTAAGGGAGGAACACGGCAACCGACCTGTTAGCACAAGCTATCAGGTCTAACTCACACCCACCCACATCTACTCATGTATTTATCCAACCTATTTTTAAAGCTACACAACGTTCTGGCCTCTATAACGGTACTTGGGAGTTTGTTCCACTCATCCACAACTCTATTACCAAACCAGTACTTTCCTATATCCTTCCTGAATCTGAATTTTTCCAACTTAAAACCATTGCTGCGAGTCCTGTCTAGGCTAGATATTTTCAGCACACTATTTACATCCCCTTTATTTATTCCTTCTTCCATTTATACACCTCAATCATATCCCCCCTAATTCTACGTCTTTCTAAGAGTGCAGTTTCAGGGCCCTTAGTCTATCCTCATAGGGAAGGTTTCTGATACATGGGATCATCTTTGTCATCCTCCTTTGTACATTTTCCAGAGAATTTATATCCATTCTGTAATACGGTGACCAAAACTGTGCAGCATAATCTAAATGAGGCCTAACCAAGGATGTATAGAGTTGAAGAACAACCTGAGGACTCCTATTATTTATGCTTCTTGATATGAAGCCAAGGATTCTATTAGCTTTATTGCGAACACTTATGCACTGTTGTCTTGGTTTCAGATTACTGCTAACCAGAACTCCTAAATCTTTTTCGCCTAAAGTCATTGACTTTGTAAATGGTCCAAGTCGGACCGAAACGTCGTCTTAAGCTCCTCTCTTCTATGTGTGGGTTATTTGTGTACTGTTCAACAGCCGGGCTTTGGTTCATACATTGGACTATGTGCGGCCAGCAGTAACAACCTCGTTGATCAGGCCCTGATCCACCAGGGGGCCTGGTCAAGGAACAGACCGCGGGGGCATTGACCCCCGGAACACCCTCCAGGTAACTCCTATGATTATTTTACCCGACAATCAATACATAATTACTTTCTTCTGTATTTACATAGGTATAAAATTAAATTCACTGTAATTTGTTTGTATCTCCAAAGAAATAAAAAAAATTATAATTAATAACTTTTTTGAAACTAGAAAACACAAGAATTTAAGTGTAAATAACTCTCATTGTTAGAGTTTATCCTCCGTTAAATGCTACGTAATCCACTAAATATAATTAGTGAGTTATTTAAAAGGCCTTAATAATATATTAGTTAATTTACATGAATGAGAAAAGAGGCAAAAGAAAACGGAAATGAAGAAGGAAAATGAATGAAAAGAGGTAAAAGAAAACGAGATGAATGAGAGAGAGAGAGAGAGAGAGAGAGAGAGTGGGAGGCTTGGGGCTGGGAATTCACAAACACCCACCCTGTTTAAAGGTCCACAGGAAATGCCGGGCGTGCTGTTGGCCAGATGCCCTCTGTTTATGGTGTGTGTGTGTGTGTGTGTGTGTGTGTGTGTGTGTGTGTGTGTGTGTACTCACCTAGTTGTACTCACCTAGTTGAGGTTGCAGGGGTCGAGTCCAAGCTCCTGGCCCCGCCTCTTCACTGGTCGCTACTAGGTCACTCTCCCTGAACCATGAGCTTTATCGTACCTCTGCTTAAAGCTATGTATGGATCCTGACTCCACTACATCGCTTCCCAAACTATTCCACTTCCTAACTACTCTGTGGCTGAAGAAATACTTCAACTTCCAACTGTGTCCCCGTGTTACTGTGTCCAATCTCTGGAACATCCTGTCTTTGTCCACCTTGTCAATTCCTCTCAGTATTTTGTATGTCGTTATCATATCCTCCCTATATCTCCTGTCCTCCAGTGTCGTCAGGTCAATTTCCCTTATCCTCTCCTCTGTATGTGTGTGTGTGTGTGTGTGTGTGTGTGTGTGTGTGTGTGTGTGTGTGTGTGTACTCACCTAACTGTGGTTGCAGGGGTCGAGATTCATCTCCTCTGTGTGTGTGTGTTTGTGTATGTTGTGTGTTAGTGCTTGTGTGGACAGAGAGAGAGAGAGAGAGAGAGAGAGAGAGAGAGAGAGAGAGAGAGAGATGGGTGGGGAGGTAGGACGATGCTGGTCACTGACCGGTTTATACTTGTGCTTAAACCCCCCCCCCCCGTCTCTTAAAATTATACTGACTTGCATCACTGGTGTCTGTTCACTCAAGTGATGTCATACCCACTCTTGCAACTGTGTAATGTATCAGCTTCCCTTGCTTCCTTTATTATATTCCACATTGCTACCGCGCTACAACCGACGTAGATCCTAATGTAAATATCGTTACTACGCTGGCCCTTGCTGCCTACCGTGTTGAATGGCTCTTGATCAAAGAAACTGGAGCTATTCTCCCCTTCCTTGGATCAAATCAAATAGGGTATATTTTGAATTATCTATTCTAATATGTACGATGAAATCTCAACAAGTAGAAATAATAATAATAATAATAATAATAATAATAATAATAATAATAATAATAATAATAATAATAACAATAATAATAATAATAATAATAACAATAATAATTTTTTCGGGCAAATTAGGTCACTTTTGTCCCAGGATGCGACACACACCAGACGACTAACACCCAGGTACCTATTTTACCGCTAGGTGCACAAGGACGGCAGATGTTTCAAGGAAACACGTCTAATGTTACCACCCGTACTGGGGAACGAACCACGGACATTCAAGTGTGTGAACTGAGTGTGCTGGCGATCAAGGTTTCCATCATTTAGCCTGTCTTATTCTTTTCCTTCTCGGGTTGTGAACCTCTGGACTCAGGAGGGTGAACTCAGTACCGGGTATTACAGTCCATAATTGTTCAACAAGCTTTGTAGATGAATTGTTCAGAGAACCGACATGTTGATAAATTAGACACATGTGCAACTCTTGGGTATCTTTATTGAGGAAACGTTTCGCCACACAGTGGCTTCATCAGTCCATACAAAGGAGAATCTTGAAGAACAGGAGGAGAATGATGTAATCAGTCCCTCAACCTTGAGTCGATGTGGTCAGTCCATCAATCTTGAATAGAATACGGCATACGTGCTGAGAAGGAGCTTATAAACCGTTGGCAGGAGAGGTGCAGCAGTCATAGGTCGTGTAACATTTGTTCAATGTTGAAGTAGGTCGTGCCCAAGAATTAGGCAAGCGAAGAATTCCCAAGTATCAAGATCCCATGAAGTTGCAGTGTCTGACAGGTTTGTAGATGAATGGTTCAGAGAACCGACATGTTGATAAATTAGACACATGTGCAACTCTTGGGTATCTTTATTGAGGAAACGTTTCGCCACACAGTGGCTTCATCAGTCCATACGTAGGAGAAACTTGAAGAACAGGAGGAGAATGAGGTAATCAGTCCCTCAGCCTTGAGTCGATGTGTTCAGTCCATCAATCTTCGCTTGCCTAATTCTTGGGCACGACCTACTTCCACACTGAACAAATGTGACACCACCTATGACTGCTGCACCTCTCCTGCCATACGGTTTATAAGCTCCTTCTCCGCTCATATGCCGTATTCTATTCAAGATTGATGGACTGAACACATCGATTCAAGGTTGAGGGACTGATTACCTCATTCTTCTCCTGTTCTTCAAGTTTCTCCTACGTATGGACTGATGAAGCCACTGTGTGGGGAAACGTTTCCTCACTAAAGATACCCAAGAGTTGCACATGTGTCTAATTTATCAAGAAGCATTGTGTTCAACATAATTGTTCAACAAGCGTTGGGTTGAACACCCTAAATAATTCACAACTAAGGTCTCACTGGTAACAAGTCACTTTGTCTGACCTTAGTTACACATACCTGGAGTCTACCTGGAGGGTATTCCGGGAATCAACGCCCCCGCGGCCCGGTCCATGACCAGGCTTCCCGGTGGATCAGGACCTGATCAACCAGGCTGTTACTGCTGGCCGCACGTAGTCCAACGTACGAGCCACAGCCCGACTGATCCAGCACTGACTTTAAGTATCTGTCCAGCTCCCTGAATATACTTACTAAAGTCGTGAGTATGGTGGTGGGGTTGACGAACCTCGCTCACACTGGCGGAGTTCCATGACTGATGAATCTCTGGTGATACGTTCAGGGTTACGTTTACGTCCGTTTGTCTTTGTTGGGGCTTTCCTATAGTGGTGTTTGTACCAACTAGGACCACTCATCCCCTTGAGGAAGTGAAGGTAGGTGGATAACACAAGGAGCTATTATCTTTGTGCTAGGTAAAACGACACAAGTGTAATTAATGTGACATTTTATTGTTGCAACGTTTCGCTCTGCAGGAGCTTTGTCAAGCCGTTACAAACAGTACAGTGACACAGAAGGTATATATAGGTATTAGAGTGAGTAATCGTTGTAGGTAGTAGTAGTATACCTGGAGGATACCTGGAGGTGTTTCGAGTGACCACGTCCCCGCGTCCCGGTCCATGAGAGGCCTCGTAGTGTTATCTTAACATTCACTGAGGGTAGCTAAACCCGTAGGCCAGTCATACATCGCCTGGGAGGCAAGCAGGTTCGACCTCAAGCAAGGAGTGAAGTCTCTCATCCTAAAGTGCTCTCAACTCTTTAAGTACAAACTTTGGTATGCTTGTATTGTAGGATTATAGACAGTGGAGTCGAGGTGCACCTTCTGTCGATTCCATATCACATTGGTCTTTAGATGCATGATAGAACTTATGAACTGGCTAAGTTATATACTTTCAAAGAGGGAGTAGATTGCAATCTTGGGTTGTCAGTTAGTACTTTGAGAACAGTTATACGAAAAAAATATCAACTGAACTTTATTGGCCTAAGACTGAGGGAGACTGACACCAGTCAGTCCATCTATCATCATTCTGTCATGCAGGAGGAGCCACATGTCTATGGTGCATCCAACAAACTAAGCCGACTCTTGGATGTCACTAGTACCCGGCTCCGGCTGGGCTACAAGTATACAATTCTCACACCTTGTGTTATTATTTGCTGGAATGCGATAAAATTAATTAATTCAGAGACAACTCATTCAGAAATGTCAAAGTATTTTTTTCAAAGTATAATACCCTGACTTTGCTCAATGTAAATAAAACATTACTACTTTGTGTATGTGTGAATACAGTCATGTCTTCATAAATGGCTCATTACGATTGTAACCAGATATAAACATGTAAGCAGTTCATTCCCGCTGTAACTTGTTCAGCTATCAAAACTTTACGGTCTAGTCCCTGGACCCATTATGTACCCCTGTTATTCCTTGACTGCTGCCCACTGGATGGGTATGGGGTACATAATAAATACACGAAGCTAACTCCCTCCTTCACCAGAGACGAGGATCCTCGCTTGAGGGACAAAGGAGCTCTTTGAGCCAGCTAAAACCAGAGAGAAGTGACGCTTAGGCTCCATAGAGCAGAAAGAGCTCAACCTTATTCGGATGAGAGCTTGTCTTGAGAATCAGGCAGACGAGGAGAGTCTCAACCACGAGAGAGGACCAAGAGTTGGAGTCATTTCACCAGAGTAAAGAAATCATCAAACTTTGCTTGCGTGATGGACCAAAATATTAATCAGTCTATATAAGTCCTTTTTTTCCCAATAATGTTTTATAGTTTGTAGATGAATGGTTCAGAGAACCGACATGTTGATAGATTAGACATATGTGCAACTCTTGGGTATCTTTATTGAGATAAAGATACCCAAGAGTTGCACATATGTCTAATCTATCAATGTTTTGTCGTACCAACAGTATTCTTACTGCCGCCTGAAGTATTATTTATACTAATACATGTATTCGTCATATCAAGGTAGACTTATGTAAAAATGTTGATTCTCCTTTACCATGAAAATATTCTTGATGTATCTTCTTTAATTAAGAATATCAATATCAAATATGTATTTAAAAATCTTGATACAGTAAAAATCTTTTGATTAAAAGTTCCTCCCAAAAATGCCGATGGCTGTGTCTACAGGATTAATGTTAAAATGTGATAAATTTATTCGGCAAGAATAGCTTTGCTATTAAGCCCAAATGGCAAGTTTTACCTATTCGGCATGACATATATATACATGAGAATAAGAAAAAGAATAGTGACTGTAGAAAAAAAATAAAATATATTATGTGTAGGAGAATACATACATACATCAACATGTAGACAAGACATATTACATGTCTAATACATACATACATCAACATGTAGACAAGACATATTACATGTCTAATACATACATACATCAACATGTAGACAAGACATATTACATGTCTAATACATACATACATCAACATGTAGACAAGACATATTACATGTCTAATACATACATACATCAACATGTAGACAAGACATATTACATGTCTAATACATACATACATCAACATGTAGACAAGACATATTACATGTCTAATACATACATACATCAACATGTAGACAAGACATATTACATGTCTAATACATACATACATCAACATGTAGACAAGACATATTACATGTCTAATACATACATACATCAACATGTAGACAAGACATATTACATGTCTAATACATACATACATCAACATGTAGACAAGACATATTACATGTCTAATACATACATACATCAACATGTAGACAAGACATATTACATGTCTAATACATACATACATCAACATGTAGACAAGACATATTACATGTCTAATACATACATCAACATGTAGACAAGACATATTACATGTCTAATACATACATACATCAACATGTAGACAAGACATATTACATGTCTAATACATACATACCTGAACTAGCCTGGTGACAACCAGTCTGTGTATCACTAACAACTCTCCTTCAATTATTTAAGTAACCGAGGGTAGGAATAACCTCCAGGTAACCTCCAGGAGGAAGACTCATCCTACCACAACATGGCACTGACCCTGGCATTTCCGGCCGAGTGCTGTAGGCCCTGCCTGTTTCTCCCTGTTTCTCTCTCCCACCCCCCTCTCTCTCTGTTTCTCTTTCCCTACCCGTACCTCTGTTTCTCTGTCTCTCTCTGTTTCTCTCTTTACCTCCAATTCTCTTAAGTCTATTTCGGAGGTATTACAGTGAGTAAATTTTAATTACATTCGTAGAAATGCAGTAATATAGTCATAAAATGTATACAAAAAACTCGGGTGTTAAAGGTGTCCCGGGTATTAAGATCGTTCCGGATGTTAAGGTCATCACGGGTGTTAAGGTCGTTCCGGGAGTTAAGGTCGTTCCGGGTGTTAAGGTCGTTTGAAAAAACTAAACACAGATCTCTTCTAATACTGTTAGTAAAATCTACATGTAAGACACCAGCCAACTTACGCAAGGGAACCTTAGTAAGACTAAATATATGTAAATTAGAACATTCACCATGATTCTCGCCTAATTATCAAACATTCCTTTAAACACAATACTTAAAACAACACTCCAAAGATTACTTAAAAAAACAATTAACATTCTACACCCCTTATCACACTGCTCCGGTTTATTTTAAACACAAAATCCCCCAGTAACAATATTGCTCCGTTATTAAACGTGAATAACTTCAGTCTTAAAGTCAGTTTACTCGGTCACGTCCTAAATTAGCTCAGAAGCACGCCTGTGGTTTCCTTCAGAACACCTTCGCAGAAACTATTACGAAATTGGTCCAGTCAGATCCTTCAAGCATTAAATATATGTGGATGCGGTCAAGTTCTTCCCTGACACACCACCACCTACCTCCACCCACTACTTTTCCGATATTTACATCAGCGTTGAATATTTTATGCTTCTGTGTTGCCATTCATCACGATCGTTACATTCAGTCAGGTCTCGGGTATTTCCCCGTTATGAAATTGATTCATTTCTTGCATTCCAACAATGTATACATGGCATTAAATATTTCTAAAATAATTTTAAATATTGAGCTATATTTTCAATATAATATATATATATATATATATATATATATATATATATATATATATATATATTAAAATATATATATATATATATATATATATATATATATATATATATATATATATATATATATATATATATATATATATATATATATATATATATATATATATATATAATATATATATATATATAGAAAGAGACAGACAGAGAGTAATGGAGGACAATAAAGGAAAGTGTGAGAATCCTTGTGTATAGAAAGTGAGAGAAGAGAGGGAAGACAGAGATAAGGGCGAGGGATCAAGATAAGGAGAGTGAGGAACGAGGTTGAGAGGTGAGGACGAGGGATAAGGGAGGAAGGATAGGAATGAGGAACAGGTTTGATGGTGAGGGATAATGAGTTTGTGCTTAGGATGGTGGAGGATAAGGATGACAATACTAGGATTATCTATGACCTCTTCTCCTTCGTTCCTTCGTTCTCCTCCTCTTACATCCTTTGGCTATCCCTCCATCCAATCCTCCAGCATTCCAACTACTCCGTTATGGAAAACTGGAGGAAATAATAACTAGAACTGAGTATACTACAAACTCTGACAACACAATAGAGCGGAAAAGTAAAGTGCAGGACCTGGGAGCGGTAATGTCTGAGGATCTCACTTTCAAGGACCACAACAATGCCACTATCACATCTGCGAGGAAACTGATAGGATGGATAATGAGAACATTCAAGACAAGAGATGCTAAGCCAGTGATGATCATTTTTAAATCACTTGTTCTCTCTAGGCTGGAATACTGCTGTACATTAACATCTCCATTCAAGGCAGGTGAAACTGCAGATCTAGAGAATGTACAGAGAACCTTTACTGCACGTATAAGTTCCATCAAACACCTTAACTACTGGGAACGCCTGGAAGCACTTGACTTGTACTCACTGGAGCGCAGGTGAGAGATATTCATAATCTACACCTGGAAGATTCTGGAAGGACTGGTCCCTAATCTGCACACAGAAATCACTCCCTACGAAAGCAAAAGACTTGGCAGGCGATGCAACATACCCCCCAATGAAAAGTAGGGCCCGGAAGGTCGTGGGTTCGATCTGTCAGGAAGGATGGAACTTATGACAAGTCTCTTTACACCTGCTGCTCCTGCTTACCTGAGAGTCAGTCTGCTGTTTGGAGTCGCATCCTGGAGAGAAGCTTCACTCCCTCTGGATGGATACAAGTGTGGGTAAAAACGTGTCCACACAATGCGGTGTATCGAACGTTGATAATTAAAAAGCGATAAAAAAAAGTATCCTCCTTCCTCAGACTGTGGCCGTGCAACCATGCAATACACAGGCGTGTCTGGGATTTTCCGGGGAGCAACATTGCAGAAAATTGCAGATAAAATAAGTTGAAGATAAAGAGTGGTAAGTTCAACGAGAGGAGGGCCTTAGAAAATCCTCACAGGATGTGTACCATTTGTTTATGGTAAGGATTTGGAACAGGAAGTATGGAGACAGTGATCCCAAGGATTAGTTTGAATAACTGTTTATGTGACAGGTTGGTGTAGCAACTCCAAGGAAGGAGAGACAATTTAGAGTGTGTAAAGAAGGGGATACAGTCACTCTCCTCTTCTATATCTTAGAATACAGCAGAATACAGAACAAGAGAATCAATGAAACAAATACGTAAGAGAAACACAAGCACGGCACAACTAACTTGACAACAGTTTACAAAATTATACTGAATATGCTACAGTGAGATGAAGTTACAGTGATGTCTGGGTACTGATACAGTCAAGGTTACAGTGATGTCTGGGTACTGATACAATCAAGGTTACAGTGGTGTCTGGGTACTGATACAGTCAAGGTTACAGTGATGTCTGGGTACTGATACAGTCAAGGTTACAGTGGTGTCTGGGTACTGATACAGTCAAGGTTACAGTGATGTCTGGGTATTGATACAGTCAAGGTTACAGTGATGTCTGGGTACTGATACAGTCAAGGTTACAGTGGTGTCTGGGTACTGATACAGTCAAGGTTACAGTGATGTCTGGGTACTGATACAGTCAAGGTTACAGTGATGTCTGGGTACTGATACAGTCAAGGTTACAGTGATGTCTGGGTACTGATACAGTCAAGGTTACAGTGATGTCTGGGTACTGATACAATCAAGGTTACAGTGGTGTCTGGGTACTGATACAGTCAAGGTTACAGTGATGTCTGGGTACTGATACAGTCAAGGTTACAGTGGTGTCTGGGTACTGATACAGTCAAGGTTACAGTGATGTCTGGGTACTGATGCAGTCAAGGTTACAGTGATGTCTGGGTACTGATACAGTCAAGGTTACAGTGATGTCTGGGTACTGATACAGTCAAGGTTACAGTGATGTCTGGGTACTGAAACAGTCAAGGTTACAGTGATGTCTGGGTACTGATACAGTCAAGGTTACAGTGATGTCTGGGTACTGATACAGTCAAGGTTACAGTGATGCCTGGGTACTGATACAGTCAAGGTTACAGTGATGTCTGGGTACTGATACAGTCAAGGTTACAGTGATATCTGGGTACTGATACAGTCAAGGTTACAGTGATGTCTGGGTACTGATACAGTCAAGGTTACAGTGATATCTGGGTACTGATACAGTCAAGGTTACAGTGATGTCTGGGTACTGATACAGTCAAGGTTACAGTGATATCTGGGTACTGATACAGTCAAGGTTACAGTGATGCCTGGGGTACTGATACAGTTAAGGTTACAGTGATGCCTGGGTACTGATACAGTCAAGGTTACAGTGATGTCTGGGTACTGATACAGTCAAGGTTACAGTGATGTCTGGGTACTGATACAGTCAAAGTTACAGTGATGTCTGGGTACTGATACAGTCAAGGTTACAGTGATGTCTGGGTACTGATACAGTCAAGGTTACAGTGATGTCTGGGTACTGATACAGTCAAGGTTACAGTGATGTCTGTGTACTGATACAGTCAAGGTTACAATGATGTCTGGGTACTGATACAGTCAAGGTTACAGTGATGTCTGGGTACTGAAACAGTCAAGGTTACAGGGATGTCTGGGTACTGATGCAGTCAAGGTTACAGTGATGTCTGGGTACTGGTACAGTCAAGGTTACAGTGATGCCTGGGTACTGGTACAGTCAAGGTTACAGTGATGCCTGGGTACTGGTACAGTCAAGGTTGCAGTGATGTCTGGGTACTGGTACAGTCAAGGTTACAGTGATGCCTGGGTACTGAAACAGTCAAGGTTACAGGGATGTCTGGGTACTGATACAGTCACGGTTACAGTAATGTCTGGGTACTGGTACAGTCAAGGTTACAGTGATGCCTGGGTACTGGTACAGTCAAGGTTACAGTAATGCCTGGGTACTGGTACAGTCAAGGTTGCAGTGATGTCTGGGTACTGGTACAGTCAAGGTTACAGTGATGCCTGGGTACTGGTACAGTTAAGGTTACAGTGATGTCTGGGTACTGATACAGTCAAGGTTACAGTGATGCCTGGGTACTGGTACAGTCAAGGTTACAGTAATGCCTGGGTACTGGTACAGTCAAGGTTGCAGTGATGTCTGGGTACTGGTACAGTCAAGGTTACAGTGATGTCTGGGTACTGGTACAGTTAAGGTTACAGTGATGCCTGGGTACTGATACAGTCAAGGTTACAGTGATGTCTGGGTACTGATACAGTCACGGTTACAGTGATGCCTGGGTACTGATACAGTCAAGGTTACAGTGATGTCTGGGTACTGATACAGTCAAGGTTACAGTGATGTCTGGGTACTTATACAGTCAAGGTTACAGTGATGTCTAGGTACTGATACAGTCAAGGTTACAGTGGTGTCTGGGTACTGATACAGTCAAGGTTACAGTGATGTCTGGGTACTGATACAGTCAAGGCTACAGTGATGTCTGGGTACTGATACAGTCAAGGTTACAGTGATGTCTGGGTACTGATACAGTCAAGGTTACAGTGATGTCTGGGTACTGGTACAGTCAAGGTTACAGTGATGCCTGGGTACTGGTACAGTCAAGGTTACAGTGGTGTCTGGGTACTGATACAGTCAAGGTTACAGTGATGTCTGGGTACTGATACAGTCAAGGTTACAGTGATGTCTGGGTACTGATACAGTCAAGGTTACAGTGATGTCTGGGTACTGATACAGTCAAGGTTACAGTGATGTCTGGGTACTGAAACAGTCAAGGTTACAGTGATGTCTGGGTACTGATACAGTCAAGGTTACAGTGATGTCTGGGTACTGATACAGTCAAGGTTACAGTGATGCCTGGGTACTGATACAGTCAAGGTTACAGTGATGTCTGGGTACTGATACAGTCAAGGTTACAGTGATATCTGGGTACTGATACAGTCAAGGTTACAGTGATGTCTGGGTACTGATACAGTCAAGGTTACAGTGATATCTGGGTACTGATACAGTCAAGGTTACAGTGATGTCTGGGTACTGATACAGTCAAGGTTACAGTGATATCTGGGTACTGATACAGTCAAGGTTACAGTGATGCCTGGGTACTGATACAGTTAAGGTTACAGTGATGCCTGGGTACTGATACAGTCAAGGTTACAGTGATGTCTGGGTACTGATACAGTCAAGGTTACAGTGATGTCTGGGTACTGATACAGTCAAAGTTACAGTGATGTCTGGGTACTGATACAGTCAAGGTTACAGTGTTGTCTGGGTACTGATACAGTCAAGGTTACAGTGATGCCTGGGTACTGATACAGTCAAGGTTACAGTGATGTCTGGGTACTGATACAGTCAAGGTTACAGTGATATCTGGGTACTGATACAGTCAAGGTTACAGTGATGTCTGGGTACTGATACAGTCAAGGTTACAGTGATATCTGGGTACTGATACAGTCAAGGTTACAGTGATGTCTGGGTACTGATACAGTCAAGGTTACAGTGATATCTGGGTACTGATACAGTCAAGGTTACAGTGATGCCTGGGTACTGATACAGTTAAGGTTACAGTGATGCCTGGGTACTGATACAGTCAAGGTTACAGTGATGTCTGGGTACTGATACAGTCAAGGTTACAGTGATGTCTGGGTACTGATACAGTCAAAGTTACAGTGATGTCTGGGTACTGATACAGTCAAGGTTACAGTGATGTCTGGGTACTGATACAGTCAAGGTTACAGTGATGTCTGGGTACTGATACAGTCAAGGTTACAGTGATGTCTGTGTACTGATACAGTCAAGGTTACAGTGATGTCTGGGTACTGATACAGTCAAGGTTACAGTGATGTCTGGGTACTGAAACAGTCAAGGTTACAGGGATGTCTGGGTACTGATGCAGTCAAGGTTACAGTGATGTCTGGGTACTGGTACAGTCAAGGTTACAGTGATGCCTGGGTACTGGTACAGTCAAGGTTACAGTGATGCCTGGGTACTGGTACAGTCAAGGTTGCAGTGATGTCTGGGTACTGGTACAGTCAAGGTTACAGTGATGCCTGGGTACTGAAACAGTCAAGGTTACAGGGATGTCTGGGTACTGATACAGTCACGGTTACAGTAATGTCTGGGTACTGGTACAGTCAAGGTTACAGTGATGCCTGGGTACTGGTACAGTCAAGGTTACAGTAATGCCTGGGTACTGGTACAGTCAAGGTTGCAATGATGTCTGGGTACTGGTACAGTCAAGGTTACAGTGATGCCTGGGTACTGGTACAGTTAAGGTTACAGTGATGTCTGGGTACTGATACAGTCAAGGTTACAGTGATGCCTGGGTACTGGTACAGTCAAGGTTACAGTAATGCCTGGGTACTGGTACAGTCAAGGTTGCAGTGATGTCTGGGTACTGGTACAGTCAAGGTTACAGTGATGCCTGGGTACTGGTACAGTTAAGGTTACAGTGATGCCTGGGTACTGATACAGTCAAGGTTACAGTGATGTCTGGGTACTGATACAGTCACGGTTACAGTGATGCCTGGGTACTGATACAGTCAAGGTTACAGTGATGTCTGGGTACTGATACAGTCAAGGTTACAGTGATGTCTGGGTACTTATACAGTCAAGGTTACAGTGATGTCTAGGTACTGATACAGTCAAGGTTACAGTGGTGTCTGGGTACTGATACAGTCAAGGTTACAGTGATGTCTGGGTACTGATACAGTCAAGGTTACAGTGATGTCTGGGTACTGATACAGTCAAGGTTACAGTGATGTCTGGGTACTGATACAGTCAAGGTTACAGTGATGTCTGGGTACTGGTACAGTCAAGGTTACAGTGATGCCTGGGTACTGGTACAGTCAAGGTTACAGTGATGCCTGGGTACTGATACAGTCAAGGTTACAGTGGTGTCTGGGTACTGATACAGTCAAGGTTACAGTGATGTCTGGGTACTGATACAGTCAAGGTTACAGTGATGTCTGGGTACTGATACAGTCAAGGTTACAGTGATGTCTGGGTACTGATACAGTCAAGGTTACAGTGATGTCTGGGTACTGATACAGTCAAGGTTACAGTGATGTCTGGGTACTGATACAGTCAAGGTTACAGTGATGTCTGGGTACTGATACAGTCAAGGTTACAGTGATGTCTGGGTACTGATACAGTCAAGGTTACAGTGATGTCTGGGTACTGGTACAGTCAAGGTTACAGTGGTGTCTGGGTACTGATACAGTCAAGGTTACAGTGATGTCTGGGTACTGATACAGTCAAGGTTACAGTGATGTCTGGGTACTGGTACAGTCAAGGTTATAGTGATGTCTGGGTACTGATACAGTCAAGGTTACAGTGATGTCTGGGTACTGGTACAGTCAAGGTTATAGTGATGTCTGGGTACTGATACAGTCAAGGTTACAGTGATGTCTGGGTACTGATACAGTCAAGGTTACAGTGATGTCTGGGTACTGATACAGTCAAGGTTACAGTGATGTCTGGGTACTGGTACAGTCAAGGTTATAGTGATGTCTGGGTACTGATACAGTCAAGGTTACAGTGATGTCTGGGTACTGATACAGTCAAGGTTACAGTGATGTCTGGGTACTGGTACAGTCAAGGTTATAGTGATGTCTGGGTACTGATACAGTCAAGGTTACAGTGATGTCTGGGTACTGGTACAGTCAAGGTTATAGTGATGTCTGGGTACTGATACAGTCAAGGTTACAGTGATGTCTGGGTACTGATACAGTCAAGGTTACAGTGATGTCTGGGTACTGATACAGTCAAGGTTACAGTGATGTCTGGGTACTGGTACAGTCAAGGTTATAGTGATGTCTGGGTACTGATACAGTCAAGGTTACAGTGATGTCTGGGTACTGATACAGTCAAGGTTACAGTGATGTCTGGGTACTGGTACAGTCAAGGTTATAGTGATGTCTGGGTACTGGTACAGTCAAGGTTACAGTGATATCTGGGTACTGGTACAGTCAAGGCTGGAGGTGATGTCGTCACTGGTATATCAACTACTTGGACTGTAATGTTATGATATTCTAAGGGCACATGTCCACTCACAGGATGATTGGTTCTGGATAATTGGCCTTTTACAATTAATGAACCATTACTACATGGTCTTGGATGTACTAGAATACAAATAAACTCAGTTGTACTACAGTGGCTCTGTAAACCTTCATTAAATGTGACCAAAATGGAACTCAAAATGCATGCAAAATGAGTAACTGAAAAAGTGGGCAGATAGATATATAACTTCCTAATAAATAGAGCCCAAAGAGCAATGTCAAACTAAGTGAAATTATTAACTGCTACAGTGAAAAATTGTTTCCCTAAGGCGCAGTACTCACCCCACTTCTCTTTCTCATATTTGACGTAAATAAGGACGTAAATCATATCACTGTATCGTCCTTTGTAAACGATACTAGAATCTGGATGAAAGTGTCATCACAGGAAGAGTCTAAGCTGATGTTAACTAAGTCTTCCAGTGAGCTACTTACAAAACCGTGATGTTCAGTGAGGAAAATTTCAGTTACATACATTGGACTATGTGCGGCCAGCAGTAGCAGCCTGGTTGATCAGGCCCTGATCCACCGGGAGGCCTGGTCAAGGACAGGGCCACAGGGGTGTTGACCCCCGGAACACCCTCCAGGTAGCAGGTAGTAGCACAAGGAAAACTCAAAGTACTTAATAGAACACGACTCAAATGTGAGAGACCTGGGAGTTATAATGTTAGATCTAACGTTCAAAGAACACAAAAACATTTTTATTGCCCAGCCAGTGATGATACTCTTCAAGTCACTCGTTGTCTCTAGACTGAAGTATGGCTGAGTACCAACGGCTTCCCCTTCAAGGCAGGTGAAATTGCTGGGCTGGAAAATGTACAGAGAACCTTCACAGCTTTGATAAACACACCCAAGTACCTAAATTACTGGGAGCATTTGAAGTTCCTAGAACTGTACACCTTAGAACGTAGGAGAGACACATTATTATCTAGACCTGGAAGATTGTAGAGATTTTGGCCCCAAACCTACACGCCGGAATAACTACTTATGAACACAAGAGGATTAGCAGACGGTGCAGGATACCTCCGGTAGAAAGCAATAAGTGTTAAGGGACCACGACTCTTCAACATCCTCCCTTCATGCATAAGGGAAGATTACTAACAAACTCCTAGCTTTCTTGAAGAGCGAAATCGGCAAATTCCTTAAACAATTCCTGATCATCCGGGCTGTGGTGCATACGTCATACTGCGGGTGGCAGGCGCCAACGATTGAATCGATCAGGCCAGCAACCAGGTGGTCTGGTCTGGGACCGGGCCGCGGGGGCGGTGATTCCCCTAAAAGCGACTCCATGTATCCAAGGAACCTCCCACAACAATGAAATTTCTTTTCTTGGATCTCATTATGGCAGTAACTCCTTCAGGCTGTTGTTATTCCTGGGAAGTGCAGTAAATGACTCGTTGAGATCACTGCACTTGACACATCCAGATTTTTCTCCTTTTCCTTCTGGACCATTATTATTGTTCCTCTGTTCACACACACATCTGCTCAGCTAGTTGTTGCAGACATACATCTGCTCAGCTAGTTGTTGCAGACATACATCTGCTCAGCTAGTTGTTGCAGACATACATCTGCTCAGCTAGTTGTTGCAGACATACATCTGCTCAGCTAGTTGTTGCAGACATACATCTGCTCAGCTAGTTGTTGCAGACATACATCTGCTCAGCTAGTTGTTGCAGACATTTTTATAATTTATGTTTCTTTTAATTAACAAATCCACTCACTTGTTCCACCTTCATCTGTGATTAACACTAATGTTCACAGCCACAGATTACCGACCTAGCACTAAAATGCCTCTAATGTGTTGTACACATTATCTCTCAGGGACGTGGCGGGGATTCATCTCAGGTGTGGAACTAATGTATTGAGAATGATGTATTTTGCTTACATTAGATCACTTTTTGATTATGTTGCAAACCTGCTTGCTCTTGTGTCAGACAGGAAGATTGGAAGGCTTAGAAAATTGCAGATAGAAGCAAAGAGAATGGTTCTAGGATATGCGAGTGCTGCCATAATTCTAAATATATTTGTTCTCTCTAGGATGGAATACAGCTGTACACTAACAGTTACCTTAATAATTGGGAACGTTTGAAGTCCTTTGACTTGTATTCGGAACGCAGACGAGAATGATACATCATAATCTACATCTGGAAAATCCTAGAGGTACCGGTCCCAAATCTGCACACAGAAATCACTCCCTACGAAAGCAAAAGACTGAGCAGACGGTGCAACATACTCCCAATGAAAAGATGGGGTGCCATGCGTACACTATGAAAAAGTACTAGAAGTCTTCGGGGCCCAAGACTATTCAACAGCCTCCCATCATACATAACGGGAATTTTTAATAGACCCCTGGGTGTCTTCAAGAGGGATACCTAAAGTCAGTGCCTGACCAGCAGGGCTGTGGCTAGTACGTACTTTGGAGTGCGCGCGGACAGCAGTAACAGGAGACTTAGTCAGGGACCAGGCCGCGGGGGCGTTGACCCCAGAAATGACCTCCAGTAGACTTCAGGCAGATAGGAAAAACTAGCGAGAACTCCTCCAAATGGACCATAAAAACTGGAGCTGACTTGTATATGGGTCAGATACACGAATTAAGGGAAACCTCACTTTACACCCCAAACAACCCTATTAAATCACAACCAAAGCCTTGTCTTGGAGTCAACCATGAAGCCTTAAGTTGAAGCCTCAGTCACACAGTACACTCTTCCACACATCATGTATGTTGATGGTTCTCAGCCCACTGGTGCAGCTGGCAGTGCTCTTGTCATACAGAGTGATGGCTCGCCCATACAGATAATGAAACACTCAACAATTGGGATTCTTCTCTTCGAGTCGAGCTGTTTGCTACACTAGTGGCACTCAAGTGCTTCCATGAATCTAAAGCTGATATCTTAATTATTACTGATTTTCAGTCGTCCATAAACGCTGTCAACGCGTGAGTGTTAACTCTATTATGCTTGTGCCGGAATCCTTTTACAGGTGTGGGGGACTTGTAGACGCTGGAGTCTGAGTGAAGAATGAGACATGCAACATTTGGGAATCATTACTGAGGAAACGTGTCGTCAGCCAGTGGCTTTTTCAGTCCAATACAGAGAAGAACGGTGGAAGATGAGGTGTTTGAGGTACTCAGTCCCTCAGCCTGGAGTCGATGTGTTCAGTCCATCAATCTTGTCTCAAGAATGATGTACTGAACACATCAACACCCCAAGATGTAGACGTAACTAAATGTAAACTTTGCCAGAGGAAGTAGTGTCAAGCCTTGAGTCATTATGTGCTGGAGTGTTAAAGATATCATGTACGGACATACCGAACACCACAAATGATGTAGTTCAAGTTCTAACAATAAAAATAGAGAACCAAAACTTAATCATTGTACTTGGGGGGACATGGACCTGCTCCGCATGGGTCAGTAGGCCTGTTGCAGTGTTCCTTCTTTCTTATGTTCTTGTATATAAACCACCAGATGCAACTTCCCAACAGTTCAAGGAACAGTTATCGAAAATTGACTCCTGTCTGGAAACCTTCCAGCGCCATCCCCAAACATCTTGCTGCTTGGTGACTTCAATCTAAGACACACAAAATGGAAGAATGTAGCAAATAATGTTGAAGCAGACATAATTCCTGGAGGTAACTCAGATGAAAAGTCAAACGCACAGGAGCTGCTGAATTTCTACAATAAACACACCCTAAGTCAGCAGATAGTGGAGCCAACAAGATCTTATTTTCACAAATAATGGGGACCTGGTAAGAAACATAACAATATCGAAAACAACTAATTCTGATCACAATCTAATCGACAATCTAATCGAAGTCCAGACTTACATACAGAGGAATCCTGATCAGCAAAATGCATACAGCTATGAGGGTACTTTTACCAAATTCAACTTGAACAACAAGAATATCAACTGGGACCAGGTAAACTATGTCCTAAATGAAAAATATTGGAGAGATATCTTAAATTACATGAACCCTAACCAGTACCTTGAAAAGATCAACTTTCTGGTAGTTGAAGTATCTTCAAGGCATATTTCCCTAAGAAAAAGGAAGAGAAGAAGTAAACTGGAGAGAGAGAGAGAGACGCTCCCTCTACAGGAGAAGGCGAAGAATCACTGAGCTCCTCAAGACTGCTAGATTATCTAACCAGGGAAGTGGAAAATATTGATGTTAAGCTAAAGAACTCATAAAGGATCCATGAGAGACAAGAGGAGCTAAAAGCGATTAATAAAATTGAAAGAAACTCGAAATATTTCTTTTCATATGCTAAAAACAGGACAAAAACCACACCTAGTATGGGGCCCCTGCTCAGACAAGATGGAGGAGCCTGTGGAGATAAAGAGCTTTGTCCATAGAAGCAAAGATGGAAATATACGAGAGTATAGTTATACCAAAGTTCATATATGGGTGTCAGGCATGGGTGGTGAATTTTGCAACAAGGAGAAGGCTGGAGACAGTGAAGACGTCGTGTCTGAGAGCAATGTGTGGTGTGAATATAATGCAGAGAGTTCGTAGTGTGGAAATTAGGAGATGTGGGATTACCAAAACTATTATCCAGAAGGTTGAGGAGGGGTTGTTGAGGTGGTTCGGACATGTAGAGAGAATGGAAGGAAATAGAATGATTTCGAGTGTATAAATCTGTAGTGGAGGGAAGGCGGTGTAGAGGTCGGCCTAGGAAAGGTTAGAGAGAGGGGATCAAGGAGGTTTTGTGTGTGAGAGGCTTGGACTTCCAGCAAGCATGCATGAGCATGTTGGATAGGAGCGAATGGAGACAAATGGTTTTTAGGACTTGACGTGCTGTTGGAGTGTAAGCAAGGTAGTATTTATGAAGGGATTCAGGGAAACCGGCAGGCCGGACTTGAGTCCTGGAGATGGGAAGTACAGTGCCGGTACTCTGAAGAAGGGGTGTTAATGTTTCAGTTTTATAACTGTAGTGTAAGCGCACCTCTGGCAAGACAGTGATGGAGTGAATGATTAAAGTTTTTTTCTTTTTTCGAGCCACCCTGCCTTGGTGGGAGACATCCGATGTGTTAATAAAAAAATGACATTCCCTTTATTTATTCCTGTTTTCTATTTATATACCTCAATCATATCTCCCCTAATTCTACGCCTTTCTAGAGAGTGCAGATTCAGGGTCCTCAGTCTATCCTCACAGGGAAGATTTCTGATACATGGGATTAACTTTATCATCCTCCTTTGTATGTTTTCCAGAGCATTCATATCCATTCTGTAATATGGTGACCAAAACTGTGCAGCATAATCTAAATGAGGCCTAATCAAAGATATATAGAGTTGAAGAACAACCTGAGGACTCCTATTATTTATGCTTCTTGATATGAAGCCAAGGATTCTGTTAGCTTTATTGCGAACACTTATGCACTGTTGTCTTGGTTTTAGATTACTGCTAACCAGAACTCCTAAATGCTTTTCGCAATCAGTAATATTAAGATCTACATTATTTAGTTTGTGTGGCATGGTTATTTTCCTGTCCAATGTTTAGAACTTTGCATTTGTCTATATTAAACTGCATCTGCCACCACTTCGACTGCCTCATCATTCTATTCAAATCTTCTTGGAGTGTTCTAATGTCCTCGTCAGAATGAATTTGACGGCCTATTTTGGTGTCATCAGCAAACTTACTTATGTCGTTGTTTATTCCCTCATCTATGCCGTTTATGTAGATTGTGAACAACAAGGGGCCCAACACTGACCCCGGTGGAACACCGCTCATGACGCTTCCCCACAATGATTTCTCTCCATTTATGCAAACTCTCTTCTGCCTATCTGTCAACCACACCTCTATCCAGGAAAAAATTTCTCCTCCTATTCCGTGTGCCATAATTAGGACCTGCATAGCATGGGCCAGTACGCCACTACACACACATACAAATGTGGCCAGACGTGCGGCCAGCAGTAACAGGCTAGTTGATTAGGCCCTGTCCACCGGTAGGCCTTGTCGTGGACCTGGCCACGGGGGCATTGACCCCCAGAATATCCTCCAGGTAGACTCTAGGTATGTAGACACACACACACACACACACACACACACACACACACACACACACACACACACACACACACACACACACACACACACATCACTCAAGGAAAAAGATCTTGGGGTGAGTATAACACCAGGCACATCTCCTGAAGCGCACATCAACCAAATAACTGCTGCAGCATATGGGCGCCTAGCAAACCTCAGAACAGCATTCCGACATCTTAATAAGGAATCATTCAGGACCCTGTACACCGTGTATGTTAGGCCCATATTGGAGTATGCGGCACCAGTTTGGAACCCACACCTAGCCAAGCACGTGAAGAAACTAGAGAAAGTGCAAAGGTTTGCAACAAGACTAGTCCCAGAGCTAAGAGGTATGTCCTACGAGGAGAGGTTAAGGGAAATCAACCTGACGACACTGGAGGACAGGAGAGATAGGGGGGACATGATAACGACATACAAAATACTGAGAGGAATTGACAAGGTGGACAAAGACAGGATGTTCCAGAGATTGGACACAGTAACAAGGGGACACAGTTGGAAGCTGAAGACACAGATGAATCACAGGGATGTTAGGAAGTATTTCTTCAGCCACAGAGTAGTCAGTAAGTGGAATAGTTTGAGAAGCGATGTAGTGGAGGCAGGATCCATACATAGCTTTAAGCAGAGGTATGATAAAGCTCACGGCTCAGGGAGAGTGACCTAGTAGCGATCAGTGAAGAGGCGGGGCCAGGAGCTCGGACTCGACCCCCGCAACCGCAACTAGGTGAGTACAACTAGGTGAGTAAACACACACACACACACACATACACACCATGATCAGTGAAGAGGCGGGGCCAGGAGCTTGGACTCGACCCTTGCAACCTCAACTAGGTGAGTACAACTAGGTGAGTAAACACACACACACACACACACATACACACCATGATCAGTGAAGAGGCGGGGCCAGGAGCTTGGACTCGACCCCTGCAACCTCAACTAGGTGAGTACAACTAGGTGAATACATTTCCTTCTCTCCTTGCATCTCCCTCACATCCCTGCCTTGCCCCTCAAACCCCTCCTGTCATCTCCCACACACCTCCACCTTCCTCACCTTTCCCACCCACCCTCCTCACACCCCCCCCCCTCCCCAGTAAGGTATATATTATGTCAGGATTATTAGGTATCCCCTAGGGAGGGGATACTTTAAGTGACTACAAGTTTTCATGTTTTCTTTACAACTTGAATACGCCCTGCGATCGCTTCAACTTTCAATGCTAGCTGTGCTGGAATTATTAAATAGTAAACTGGGTGATTTGTAGGTATTGTGTGTGGTGTGTCTTGTGTAGTGTGTGTGGTGTGTGTTGTATGGTGTTTGTGTTTGTACTTGGATATGTGTGATGGTGGTATGTGTGTGTGTGTGTGTGCTGGTGTGATGTTGTGGATGTGAACGTGTGTGTGTGGTGTGTGTTGTGTGTGTTGTGTGTGTGTGTGTGTGTGTGTGTGTGTGTGTGTGTGTGTGTGTGTGTGTGTGTGTGTGTGTGTGTGTGTGGTGTGTGTGTGTGTGTGGTGTGTGTGTGTGTGTGTGTGTGTGGTGTGTGTGTGTGTGTGTGTGTGTGTGTGTGTGTGTGTGTGTGTGTGTGTGTGTGTGTGTGTGTGTGTGTGTGTGTGTGTGTGTGTGTGTGTGTGTGTGTGTGTGTGTGTGTGTGTGTGTGTGTGTGTGTGTGTGTGTATGTGTGTGTGTGTGTGTGTGTTGTGTGTGTGTGTGTGTGTGTGTGTGTGTGTGTGTGTGTGGTGTGTGTGTGTGTGTGTGTGTGTATGTGTGTGTGTGTGTGTGTGTGTTGTGTGTGTGTGTGTGTGTGTGTGTGTGTGTGTGTGTGTGTGTGTGTGTGTGTGTGTATGTGTGTGTGTGTGTGTGTGTGTGCTCACGTATATGTATTTATCTATATGTGGTTGCAGGGGTTGATTCATAGCTCCTGGCCCCGCCTCTTCACTGGTCGCTACTAGGACCAATCTCTCCCCTCCATGAACTTTGTCGTATCTCTTCTTAAAGTTATGTATGGATCCTGCCTCCACTACATCACTCTCCAGATTTTTCAACTTCATGACAACTCTATGGCTGAAGAAACACTTCCTAACATCCCTGTGACTCAACTGAGTTTTCAACTTCCAATTGTGATCCTTGTTGCTGTGTCCCATCTCTGGAATATTCTGTTCCTAGCCTAGTGAGGACATGATAACGACAAATAGAATGCTGAGAGGAACTGACAAGGTTACCTGGAGGTTACCTGGAGGTTATTCCGGGGATCAACACCCCCGCGGCCCGGTCCATGACCAAGCCTCCCGATGGATCAGGGCCTGATCAACTAGGCTGTTGCTGTTGGCCGCACGCAGTTCAACGTACGAGCCACAGCCCGGCTGATCCGGCACTGACTTTAAGTATCTGTCCAGCTCCCTCTTGAAGGCAGCCAGGGGTTTGTTGGTAATTCCCCTAATGCTTGATGGGAGGCTGTTGAACAGTCTTGGGCCCCGGACACTTATGTTGTTTTCCCTTAGTGCATCAATGGCGCCCCTGCCCCCAATAAAAAGTAGGGGCGCCATTGGTACACTAAGAGAAAACACCATAAGTGTCCGGGGCCCAAGACTGTTCAACAGCCTCCCATCAAGCATTAGGGGAATTACCAACAAACCCCTGGCTGCCTTCAAGAGGGAGCTGGACAGATACTTAAAGTCAGTGCCGGATCAGCCGGGCTGTGGCTCGTACGTTGAACTGCGTGCGGCCAACAGCAACAGCCTAGTTGATCAGGCCCTGATCCATCGGGAGGCTTGGTCATGGACCGGGCCGCGGGGGTGTTGATCCCCGGAATAACCTCCAGGTAACCTCCAGGTAACCTTGTCAGTTCCTCTCAGCATTTTATTTGTCGTTATCATGTCCTCCCTATAACTCTTGTCCTCCAGTGTCGTCATGTTGATTTCCTTTAACCTCTCCTGGTAGGATATACTCCATAGCTCCGGGACTAGCCTTGTTGCAAACCTTTGCACTTTCTCTATTTTTTGATGTGCTTGACCAGATGTGGGTTCCATACTGGTGCTACATACTCCAATATGGGCTTGACGGAGTGTATAGAGTCTTTAATGATTCCTTACTCAGGTGTCCAAACGCTAATCTTTGGTTTGCCAGGCGCCCATATGCTGCAGCAGTTATTTGGTTGATGTGCTCCTCAGATGTGCTCGGTATTATACTCACCCCAAGATCGTTTTTCTTGAGTGAGGTTTGTAATATTTGGCCCTCTAACCTGTACTCTGTCTGCGGTCTTCTTTGACCTTCCCCGATCTTCATGACTTTGCACTAGGTGGGGTTAAATTCCAAGATCTGGACAGACTGCAAGCCTGTCCAGATCCCTTTGTAGTTCTACCCGGTCCTTATCCACTTGAATTCTCCTCATTAGCTTCACATCGTTTACAAACAGGGATACCTCTGAATCTATCCCTTCGGTCATGCCATTCACATATACCAGAAACAGCACCAGCCCTAGGACTGACCCTTGTGGAACCCCACTCGTCACAGGCGCCCACTCTGACACCTCATCACGTACCGTGACTTGTTGTTTCATTCCTGTCAGGTATTCTTTGTGTGTGTGTGTGTTTGTTTGTTTGTTTGTTTGTGTGTGTGTGTGTGTGTTTGTGTGTGTGTGTGTGTGTGTGTGTGTGTGTGTGTGTGTGTGTGTGTGTGTGTGTGTGTGTGTGTGTGTGTGTGTGTGTGTGTGTGTACTCACCTAGTTGTACTCACCTAGTTGAGGTTGCAGGGGTCGAGTCCAAGCTCCTGGCCCCGCCTCTTCACTGGTCGCTACTAGGTCACTCACTCTCCCTGAACCGTGAGCTTTATCGTACCTCTGCTTAAAGCTGTATGGATCCTGCCTCCACTACATCGCTTCCCAAACTATTCCACTTCCTGACTACTCTGTGGCTGAAAAAATACTTCCTAACATCTCTGTGATTCATCTGTGTCTTCAGCTTCCAACTGTGTCCCCGTGTTGTTGTGTTCAGTCTCTGGAACATCCTGTGTGTGTGTATGTCTGTGTGTATGTGTGTGTGTACTCACGTAATTGTACTCACCTAATTTTGGCTGCCGGGGTTGATTCATAGCTCCTGGCCCCACCTCTTCACTGATCGCTACTAGGTCCACTCTTTCCTTGCTCCATAAGCCTCATCATACCTCTTGTGTGTGTGTATATGCGTGTGTGTCTGGCCTGGTTGATCAGGTCCTGATCTACCGGGAAGCCTGGTCAGTGGCCGGGCCTCGGGGGCGTTGACCCCCAGAACACCTTGCAGGTAGACTCCTACGTTCTAAAGAGTAGAGTTGTAGGGTGGATGGGAGGTAGAATGGTGGGACATGATGGGGTAGATGGGGAAGGAAAGATAGAATGGATGGGAGAGGGAAAAAGGAGGGTGTGGATGAGAGGGAGAATAAAAGAGGAGATAATAGGGTAGTGTGAGATAGGATAGTAGGGAAAGAATAGTAAGCAGTGGGAAGTAAGGGAATGAAAGAAAGAGGGAAGGAGGGCTGGCGGGCTGGGGAGAGGGAAGGAGAGGGGCGGGGGAGAGGGGATGGATAGTGGGAGGGAGGCAGAGCTGGACACGTGGGATTTAGGGAGGAAGGACATGAGGGAATGCTTGCCCTGGGTGGGCATTGAGTGGTTGCCGTCTGGGAGGGGCGGGCAGCGGTACCCACGCCGGCGCCCGGGGGCACACAGATACCCCTGATAAGCCCCTGCCCATTCGTTCCGCCATATTACTGCCCAGGTCCTGGCAATCTTCACCAGCCCTTCCAGATCCTCGTGTGACCAGTGTTCCTCTCCAGGGAGATGTTGGGGAGAGGAGGTGGGAGTCAGAGAAGGTAAAGGGAGTGGGAGAGAAGGAAGAGGAGGAGAGAGGATACATGGAAAAGACAGATAGTAGGAGGACCTGGAAGTCTGCACTGAGGCCGTCTGCTAAGAGCTTTTCCTTCGCATCAGTGTAAAGAACTATCGTGTGTTATTTAAGAGTATGAATCAAGGTTAGAGAAACAAAAGAACGAGAGAGAGAGAAGACAGGAATAAGAGAATCACTGGTGTGGTATGAAGGAGTGACAAAATCACAGATGTGGTTTACCTGGAGTGGTAGGAGTGAATCACAGATGTGGTAGGAGTGAATCACAGATGTGGTAGGAGTGAATCACAGATGTGGTAGGAGTGAATCACAGATATGGTAGGAGTAAGAGAATCAAATATGGTTTTTCCTACCTGGCGGCTACCCGGAGGGTGTTCCGGGGATCAACGCCCCCGCGGCTCAGTTCTTGACCAGGCCTCCCGGTCAATCAGGGCCTGATCAACCAGGCTGTTATTGATGGTTGCACGCAATCCAACGTACAAACCAAAGTCCGGCTCATTGGGTACTGGCTTTAGGTATCTGTCCAGCTCCATCTTGAAGACAACCAGGAGTTTATTGGTAATTCCCCTTATGTATGATAAGAAACTATTGAACAGTCTTGGGCCCCAGACACTTATTGTGTTTTCTCTCAGTATACTATTGTCTCCCTTGCTTTATATTGGGGAATGTTGTACCATCTGCCCAGTCTTTTGCTTACGTAGGAAGTGATTTCTGTGTACAGATTTAGGACCAGTCCCTCTTGGATTTTCCAGATGTAAATTACGATGTAACTCTCACTTGCGTTCCAGAGTGTACAGGTCAAGAGACTTCAAATGTTACCAGTGATTAAGGTGTTTGACTGCAGTAAAGGTTCTCTATACATTAGCTATATTTGTAATTTCACCTGCCTTGAATGGAGATGTTAATGCATAGCAGTATTCCAGCCTAGAGAGAATAAGTGATTAAAAATGGATGATCATTTGCTTGGTATCCCTTGATTTGAAAGTTCTCTTTATCCATCCCATCATTTTCCTTGCAGATGTGAAAGTGACACTGTTGTGATCTTTGAAGGTGAGATCCTCTGGACCCCCAAGTCCTTCACATTACTTTTCCACTCTATTGTGTCATTAGAGTTTGTAGTTTACTCGGTTCTAGTTAATATCTCCTCCAGTTTTCCACAACTTGTAGCTGAGATTTGTCCTCAGTGAACATCATATTGTTCTCTGTTGCCCATTTGGGAAGTTTGGTTTATATCTGCTTTGAGATTTACCGTGTCCTCAGTGGATGATACTCTCATGCACATCCTAGTATAGTCTGCAAAAGAACACACGGTGCTATGGTTTACATGTCTGTATCTGATATGAAGATGAGGAACAGGATGGGTGCGAGTACTGTGCCTTGTGGAATAGAACCTTTCACTATGGCAGCTTCCGACTTAACTCTGTTTACCGTTACTCTTTGTGTGCGATTGGTTAGAAAGTTGAAGATCCATCTCCCCACTTTGCTGTTTATCCCTTCAGCACGCATTTGGTGCGTTATTACACTATAATCGCACTTCTCAAATGCTTTTGCAAAGTCTATGTATACTTAAATATATATATATATATATATATATATATATATATATATATATATATTATATAATATATATATATATATATATATATTATATATAATATATATATATATATATATCTGTCCTTGCGAGAAGCAGGAGCGACGTGCTCTAAACCTATGGTATACTGGGCTGTGCAGTTGTTGTGTGTCCAGGTAACTGGCGATCATAATTTTTAGAGCCCTTTCAAAGATTTTTATATCTGACGTTAGAGCTCCCGGTTTATCATTCTTTGTTATTGTTTTGTTGCCACATTTGTGGAGTGAAGCTAAATCCGTTGTTTTTGGTGACTGTGGGATGACACCCGTGTCTGTGCTCCCTCTCCATAGCATACTTAAGACATTCGAAAGGGGTTTCTTGCAGTTCATGATGAACATGGAACTATACGAGTCTATGCCTGGGGCAGAGTGTATGGGCATGTTGTTAATGGCTTTTTCAAAGTCTAGTGGAGTTCGGGATATATCAGAAGTTTGTCATACGTTGACAAGGTTTTGAGACTCGATCATGGAAAACTCATTCGGATTGTCGATCTTTAGTCTGATAATGTTATGTTGGTTATAAACCCTTGTTAATTTTTGAATGTATTAACACTAAACTATTCCGGGGCACTCTCTCTCTCTCTCTCTCTCTCTCTCTCTCTCTCTCTCTCTGTCACACACACACACAGACATACACAACGAAGAAGCGAGGCCAGGAGCTGTGGACCAACCCCCGCAACCATAAATAGGTGAGCAAAAATAGGTAAGTACATATATGTACACACATGCAAACATATATATATATATATATATATACACATATATACATGCATGCATACATACACATATACATACATATACACACACTCATACATTCACACACATACACACACAGTTTGGTCACTGGTCAGAGGACGCAAGTGTGGACTTCCGGCACTAAGGCAACTGACCAGTTTAATGGCTTTGCTTTGTCTCCCATTCCCATCCTGTGTGTGGCAGTTAAAAGATTTCAGAGGCACATAATGGGTCCAGGGAATGGACTCATGTGTTACGGTAACTAAGCAAGTTACAGTAGTAATGAGTTGTTTACGTCTTTGTCATCTGTTTACAGCCGTAGTGAGGTGTTTATGTGGAGATGAAAACAGTCACCAAAACATTACAGTCTGGCATATATTTGTGTGTGTGGATTTGAATTATTTATAATATCTGGTATTTAAGAAAGTTATGGTTTGAATCTTAACAAATTTAAGTGGTAAGGAGTTATTTATAATAGGCAGAGTCATGACACTTTTTTTCCAAAATGCCTGGTGGTCACCACTCGCCTTTTTCCTCTCAATTCTATGATTCACCTCATCTTTCATAGACCCATCTGCTGACACGTTCACTCCTAAATATCTGAATACATTCACCTCCTCCATACTCTCTCCCTCCAATCTGATGTCCAATCTTTCGTTACCTATTTTTTTTATCCTCATCACCTTACTCTTTCATATATTCACGTTTAATTTTCTTGTTTTGCATATCCTATCAAACTCATCCACCAACCTCTGCAACTTATCTTCAGAATCTCCCAAAAGCACAGTGTCATCAGCAAAGAGCAACTGTGACAACTCCCACTATATGTTAGATTCTTTATCTTTTAACCCCCATATCTCTTGCCAAGACCCTCACATTCACTTCTCTTACAACCCCATCTATAAATATATTGAATAGCCACGGTGACATCACACACATTTGTCTAAAGCCTACTTTTAATGGGAAATAATCTCACTCTCTCTCTTACATACTCTAACCTGAGCCTCACTATCCTCGTAAAAACTCTTCACTGCTTCCAGTAATCTACCTCCTACACCATACACCTGTAACATCTGCCACATTGCCCCCCTATCCACCCTGTCATATGCCTTTTCCAAATCCATAAATGCCACAAAAGCCTCTTTACCATTATATAAATACTGTTCACCTAGTATATGTCTCACAGTAAACACATGGTCTACACACCCTCTACCTATCATAAAATTACGTGGTAAAAATTATCCAGCCAAGACAGGACTCGCAGCAATGGTTTTAAGTTGGAAAAAATTCAGATTCAGGAAGGATATAGGAAAACACTGGTTTAGTAATAGAGTTGTGGATGAGTGGAACAAACTCCCGAGTACCATCGTAGAAGATAAACGTTGTGTAGTTTTAAAAATATATTGGACAAACCCATGAGTGGGTGTGAGTTGGACCTGACTAGCTTGTGCTGATAGACATACCACGGGCAGAGAGTCATGAAACTCCAGACCGACGCATTAGCCACTGGGTCAGCTAGCTACAATAAGAGCTGTGCTAATAGGTCTGATGCTATGCTCCTTCCTTAAGTAGATGTGACCTGACCTGACTAAGTTGGGTCATTGGTTTAGGCCGGTAGGAGACTCGGACCTGCTTCGCATGGGCCAGTAGGCCTCCTGCAGAGTTCCTTCTTTCTTATTTTCATATGTAGTGATAGGTCGCGTGTATTGGTCGAGGGGAAGAAGTATTTATTGTTGGACTTACAAAGGCATTCATTTTGGTCGTGGTGGGTTGTAACTGGGTGTGGGTGGTGGCAGTTGTTGGACGTAGGGTGGTGGCAGTTGTTGGACGTAGGGTGGTGGCAGTTGTTGGACGTAGAAAGGTGGGTATTGGACGTAGGGTGGTGGGAGTTGGACTTGGTGAGACACCCGCTGCTGTTGATAGAGTCGTGGGTGCTGTGCGTGGATGGGTGTAAAGAGGCGTGTCCTGGGCAGGTGATAGGCGTGCTGGCAGTAGAGAGGCATGTGCTGGCAATAGAATGGCTTCTGCTGGCAGTAGGAAGGCGTATGCTGGCAGTAGAGAGGCGTGCCCTGGTCGTATGGAGGCGTGTGTTAGCAGTAGGGAGGCGTGCCCTGGTTGTAGGGAGGTATGTGGTGGCAGTAGGGAGGCGTGTGCTGTCAGTACGTAGGCGTACCTTGGTAGTAGGGAGGCGTGTGTTGGAAGTAGAAAGGCGTGCCCAGTCGTAGGGAGGCGTTTGTTGACAGTAGAAATGCATGCCCTGGTCGTGGGTGGGTCCAGACAGGTCCAGGCAAGTTCAGGCTGGTCCAGGCGGGTCCAGGCGGGTCCAGGCGGGTCCAGGCGGGTGCCTCACTAATGGTGGTAGCATGTCAGTGGGCGGGTCAGATTCTGAGACACTTGCTTCACGTGTTACCGTCCCACAAGCCACTTTTTACCAGACATAAAAAGCGTGTCATCGGCGCTATCAAGATAAAGATTTAGAAACATAGATTATAATCTAACGTTTGATGACAGAGATCACCTCGAAGAGAGAGAGAGAGAGAGATGAGAGAGAGAGAGAGAGAGAGAGAGAGAGAGAGAGAGAGAGAGAGAGAGAGAGAGAGAGAGAGAGAGAGAGAGAGAGAGAGAGAGACAGACAGAGACAGACAGACAGAGAGACTTTTGACTAGGTTTCACACTCGCTGTTTCAAGGGATTTAATTCCTTAAATAAAATTTAAAATATATTAGTGTAATCAGCTTGTTGTGTCTAACCAATTACCCAGTTTGTCATTAAGCTTCCAAAACGTAATATAGCTGGAAATGTCTTTTCTACATTTTGGGGTCACCTGAAGCTTGAACTGTCATGGGGTCACCTGAAGCTTGAACTGTCATGGGGTCACCTGAAGCTTGAACTGTCATGGGGTCACCTGAAGCTTGAACTGTCATGGGGTCACCTGAGGCTTGAACTGTCATGGGGTCACCTGAAGCTTGAACTGTCACTGAGTCACCTGAAGCTTGAACTGTCATGGGGTCACCTGAAGCTTGAACTGTCATGGGGTCACCTGAGGCTTGAACTGTCATGGGGTCACCTGAGGCTTGAACTGTCATGGGTCAAACCCGAGGCTTGAACTGTCATGGGGTCACCTGAGGCTTGAACTGTCATGGGGTCACCTGAAGCTTGAACTGTCATGGGGTCACCTGAAGCTTGAACTGTCATGGGGTCACCTGAAGCTTGAACTGTCACTGAGTCACCTGAAGCTTGAACTGTCATGGGGTCACCTGAAGCTTGAACTGTCATGGGGTCACCTGAAGCTTGAACTGTCATGGAGTCACCTGAGGCTTGAACTGTCATGGGGTCACCTGAAGCTTGAACTGTCATGGGGTCACCTGAGGCTTGAATGCATGGGTACTGAAGCTTGAACTGTCATGGGGTCACCTGAGCTTGAACTGTCATGGGGTCACCTGAGGCTTGAACTGTCATGGGGTCACCTGAGGCTTGAGCTGTCATGGGGTCACCTGAGGCTTGAACTGTCATGGGGTCACCTGAAGCTTGAACTGTCATGGGGTCACCTGAGGCTTGAACTGTCATGGGGTCACCTGAGGCTTGAACTGTCATGGGGTCACCTGAAGCTTGAACTGTCATGGGGTCACCTGAAGCTTGAACTGTCACTGAGTCACCTGAAGCTTGAACTGTCACTGAGTCACCTGAAGCTTGAACTGTCATGGGGTCACCTGAAGCTTGAACTGTCATGGGGTCACCTGAAGCTTGAACTGTCATGGAGTCACCTGAAGCTTGAACTGTCATGGGGTCACCTGAAGCTTGAACTGTCATGGAGTCACCTGAAGCTTGAACTGTCATGGGGTCACCTGAAGCTTGAACTGTCATGGGGTCACCTGAGGCTTCAACTGTCATGGGGTCACCTGAAGCTTGAACTGTCATGGAGTCACCTGAAGCTTGAACTGTCATGGGATCGCCTTCACTACCAGCTACAGCTAGGCCTACAACAGTTAGGCCTACAACAGCTAGGCCTATATGATTCTTTAATAACCTTTTAATATTTATTTTAACCATTAATTTGTAATGAATTACAGTATATTATTAATATTATTATTTAAAAAATCTTCTTCTGGTACAGTAGACCCAAGATTTTTAAGCAGTGTGGATTAAGGCCACTCAAGCTTTAAGAGGCACCTAACTTCCCCGTCTTCTCATAACATTCATTTTTCCACTATAATCTACCTTATCCATAATTATTATCGCATTTGCTTCGTCTGTTTCGTAAGGTGAAGTCCAGGATCTTTCCTTAATTCATGGTATAATTAACAGATCTTTGAAGACAATTATGGACAAGGTAGATTATTGGAGACATGAATATGTTATTAGCACCTTGGAGACGTTCAGTGCAATCTATCTATAGAACTGGGTTATAACATTGCTAGGAGTGGTGTTAGTGCGTGGAGAACTGATGATCTGAAGGGCTCTTTTCTTGCAGTCTTTGATGACAAAGGAAGGGAAATGTAGATCAATGAAGGTTTGGTGTATGTTTGTATATTCCTCGTCAAGAAATTTGGTAAACTCTTAGGAAAAAGCTAACGATGCTGCCTCTTTTAGTCTTAGTATCACGACTGGAATAGAAGTGTGTGAGATTTTTTGTTTGTTTGTAGGCTTGCTGTAAATTTAAAATCTTAGAGTGTTATCTATCTTGTGAATAAGGATGTCTAGAAAAGATAACTTGTCACTGGACACTTCTTTAAGTGTAAACTTGATAGTCAGTTCAACTGCGTTTAGAATTTCCTGGAGATTCCGCACATCAAAACGTTTTGGAGTTATTACGAGGACGTCGTCCACATAATGCAGTCAAGTGACGCTGGTGGGGATGATGTCAGCGAAATGTTCAGCTTCCAGGTGTTCTATACACAAGTTGGCTAAAATGGCGCTGATGTGGGACCCCATTCCTAGACCATAGGTGTCCCCCCATCAGCGCCGTCTGAGGGACTGACCATCTCAGAACTACGTCTTCAAGGGTGATGGACTGATTATATCGTCTTCACATCTCTACTGCTTCTACTAACTCTTCTGTACTAGACTGAAGAAGCCTACTGTGTAGGCGAAACGTTTCGGAATAAAGATACCTAATTCACATAGGGGAGAGGAGCTTACGACGGCGTTTCGGTCGAACTTTGACCATTTACAAAGTCACCTAATTGTTGTACATGTATCTTATATTATAAGAAAGAAATATATAAGGAGGAAGAGAGACATGAGGAGAGGTATTAAAATGAGAAATATGAAGAATTGAATTGTGAAAACGAATAGTAGTAAGAGAAGCGAAGGAGAGAGAAAGAGATTCGAAAAAATTGTAGATAAAGGAGGAAATTAATCAGAGATCACCAGGGTTGTCATGTCTTTCATCAGGTATTCTCTGCCTCACTTACCAGGGTTGTCATGTCTTTCATCAGGTACTCTCTGCCTCACTTACCAGGGTTGTCATGTCTTTCATCAGGTACTCTCTGCCTCACTTACCAGGGTTGTCATGTCTTTCATCAGGTACTCTCTGCCTCACTTACCAGGGTTGTCATGTCTTTCATCAGGTACTCTCTGCCTCACTTACCAGGGTTGTCATGTCTTTCATCAGGTATTCTCTGCCTCACTTACCAGGGTTGTCATGTCTTTCATCAGGTACTCTCTGCCTCACTTACCAGGGTTGTCATGTCTTTCATCAGGTATTCTCTGCCTCACTTACCAGGGTTGTCATGTCTTTCATCAGGTACTCTCTGCCTCACTTACCAGGGTTGTCATGTCTTTCATCAGGTATTCTCTGCCTCACTTACCAGGGTTGTCATGTCTTTCATCAGGTATTCTCTGCCTCACTTACCAGGGTTGTCATGTCTTTCATCAGGTACTCTCTGCCTCACTTACCAGGGTTGTCATGTCTTTCATCAGGTATTCTCTGCCTCACTTACCAGGGTTGTCATGTCTTTCATCAGGTATTCTCTGCCTCACTTACCAGGGTTGTCATGTCTTTCATCAGGTACTCTCTGCCTCACTTACCAGGGTTGTCATGTCTTTCATCAGGTACTCTCTGCCTCACTTACCAAGTTTGTCATGTCTTTCATCAGGTACTCTCTGCCTCACTTACCAGGGTTGTCATGTCTTTCATCAGGTACTCTCTGCCTCACTTACCAGGGTTGTCATGTCTTTCATCAGGTACTCTCTGCCTCACTTACCAGGGTTGTCATGTCTTCCATCAGGTACTCTCTGCCTCACTTACCAGGGTTGTCATGTCTTTCATCAGGTATTCTCTGCCTCACCTACCAGGGTTGTCATGTCTTTCATCAGGTACTCTCTGCCTCACCTACCAGGGTTGTCACCCTCCTTCAATTATGCTTCTGCCTCGCCAGTCATCTTGGCTTCTGTATGTCTCCGCTTCTTTCTGCCTGACACTTGTTTGCTGGTCTCATCTCTAGTTCTGACCATGTATTATGTCTGGGGTCAGCCTTCATCTGTAGGACTCAAATCAGCCCTCACTTGAGGCCTTGAGGTCAATTATCACCTGTGGTACTGAGTTTAGCCCTCACTTGAGGGACCAAAGTCAGCCCTCATCTGCCACGTCTCAACTAATATACCATTATCAAGTAACAATCTGATAACGGTTCAGGACAGACGAAAGCGGCGTCTTCCTTCCATTTTGTGAGTTATCTCTAAGTTGCTCCAGCTACTGTCAATGCATCTTGCTCTTCTACAACATCTGAATGCGCATTCTACCAAAACTTTGTAAGCGATAAGTTAGAGGAAGTTCGCAGCGTTATGGATGCTAGGTTCTTTAAATAGAAGTGAACCCATAACATTACCCACGGGTACCTGACTCTGGTTCCTGGTACGCTCGGGGAATTACCTTTCACGAATGTACTTGTTTCCGGTACCTGGTTATTTCGTAACTTGGGATGCCTACACGCTGACACAAGGGAAGCGCTTTTTCTTAACTGTTAATATCTATTAGGCCGATGAATATTGCCAGAGCAAGAAGTAAATATTAGGGTGTGTACTCACCTATTTGTGGTTGCAGGGGTTGAGTCATGTAAACGGAGAGCGTGTGTAGTGGAATGGGTAACGAGTGGTGAGAACAGTGTGGTGTACGCAGCTACACTGGTGTAATAGTTCCGGATGCTGGTGTACCACACAGCCACTGGGGAGGACGGTATCAGGCTGGTTGTGTACCTGGCAAATCACTGTTAAAATTGCGTTAGTACCATGATGGTACTTGACATGTCGAGACATGTCAAGTACCATCATGGTGAACCAGTGGAGTTACTGTACCAGCAAAGTGACCAACATGATGCAGCTCATCCCATGGTCATGGACCGGGCCGCAGGGGCGTTGATCCCCGGAGTGCCCTTCAGGTAGGTACACCTGCCAGGATAACTGAAGGACACCTGAAGGACGTGTCCAGAGCTCCTGTAAAACAAGATGAGAGGATGGCGCTGAGTAACTACAGAGAATAACCGAACACAAATCACAATTTATTAATACACTCACACACTGTTAATCAGATACAATACTCACAAATCATCGAAAAAAAGCAACATTTATTTTTTTCAAATTTCTTCTTCTTCTTAAAAAAAAAAAAAAAAAAAAAAAAAAAAAAAAAAAAAAAAAAAAAAAAAAAAAAAAAAAAAATTGGACCCAACACAGTCCAAAACCGATCCAAATTTCTCTGTAAATAATACTTACCAGATTATGAATAAATTTTACGTAAGTTTATTGTAAAAAACACAAAAACTTCTACCAATGGTCTTGAGGACACACACACATATACAAATACATAAAAAAAAACATTAAGTTTATTTAACTTAGAATAACCAAATGAAGTCAACGATTAGAATTTATTTCTGATCACAAGAAATATTCTCCAATTATCTCGTAAATCAATCTGATTAATGAAACTGGCACATCCTGGAGTCTTACCTGGAGGTCATTCCGGGGATCAACGCCCCCCCGCGGCCCGGTCCACGACCAGGCCTCCCGGTGGATCAGGGCCTGATCAACCAGGCTGTTACTGCTAGCCGCACGTAGTCCAAAGTACGAACCACAGTCCGGCCAAGGGTTCGAGCCCCCTCCCCTTCCGTTTCGCGACTTCATCCATGCATTTCACACGACGCATCAACCACTGAAGACTGATACCATTCACAATGGTTATATTTTAACAAGAGGAAAGCACTAAACCCGTAGGGGTCACATAGCGCCTGTGCACTGGGAGACAAATCTGATCAAAGCAAAGGGAAGATAAATCCATTTCCTTGGATCAAGAGCCTCTTATCAGCATGAAGATAAAATAACATTACACTGTTTAGAGATTGTTATTGACCAAAGACATAAACACACTCCAGTAAATACACCAACTTTCTGCTAAATAGGAAACACCGGTGTTGAAATTCTTCAGCTGATCGGAGGGACCACTCATACCGGGAGACAAAAGTTGGGAATGGCTTATGTAGCACTGTGGAAGTCGGCACCCAGGCATGGAGACAGACACATGAGTCTTGCCTGAGATGCTTCACCACCAGCGGTGAACATGTGTAGACGATTGACTAAGGCGTGAGAAAGATCAAGGTGAAAAATAAACGAAGAGTTCAAATACCGTCTTCGAGGTCCTCCCTTCGGGGAGGATCTTGAGGACCTTGAGGACCTTCAGGACCTTCAGGATCTTGAAGGCTTTGTGGACCTTCAGGACCTTGAAGGCCTTCAGGACCTTCAGGACCTTCAAGGTCTTCAGGGCCTTGAGAACCTTGAGGACCTTGAGGACCTTGAGGACCTTGAGGACCTTCAGGATCTTGAAGGCTTTGTGGACCTTCAGGACCTTGAAGGCCTTCAGGACCTTGAGGACCTTCAAGGTCTTCAGGGCCTTGAGAACCTTGAGGACCTTGAGGACCTTGTAAATTCTCTAACCGACTGAAGCCAAGACGGTGATCAGTCTAACTGGTTTCGTACCGTTGAGCCTTGAGACTGGTAAAGGGCTCTTGTTCCACGGACATGGAGGTATCCTTCCCTTCATAGGATCAAATCTGGTTACGTTGCCTTACCTTTGCGTTGTATAACCCATTTGGGTTTAGGCACTTCCTCCCAAAGGAGATGAAGACGTTGACAACAACAACAACAACAACAACAACAGCAATAAAAACAACAGTAACAACAACAACAACAGAAAAAACAACAACAATAACAACATCAGCAACAGCAACAACAACAACAGCAGTAACAACAGCAGCAACAACAGCAATAACAACTTAAATTCCTCTTAGGACATAGGTAACAACACTACGACTCCAGCCATTATCATGATGCGTAGTTCTTGTCTCCATTTTGCAGACTAGATGTAACTGCGCACGAAGACGCAACGACAAAGAGGCTAAAATGGGGAAAGAACAGCGAACTGCCAGTCTCTAAGGCTCGAGGAAGAGCGGCCTTAGAAGCGGGCCTTAGAAGCGGGCCTTAGAAGCGGGCCTTAGAAGCGGGCCTTAGAAGCGGGCCTTAGAAGCGGGCCTTAGAAGCGGGCCTTAGAAGCGGGCCTTAGAAGCAGGCCGAAGAAGCGGACCGAAGGAAGAATCATATAAATGGATATGAATAAGATTTCAAAATATTCACCAATAACGGAACTCAGATTAGTGGATAAAAATTGGACAGAATCAGAAACAGACGGATGGTACAAAGTTCAGGTAACGTCACTGACGGAAATACACTCAGTTGGTAAAGAAAAAAAATCGTGTGTGTGGATGGGTGGCGAGTAGAATTTACTTAGCATGGGTCATCATCATTGGCTGATATGTGTCTATGTCTGTGTTGGTGCAGCTTCCTGAGAGAGAGAGAGAGAGAGAGAGAGAGAGAGAGAGAGAGAGAGAGGGAGAGAGAACAAGCATGAGGCGAGAGTGTCAATCACTGGAGGCGGCATCCATCAAGGTCTCTATCTCTCTCTCCGGAGGCTGGGGTCGTCTCTGTGCTTGGGAACTGTGTGCACTCATGGTAAGAATATTTATATCCCAGCCACCTGAGTTACTAACACTCCCTCCCTCCTCTCTTGTCTCCCCATCAACCCCTCTCCTTGTCTCCCCATCACCCCTTCCTCCCCCCTCCCCTCTCCTACAGCAGAGTAAAATACCCAACAGTACTGAGTACACCATATGTTCATCTCAGTGTTTTATACATAAACAAACTTGTTGTGGTGGAGGGGGTGGAAGAGGAGGAGGTAGTGGAGGGGGTGGAGGAGTAGTGGAGGGGGGTTTATGGCATGGTGCCAGTTGCCGAGGGAGTGTCATGGCACGGTGCCAGTTCCAGGGGAGGGGGAGGCAAGGAGGGGGGAGAGGAGGGGGAAGGGTGAACATCAACTACATGTTGCCTTTTCTTTGGAGAGGAAAAGGGGAAGAGGAGGGGAGAGGAGGGGAGGGGGAGTTAGAGGGGGGAGGAGGGGGAATCATGGCATGGTGCCAGTTGAAGGGAAGGGCCGTGGTGACCTCCAAGAGGTTGAGAGAAGACCGTGGTGACCTTCAGGAGGTTGAGAGAGGGTTATGGTGACCTCCAGGAGGTTGAAGAAGTGCCATAGTGACCTCCAGGAGGTTGAAGGAGGGCAGAAGTGACCTCCAGGAGGTTGAAGGAGGCAAAGTGACTCCAGGAGGTTGAAGAGGGCAGAAGTGACCAGAGTTGAAGACAGAAGTGACCTCCAGGAGGTTGAAGGAGGGCAGAATGACTCCAGAGTGAAGAGGGAAGTGACCTCCAGGAGGTTGAAGGAGGGCAGAAGTGACCTCCAGGAGGTTGAAGGAGGGCAGAAGTGACCTCCAGGAGGTTGAAGGAGGGCAGAAGTGACCTCCAGGAGGTTGAAGGAGGCAGAAGGATCAGGAGGTGAAGAGGCAAAAGTGACCTCCAGGAGGTTGAAGGAGGGCAGAAGTGACCTCCAGGAGGTTGAAGGAGGGCAGAAGTGACCTCCAGGAGGTTGAAGGAGGGCAGAAGTGACCTTTCCCGGAGGTTGAAAGAGGGCAAGAAGTGACCTCCAGGAGGTTGAAGGAGGGCAGAAGTGACCTCCAGGAGGTTGAAGGAGGGCAAAAGTGACCTCCAGGAGGTTGAAGGAGGGCAGAAGTGACCTCCAGGAGGTTGAAAGAGGGCAGAAGTGACCTCCAGGAGGTTGAAGGAGGGCAGAAGTGACTTCCAGGAGGTTGAAAGAGGGCAAAAATGATCTCCAGGAGGTTGAAGGAGGGCAGAAGTGACCTCCAGGAGGTTGAAGGAGGGCAGAAGTGACCTCCAGGAGGTTGAAGGAGGGCAGAAGTGACTTCCAGGAGGTTGAAAGAGGGCAAAAGTGACCTCCAGGAGGTTGAAGGAGGGCAGAAGTGACCTCCAGGAGGTTGAAGGAGGGCAAAAGTGACCACCACAAACAGGAACAGCCCTGGCAACGTATTTACACTTTGATAAACATAAGAATGTAGGAACACTGCAGAAGGCCTACTAAATGAATGTTAAGTGAGACTTCAGATGAGGGAGGAGTGTAAGGGAAGGCTTAGGGATGCGTTAGGCCGGGGGTGTTAGGGGGCGGTAGAGGTGCGGCAGGAGAGAGCGTGAGGAGCAACAGGGAAGGCGTGAGGGAGGTGCTTGATAGTGTGGAAGAGCGTGAGGGCTGGCAGGGGATAAAGGGAAAGGGAGGTAGGGGGTCGTGAAGGGTTGGCAGGGAGGACGGAAGGTGGGGGTGTTTATGGGGAGGGGGGTTGCTGGGGCAGGGGGACGTACCCAGACAGATGCTGCAAGAACATCTCAAGGTCTTTAAAGATCCCAGAACCTGCATGTCGGCCACTACCCTCTCACATACCCCCCACCCACCCACCACCCAAACCCACCCACACCTTCACCCCACCAATTCTCGCCCACACAATCACCCCACCCACCTCCACTATTGCAAGTTGGGAGTTTTTGTTGTACTGCTTCTCGTTACTAACTCCAGTCCTATCTAATGAATATTTCCATTCCCCCAGGATGCCACCCACATTAGTCGACTCACTGGGTACCTACTTACTGCTAGTTGAACAGGTGCTGTAGGTGTAAGGAAACTTAGTCGCGGGTTTTGCCCATCCGGGAATCGAACCTGAGTCTTTTCCGACAAAATCTGAATCTCTACCAAACTTATAAGATTGTGAGACCATCGCTCACTACACACTAACGCACTTACAACACACTCACCACTATAGACTAAGACACACTTATAATATTGACACACTCATCCCAGTGCAATTTAAATATATTGTAATTTTTCTCTCTTACCTGCTGTTCACATCACCTGGTCAGCTGACCACCTGATCAGCTGACCACCTGATCAGCTGACCACCTGATCAGCTGACTACCTGATCAGCTGACCACTTGATCAGCTGACCACCTGATCAGCTGACTACCTGATCAGCTGACTACCTGATCAGCTGACCACCTGATCAGCTGACTACCTGATCAGCTGACCACCTGAGCAGCTGACCACCTGATCAGCTGACCACCTGATCAGCTGACCACCTGATCAGCTGACCACCTGATCAGCTGACCACCTGATCAGCTGACCACCTGATCAGCTGACCACCTGATCAGCTGACCACCTGAGCAGCTGACCACCTGATCAGCTGACCACCTGATCAGCTGACCACCTGATCAGCTGACCACCTGAGCAGCTGACCACCTGATCAGCTGACCACCTGAGCAGCTGACCACCTGATCAGCTGACTACCTGATCAGCTGACCACCTGATCAGCTGACCACCTGATCAGCTGACCACCTGATCAGCTGACCACCTGATCAGCTGACCACCTGATCAGCTGACTACCTGATCAGCTGACCGCCTGATCAGCTGACTACCTGATCAGCTGACCACCTGATCAGCTGACTACCTGATCAGCTGACCACACTATTAGATGGACATTCACACTCGCTGCTGACACTTCATCTCTTAAGTTTTCTCTTCCAATTTGCAATTCCAGTTAAGCATTATGAGCTGACGTCTCTTATGTAGCTGACGTCTCTTATGTAGCTGACGTCTCTTATGTAGCTGACGTCTCTTATGTAGCTGACGTCTCTTATGTAGCTGACGTCTCTTATGTAGCTGACGTCTCTTATGTAGCTGACGTCTCTTATGTAGCTGATGTCTACACATAGCCGTCTGCTGCAGTGTTAACCCCACCCCAGACATGCAGTGTTAACCCCCCAGACATGCAGTGTTAACCCCCAGACATACAGTGTTAACCCCCAGACATGCAGTGTTAACCCTCCCCAGACATGCAGTGTTAACCCCCCAGACATGCAGTGTTAACCCCCAGACATGCAGTGTTAACCCCCAGACATGCAGTGTTAACCCTCCCCAGACATGCCAGTACATATTCTGCTCCAGCAACCATCACCTGGTTTGCTGAATATCCAACTGTGTGACAATGCTAGCTGGCTCGCCATATTATCAAATCAGATGTAAATAACTTAGATTAAGAAGTTCTGTGAACGCTTAACGGGTGAGGGATACCAGGTGAGGGATACCAGGTGAAATATACCACAGACGAATGATACAATCGTTGGTATAGCGGTTTGTGAAGAGAAGACATGGTAACTGAACGCAAGTGATTAATTTTAAGCAAAGTTTCGCTGCTTGAAGCTTATCAAAACGTGGTAAAGCTCTACACAGAGTTATATCTTGTCCCAATACAACTTTTTCCGAACTATAATGAAGAAAGTAAGCTAGTTTCTGCAGTGTAGTGGATAATGCGCTATTTGGACCTAGCATATCTTAGTAGTTTGTAATGAAAGCCATGACGTAAACACTGGCTTCGCATATATTTACCGTGTGTCTCTATGAAGTGGGCTACGAACCCGGTGCAATCGGCCTGGCGTCAGTACACCTGTGACCATAGGGACCTAACGAGGCAGTGGTGCCACCAGGCATCAGGCACCAGCCTCACGCAGCTCCAGTGACATGTGGGGTGTGTGTGTGTGTGTGGCTCCCATGTCACTGAGGCTGGTGTTTTCTTCGTCAGGGCAAGGTGTTTCCTGAAGGTGGTTTTAGTCACATGACGACCCTCTTACACCGGCAGCAGCCGCTGGTGTACCAATGTTTATCTGGAGTTTATCTGGAGAGAGTTCCGGGGGTCAACGCCCCCGCGGCCCGGTCTGTGACCAGGCCTCCTTAGGTCAGTGTCCCAGGATGCGACCCACACCAGTCGACTAACACCCAGGTACCCATTTTACTGATGGGGAACATAGACAACAGGTTGAAAGAAACACGTCCAATGTTTCTACTCTGGCTGGGAATCGAACCCAGGCCCTCACCGTGTGAAGCAAGAGCGTTAACCACCAGGCCACCAGAGCCGCTACAATCTTGACCCAACGACGGCTTTGTTTCACGGTATGAGATGCCTCCGCTCTCCCAAAATTTATTTAGGCACAGGTACACATAAGTACAGTAATTATATATACCTGGTATTTACCTGTAAATTACCTAGGATAACGCCTCAAAAAATTACACCCAGGGGCTACGAGCTGAGTCTCGACCCCTACAAACACAATTAGGTGAGTACACCTTCCCATACTTCCCCACACACTACCACCCATTAATTACAACAAGCCCATCCACCCATGCCACACCCACACTCATCCAGTGAGCCTCCAGGTCCTTCTGTAGCCTATTAACAACAATATGGTGTCCTATAAGGACAGTTTTCAGTAACTACGTTATGGAAGGCGTGAGGAAATGGAAATAAAATCGATGTACAAGATTACTCAAATCACTCAATAAGGCGCAAATGAAATGTGAGAGACCTGGCGGTGATAATGTTAAATCTTCCTGTTCAAAGAGGTAAGTAATGTCATGACTCCAATTGCAAAGAAAATGACAGTGTGGATGCCAAGCCAGGCAGGACACTTTTCAAGTCGCTCATTCTCTCTAGGTGTACCTGGTGTCGCTTCCAGAGGTCAACATTCCAGTGGCCGGGCCTCAAAGCAGGCCTCCTGGTTGCCGGCCTGATCGATCAAGCTGTTAGTGCCAACCGCCCGCAATCGAATGTATGCACCACAACCTGGTTGATCAGGAACTATTTTTAAAAATCTGCCGAGTTCCATCGTGATATATCTCTGTCTCCTGCTGGAACGCAGGAGAGAGAGATATATCATAATCTACACTTGGAAATCCTGGAAGGAATGGTCCCAAATCTGCACATAGAAATCACTCCCTACGAAAGTAAAAGACTGGGCAGGCGAGGCAACATACCCCAATTAAAAGTAGGGGAGCCATTGGTACACTGAGAGAAAACACCACAAGTGTCCGGGGACCAAGACTGTTCACCAGCCTCCCACCAAGCATAAGGGAAATTGCTAATTAGACCCCTGGCTGCCTTCAAGAGAGAGCTGGACAGATACTTAAAGACTGTGCCGGATCAGCCGGGCTGTGGTTCATACGTTGGACTACGTGCGGCTAGCAGTAACAGCCTGGTTGATCAGGCCCTGATCCACCGGGAGGCCTAGTCGTGGACCGGGTCACGGGGGCGTTGATCCCCGGAATACCTTCCAGGTAGACTCCAGGTATACAGGTAAGTCCCTTGACTGTACTCCTTGAAAACTTAGGTGAGAAAAATACACTGTAACCTGCACCTGGAGAATTCTGAAGGGATCGGTCCCAAATCTGCACCCAAAATCACTACATATGAAAACAAGAGGCTTGACAGACAGTGCCAAACACCTCCCTTCAATTACCAATGGGGAAACAACGAGTACACCGAGAACTCAAAAGTGTAAAGGGGCCACGACTCCTCACCACCCTCTCTTTATGTACCAGAGAGAAGGCAATAAATTCCTCGAATTGGTGCCTTATCATCCGGATTGTAATGTATACGTTGGACATGTTGGCGGCAGGTGTCAACAGCCTGATCGACCAGACCAGTCACCGGGAGGCCCAGTCTGGGACCGGACTGCAGGGACTATGACCTCCGAAAGCAACTACAGGTAACCTACCTGGAGTCTACCTGAAGGTCGTTCATGGGGCCAACACCTCCACACCCTAGTCATTGACCAGACCTCCCGGTGGATCAGGCCCTGATCAACTAAGGTATTACAGCTAGCCGCAAGCAACGATACTTGGAGTCCATCTGGAGGCTATTCCGGGGATCAACGCCCCCGCAGCCCGATCCACAACCAGGCCTCCTGGTGAATCAGGGCCTGATCAACCAGGCTGTTACTGCTGGCCGCACGTAGTCCAACGTACAAACCACAGCCCGGCTGATCCGGCACTGACTTTAAGTATCTGTCCTACTCCCTCTTGAAGACAACCGGGGGTCTATTGGCAATTTCCCTTATGCTTGGTGGGAGGCTGTTGAACAGTCTTGGGCCCCGGACACTTATGGTGTTTACTCTTAGTGTACCAATGGCACCCTTACTTTTACTTGGGGGTATTCTGCATCGCCTGCCCAGTCTTTTACTTTCGTAGGGAGTGATTTCTGTGTGCACATTAGGGACCAGTCCCTCCAGGATCTTTCAGATGTAGATTATAATGTATCTCTCTCGCCTGCGTTCCAGTGAGTACAAGTCAAGTGCTTCCAAGCGTTCCCAGTAGTTAAGGTGCTTGACAGAACTTATACGTACAGTAAAGGATCTCTGTACACTCTCTAGATCTGCGATTTCACCTGCTTTGAATGGAGATGTTAATGTACAGCAGTATTCCAGCCTAGAGAGAACAAGTGATTTGAAAAGGATCATCACTGGCTTGACATCTCTCGTTCTGAACGTTCTCATTATCCATCCTATCATTTTCTTTGCAGTTGTGATCGTGTCACTGTTGTGATCCTTGAAAGTGAGATCCTCAGACATTACTACTCCCAGGTCCCTTACATTATTTTTCCGCTCTACTGTATGGCCGGAGTCAGTAGTATACTCTGTTCCAGTTATTATCTCCTCCAGTTTTCTATAACAGAGAAGTTGAAATTTGACTTCATTAAACATCACATTGTTTTCCGTTGCCCACTAACACTGGGAAATCCTCCCATAAAATTTTCTTAACCAACTTTAAGACTCCGTTAAAAACAACTAACTTATTATATATATGGTGTGGAGGCTCTCGTGTCCTGGATAACTCGGAGGTGACCCACAGCAAGTTCAGCCATGGATTTGTAGAGTTTAGAAGTCGTGTACTGTCCGTGGTGCTCGTACGTGACTTTACACGGAGAGAGAGATGGGTAAAGAGAGACAGAGAGAGAGAGAGAGGGAGGGAGAGAGAGAGAGAGAATGCGGCAATGATGCAGCCACAGCAACAGTGACACGACAGCGAGGCAAAAACATTGCACCGACGCAGTGATGCAGCAATGACGCAGATAGTGACGCAGCGCAGACGCAGACAGTGACGTAGCAACGACGCAGCACCACCGCTGACAGTAACGCAATGCACGGCAGACGTTATCGCAGAAACTATGCAGACAGTGACGCAACAACAACAACAACAACAACGCAGACAGTAATGCAGCATCCGGCAGACACTGACGCAGCACCGAGGCGAAGAGTGACACAGCACAGCTCTCAACTTAAACCTGTCTGGGATAGTAGACTCAACACCACTGGAGCGATGAACCCAGTGTCTGTGGCGTATGTGTGGGTCTGTGAGACGTCTGTGAGACGTCTGTGTGACGTCTGTGTGGCGCCTGAAGAGATTGTGGCGTCTATGTTACGTGTGACATAAGGGGAATTACCAATAGACCCCTGGCTGCCTTCAAGACCCATGGCTGCCTTCAAGACCCCTAGTTGCCTTCAAGACCCCTGGCTGCCTTCAAGGCCCCTGGCTGCCTTCAAGACCCCTGGCTGCCTTCAATACCCCTGGCTGCCTTCAAGACCCCGGGCTGTCCTCAAGATACCTGGCTACAATCAAGACCCCTGGCTGCCTTCAAGGCCCCTGGCTGTCTTCAAGACACCTGGCTACCATCAAGACCCCTGGCTGCCTTCAAGACCCCTGGCTGCCTTCAAGACCCCTGGCTGCCTTCAAGACCCCTGGCTGCCTTCAAGACCCCTGGCTGCCTTCAAAACCCCTGGCTGCCTTCAAGACCCCTGGCTGCCTTCAAGGCCCCTGGCTGTCTCCAAGACACCTGGCTACCATCAAGACCCCTGGCTGCCTTCAAGACCCCTGGCTGCCTTCAAGACCCCTAGATGCCTTCAAAACCCCTGACTGCCTTCAAGACCCCTGGCTGCTCTCAAGACCCCCTGCTGTCGTCAAGACACCTGGCTACCTTCAAGACCCCTGGCTGCCTTCAAGACCCCTGGCTACCTTCAATCTCAGTAGTAGTAACCAGTTACCAGTAACCAGTGTATCGTTGACTCAACGACCAACCGTCTCTGCCTGAGTCACTATCTGAATTCATATTGTGCTGACCTCAGCAGTATCAAAGGCCCCCTCACATAGGGTACTGTGGGCGGCTAGTCAGTGTTACGAGTGTGAGCAAGGAGATAGGTACGGCTGGCAAGGGCTCTGTCCACATAACTACAATTATACGTAATAACAGCCTACATGAGTATTTCTTACCTAATCCACGTATCGAACCCCCACATGATAAATGGTGACAGCGGTGTGGGGCGTGGATTTACGTTTTTAAGGGTAATTCAAGGCATTAGAAGGCTGTTTGTGAGTAGCGGCAGGGTCAAAAGGTGAACCTCCAGCCAGCCGCTATACCCTCACGCACCACCTCCAGCCAGCAGCCTCACTACCCTCATAAAAACCCCCAGCCTCCCAAGTGTTGAAACCCGTTTCAAGTTTTCCGGTTTTATTTCGTGTGTAATTGTTCCCAATCCCCGAGGGGTTGCCCCGGTTTTCCCAATTTAAGGGCCCATTCATTTAAGCCAGACTGGGGAATTGAACGCAGCCACCCTATACCCGGGTGTTTTCCTGTCATAAATGCCCCTTGGTGCTTTGTGCATCGTTACAGGGTTCCAGTCAGCTTCTCGTGGGGAAAACCCAGTCACCCAACCCCCAGCTTCAAACCCCGTTTTTGGGGGAGAGAGAAGTAAGCCAGGCAGAAAAGAAGAAAGCCAATTTTCCATCTAAAAGTTTTTTTAATATCGCTTTGTGCCCTGTTGGATCCCTAAGAGGGGTTTTTCCCCCTTCCTGTGGCTTTAGAGGGTTTAAGCCCCTTGGGTGGGTAGAGAGTGGAGCCCGACCAGTGGGGCCCCCAGCAGGTCACCCCCACCCCCCCCCCTCTATCAAGCCCCCCCACCACCACTCTCTCCCACCCAGACACCTATCTCCTGGTTGTTTGAACCCTTGTACCGGGCCCAAAGTACTTTTTTGGCCCCAAATTTTTGGTAAAGAGATTGTACTGGTCCCAAAGGGATAAAGCCCAGTTTTGTGGGGTTTCCCCTAGAAACCCACATTTTTCACAAAAACGTGGGGGTGGGAAAGGGAAACACCACCCCCCCACAGGAAAACATTTACCTATCACCAGTAATCGCCCGTTCTATACCCCAGTTCCAGTGAAAATTTTCTTGAAAATTTTTTTTGAAATTTAAAAGACTTTTGGGTTTGTGTGGGGACATTTATAAAAATTTGTTTGTGTCCCTTTTAAACCTTTTTGTTTTTCAGTGTTAAATGCGGAATTCTTTAAACTCATTTTTTTTTACAAATTTTTCGTGTTTTATTTATCTTATATTTTTTTATTCTGTTTTTTTCCCTTTATGTACCCCTGTCTGTATTTAAGAAATTTTGTGTGGTCCCCAGTCAGTCACCCTGTTTTGAAGTGATTCATTTTTTTAATTGTATTCTTTTAGCTTTTGTATTCCCCAGAATTGTTTTGTATTTCATGCATTTGATATTCCCCCGTTACAAAATTACCCATTCTTTTCTATGGGTTGTCTTTTTTTTTCGTTTTGGCCAGAAGTGTCTTTTTCCCTTTAAATTTTTTTTTCGCAGACTTTTTGTCCCATTATTTTTGCCGCAAATTTTTTTTGTACAGTCACAGAAAGATTTTGTTGTATCGTCACAGGGATTTTTTTGGTAAAAATTTTTATAATAAAAGGTGGCCCGGGTCATTTAAGTTTTAAACCCTTTCCCTGTTTTGTTCCTGTGTTTTTTTTATTTTTAAAATTTTTATATTTTTTGAAAAATTCATTCTTGATAAAATTTTTAAATTTCCCTTTAAGTAAATTTGTTTTCTTTATCTCCCTTGAGTAAATTGTTTTGGGTCTAATTTACAATTAAGAGTTAAAGTGTTTAAATTTCATTTTATTTTTTTTTTCTTCAAAAATTTTATTTCATTATTTTTCGGGTTTTTCCCCAGTGCACTTTATTACGCAGTGATTATTTCTACCCTTTTGGGGTTGCATTTGTTCTGCAGGGAATTAATTTTTTTTATTGATATTTTTATAAACTTATTTTTTTTAATTTTTTGTCTATGATTCTTAAAAATTTATTTAAAATTTCCGGGTTAAAACAATTTAGTAATTTTATTTTATATTTTAAAAATTTGTTTTTAAAATTTAATTAATTAATTTCTTTTTTAGCAAGAGAAAGGGACAGCTCATTTTAAAATTTAATTCAGTCTCCAGTAATTTTTTTACTTGTTATTTAATGTAAAAATTTTTTTTTTCTTGGTCAATAGTCCTTTAAAAATTGATTTGTCCTTCCTCTTGGTGTATCTTGGGAATTTTTTTTTTAACTTCTGCAAAATTTGGGTTGTTTATTTTTATTTAAAAATTCTAGTTTTTTATATCTTTTTATTGTTATTATTTTTGCCTTATTTGTTCTGGGTGTTACTTTGCCTTTAAAATTTTTTCCATACCTTTCAAGTGAACTTTAGAAAAATGCGACACTCAGCCTTCAGGCAAATGGGGGTTTCCTGTAAATCAGTCCTCAAAGTTCCTTACGACGGGACGGGACAAACCCGACCCCGAGATTTATAGTTATCCCTGTGTTTCCCCTTGATGCGTTCCCTTTATTAATGGTTTTCTAGTTTAAAAGGTTTGGTTTGCAGCCTTTCGTTTCGTGCTAGTGTTGGGTAAAGGTCCCCTTAAAAGGAAAAAGGTTTTAAAGATTTGCTAAAGAACCCTCTTTTCGTTTGCTGTTGTTACGTTGTTGACCCTTTGATATGCGAGACTTAAAGGGAATCTTACTAAGTGGTCACAATATGGGGAAAACTGTTTCTTTTTTCCCCTTGCCCCAGTAAAAAACAGCTGACCCTATGTTTTTCTTGGGGAAATTGGTGAATGTTTAAAACCCCAAGAGTAATGAAATGTTAAAGTGCATTTGCTGTTAATTGGGACAAACTTTTATCATAATTTATAAAATGCTGCCCCAATTTCTTTATTTTTTTTCCCCCTGAAAAAGGCAAAACCCCATTTACAAAAATATTTGCTAAAATGGGCAGTTTTTGGGGACCCAATCAAAGAATAATGCCCCCTGTTTTGGTGTGTGCTTTTGAGGCTAAATCCCCCAACTGTAACGAGGGAAAAACTTACAGCTTTAAATCTTGTAGTTCCTTGTCCCCCCCGGGGGTTTTATTTTCCCCTTGTTTTAAAAAAGAAATTGTCACAAATATGCCTCAGTCGGGGCACCCCTCTTGTTTGCGCCACGGGAGAAAAATCGGGTTTTAACCACCCAGAAAATCACCAAAAAACCATTTGTAAGAGTTTTTAATAATCGTAGTATTTCATAGTACATTCAGAAACCCATAGTCGGGGGGAATTTTTAAACAATGGGGTTTTCCGTGGCCATTTTGAAATTAATTGTTGATAGTTACCCAAAAGAGGTGTACTGAGTGAGTACTAGTTTTTCCCCTACTTTACTTATCATAGAATACGGGACATGAACATTTGAGTTTTAATTTGCTCTCAATCCTTCAGTATCTAGGTTTTCCTGGTCGTTCCAAACCCCAGAACCCGTAGAGGAAACAGATCTGTGGTTTTCCCAAAAAAACCAGAACCCGGCTATTTTTTTTAATTCTAAAATAACCAAAAACCAGGCTCGTTTTTTCCAATTGGGGGGGAAAATTTTGGGGCGCCCCGGTTTAAACCCTTCCCCTTTGGGGGAAGTAGGGAAAAGGGGACACCATCCCCTTCACAATTCCTTTGGCCTTAAGCAGTCCCCGAAAAATGAAAAACCCGCTGATGATGTTGTTACATGTCTCTGAATAGATGGGTTTTGGGGATGGGTTAGGGAAAAAGTTTTTTTTGATGAAAATCCCCCTTTTTTTTTTGCCATAAATTCCAATGCCCCCCGGCCCCATAGTGCAAACATTGTTTATAATGCGGCCCCTTTATTTGGGTTTATGGGGCTTGGTGCGCAAGTCAATATTATTAGGTCTAGTTTGTTTTTAAAGGGTAAGAAAATTTGACATGTCTTCTCGTTTGAAACCGGGCTTCCCCTTTTCCTCCCTTGTGGGTATCTGGTTTCACATGCGTGTCCGAGGTGGACTTCCCCAACCTTTTTTATCCAAAGGGAGAGATTTATGCTTCCCTTTCCCTTTTTGTTTTACCAGGTTTCTTTTCCCCGGTTTACCTTCTTTCTGGGATTTTCTTCCCTGCGAGACTTACGCTTTGCTCGACCCTTTCGATGAGCAAAACCCAAAATTTTCGACTTGATCGTTTCCCTTTGGGGGGTTTCCCGCTTGGATCAGAAAATTTTTATAATGTGAGAGTATGATGTACGGATTAAATCCTTCAAGTAATGATTTCCCTTAGCTTTCCCCCTTTTAGGGCATGGTAATTCTGTTTCCATCAGGGGTTCCCCCTATACCTTTAGATTTTTCAGGATGTCCGATGCCTCAATGTGTCCCAGGACGCTTAGTTTTCCTCAGGCAAAAACCCCATTCCCCGCAATTTCCTGCTAGTTCGAAATAGTGTTTCCAAGGGGGGCCTTGTCGGAAAAAAATTCTTGGGAAATTTTAATTTCAAACTCTTGTTGAGTCACATGCCGTCTGCAAAGAAAAAGAAAGACGTTTCCCGGGTTTTGGGTTTGTGTCTCCTTTGAGGATTGTAGTTGTTCCCCAGTGTTCCCGTTTGGTTTATTTTAAGTATAGTTGACAGGGTTTATTCCCGCAAAAATTTAAAAAGGGTTTTTTGTTTTTAACAAACCTTAATTTTTTGTACGAGATAGTTAAGATACATTTTAACCCGGCCAAAAATTCTGGTCCCCAGTGTTCGCCCCTTTGAGGCAATTAAACCCAATTTTTGTTGACCCCCGTTTTATATCCCCTTTCCCCCTTAGGTTTTAAAAGGATGAGTTTTTTCACCTGACCGTGGGCGGGTGCTATTTCTGCCCGGGGGAAACCCCATCCCCCTTACTGGATCAAAACTGTTCCCCCAGTAGAGGAGGGAAAAGGGGTTTTTGCTCCCCCTGACTTCCCAGATGAAGTCAAGGGGTTTGTTGACTCTGTTGAAAAACGTCGGGAAAACCCCGCTTTACCAGGGGGGAGAAGATGGGGTATAACGAAATTTTTTGTTCCCCCTGTATTCCCTTGAAATGGGAATAGACCTTTAAAATCCCTTTTTGTACCAAAAATGCCCATTTCCCCAAGTTGCCTTTTCGCAGGGAAAAATTGATCAATTTTTAAAATTTCTTTTTTGATGGGTTATTGCCCTAAACAAATTTCCCTTGGGAATGCAAACCCTTTATACTAGTACCCAAAAAGGATGGTTTTTGGCTTTTTGTAATTTTACCCTTTTGGAAGTTAAACGCCCAAAAAAAAACCTTCCAGTTTGCTTTCCACCCCTTGGGACGGGTGTCTTTTAATAATATCGGGATAAAAAACCCTCTTTTCAACCCCAGATTTGTTACAAAAGGGTTTTTTGGAAGTTCCCCCTTCACGAGGACAGGGCCCAAAAGCTAACTCATTCTCCATCCCACAGGTTATTATCATTCCCCCCGTATGGTTTTTGGTTTGATCTTCCCTAAACATGTTTCAAGGTCATGGGGTAAAAATCTTTTTGGGTTCCTTTGGTAATTTCACCTTTTTTTGGTTTTTACTTAGATGACGTAATGTCATGTCTTTAAAAACGTGGATACACATTGAAAAGACTTGATGTAAAACTTTTGGTTTTGCTTGAAAAAAAATTTAAAGATTTAAAAATGTTTAAAATGTCCCAATTTTTAAAATCAGAAATTAAGTTTTTTTGGGCAAGTAGTTCCCCTCCTAGGGGGTTAAGACTTTGGGGCCAAAGTAAAGTAATTGGGAGTTTCTAAATTTTTCCAACCCCCAAAACTGCTGATGCCGTAGATCCCTTTTTGGGTTAGCAGGTTTTTTTAGATTTTTCATTGGCCCCAAATTTTTCTTCCATAGCTGTCCTTCCCAATTAGTTGCTTAAGAAAAAATGTCCTTTTGTTTGGGGCCTTCCCTCAAGAAAGAAAATTCCAAATCTAAAAAGGAAAAAAATAACTTTTGTCCAATTTTGAAATTTCCAGATTTTTCCCCAAGCCCCTTTTTATCTTTAAAACTGTTGCTTGTTCCCAAATTTGGGATAGGGGGCCGTACTAGCCAGAAGGAAACCCATTTTGGGAAAGTTTCAAAGCGTTGCTTTGCTTTGCCCAAAAAATCCTTAAAAAAGGTTTAACGTAAAGTTTTTTCCCCCTGAAAAGTGACCTCTTCGTACGGGAAAAGACTGTGCTAAAAATTTTAAATTGCCAGGATACCATCTAAAGGGGAAAAAAGATACAAAACATCCGGCCGGGGGAAAACCTGGGTGCCACAGCCCTCAAAGGGAAAGGTTTTTTTTAGTGCCGGGGAAGGAAAAAAAAACGGGCAGGAAATGGCAGAAATCGACACCAAATCCAGTCTTCCGGGATGGAACCACGTCGAGGGCCCCCACTCCAAACCAACAGATACAGATACTAATCCCAAAAAAAAAATCCCCCCCCAGTACAACAATACCCCCATCCGACAACATTCTTCTTGAAATAACGGGCTAAACCAGCTACAAAACAAAAAAAATCCCTTTCAGTGGACTGCTTGCAAGGCAAAGGAAAAGTTCCGGCTTCACTGAGACCCCAAAAAGGCACTTGGACAACAAAGTATGGATCCCGGGTTACAACCTATACAGATGTGACAGAGTGAACAGGCAAAAGGGGGGGGTTTGGCTGTAATTGAAAAGGTCACTTTTTTTGCACAGAACGCTTAAGCCTCAAAACTAGGGGAAAGTTTTAGCAGTAAAGGTCAAAAAAAAAACCAGTATTTTTTTCACAAGCCCCCGGATGAAACACCCCAGAATCCCAGGAACAGCGTTTAAAAATTGCCACTGCGGAAAATTTTCCCCACCCTGCACCCAACTTTTGTCTGGGGATTTCAACTTAAAGGCACCAAAAAATGGGGGAATATAGCAAATAATTGTTGCAGAAAAAAACCAGGAGGGCCTCTGAAAAATCACACTCACACGAGCTTTTAAATTCTGACAAAATTCAATTTAAACCAGCAAATAATAGAGCCTACAAGCTGGAGAATACACAAGACCTCTTTTCATAACAATGATGATCTAAAAGAAATTCACCATATCAAAAACAAAAATACTCAGATCACAAAATAATTGAGGTTCAGGGGTATGCTGGAGCCCCAGACCGCAAAATGAGACTAGTCTAGGGACATTCACCCAAAATTTAATTCAATAAAAAAAACAAAAAATGGGGACCAAGAAAACCCAAATCCCCAACCGATAAAGCGGGGAAAAATATAAGCAACACGACCCAAACTTATCCTAGAACAGATTAAAATCGGGCATCGATGTACACAAGGGTTTTCCTTAAGAAAAAGGAGGGGTAGATGTAAAATAGAAAGAGACAGGGGCTCCCTTTAAAAGCGCGGAAAAAAATAAAAGAGCGGCTAAAAAAGGGCAATATACTGAAATGCGCAGGGGGACATGGTCAAGAATGCAAGCTGAACTTAAGCTAAAAGAAACCTTTAGATCAGGAATGCGGGGAAAACTAAAAGCCATAAATGAAATCGAAAAAAACCCAAAGATTTCTTTAAAGCCAAACAAAAACAGAAAAACGTCCAGATTGGGCCCCTACTTAAACAAGATGGGTCCCACACAGATGACAGCAAGGGAAATGGTGAGTATCAAAACCCAAAAGACTCAGTTTTTAGCAAACCGCTAACCAAATGAGGTCGAAGACCAAAAGAATTTTTTAGAGAGAGCCCAAATTTGACTAACAAAGCCTATCCATGTTATCCTGACGCCAAATGACTTTGAACGGCGATAAAGACATGCCCATGCACTTGCCCCCGGGCCAGACTTTGGGAACTCTGTTTCATCAAGAACTGCAAGAACCCCCATCACGAGCCTTTTCATCTATGGAGAGGGAGCATGGACACGGGGGTCGTCCCCCTTACTAAAAACAAAGACATGCCCCCTCCACAAAGGGGGGAGAAAGCAACAGCAAAGAATAAGACCAATAGCATAACACCCTATATAAAAAACTTTGAAAGGGTCCTAAGAACAAGATACCACCCCTCTAGAAACCCCCATTACAAACCAGGGGAACAGGTTTAGAAAGGTCGCCCTGCTGTTTTAACATGGAAACACTACGACAAGGGCCAAATGCATGAAGAAAAAAAATGCAGAGTAAAAATACAGACTTTGCAAAAGTTCGACAGTGTGCCCTGGCGTAAAAAGGCACAAAATGGGCTAAAGGAATAACAGGAAAAAGTCGGTCGATGGATCAAAATTTTCCCTCATAACGAACAAGAGAGTATCTCAACAGAGTAAAGTCCGGGGAGTACGGTGAAAAACCTGCCCCAAAAGGGCCAGTATAGCCCCCTCTTTTTCCCTCATCCTAATCCGAAAAGAAAAGGATGTCACCACAGCCCGTGCTTCCTTTGCAGATGCCCCCGAATTGCATGACAGTGTTTTCCCCTTGCAGACACTGAAGGCTAGGGGAAAATAAACCAAACTTTCAGTGGGCGCAGAAAACAATATAAAAGTTAAAACGATAGAAATTTCAATTACTCAGATATGGTAAACAAGGAAATTAAATCTTCATCAGAGTACAAAAAAAATTTCGGCCCAAAAAATAGAGAAAAACCCAACGTCAAAGACCTGGGAGTGTTATGTGGAGGAACTCACCTTCAAGGCCCTAATTTTGTATCAATCGCCTGCTAGAAAAAGACAGGAGGGATAATGAAACCTTAAAAAACTAGGGAGGCCAACCCCATGATACACTCTTCGGTCACTGTTCATTGGGCTGGAATATTGTGCACCAACAGCCCCTTTTCAAGGAGTAAAATTGCCGCCCTAGAAAATGTAAGAAAACTTCCGGGCGCTAAGGGAGATAAAAACCTCAATTAGGGGAGCGTTGAGGTTTCTAAACCTGTTTTCCCCGGGAACGGGGGAGGGGAAACATGATTTAACACCGGGAAAAATCCTAGGGGATAGTCCCAAAACTTGCAACAAAATCACTCCTACAAAGCAAAAGATGGAACGATGCACCATCCCCCCAAGAAAAGCAGGGTGTCATACAGTTAAAGACCATACTAAGGTCAGGGGCCCCGGGTTTTCAACTGCCCCCGCAAAAAGGGGGATTACCAAAAACCCCGGCATCTTCAAACTGGCACTGGGCAAACACCTAAAAAACAGTTCCGATCAGGGCTGTGGCTCTAGTTTGGTTTCGTGCGCCGCGAACAGCCCGGTTGATAGGCGTGATCCACCAGGAGGGTGGTCACAGACCGGCCCCGGGGGCGTTGACCCCCCAAAACTTCCCCGGAAACTCCCCGGTTTAGGTGGTTTTTTACCCAATCCACTATCAAACCCCCCCATATATCAAAACCCCTGGCTGCCCTTTAAGACCCCCGGTGCCTTCAAAACCCCCCGGTGTCCCAAGACCCTGGCTACCCTCAAGACCCTGGGGCCTTCAAAACCCCGGGGCCTTCAAGACCCCCGGGTGTTCAAAACCCCCATGCCTCAAGACCCCCGGGTCTCTAAACCCCGTGTGTCGTCAAGAACTGGCTACTTTAAGAACCCCCGGTCTTTAAGACCCCCGGCTCCTTCAAGACCCCTGGCGCCTTCAAGCCCCCTGGGCTTTCCTCAAAACCCCTGGTACCCTCAAGACCCCCCGGTGCCTTCCAGACCCCTGACTGCCTTCAAGACCTCTGGCTGCCTTCAAGACCCCTGGCTGTCTTCAAGACACCTGGCTACCATCAAGACTCCTGGCTGCCTTCAAGACCCCTGGCTGCCTTCAAGACCCCTGGCTGTCTTCAAGACACCTGGCTACCATCAAGACTCCTGGCTGCCTTCAAGACCCCTGGCTGCCTTCAAGACCCCTCGCTGTCTTGAAGAAACCTCGCTACCATCAAGATCCTGGCTGCCTTCAAGACCCCTGACTGTCTTCAAGACACCTGGCTACCATCAAGACCCTGGCTGCCTTCAGGACCCCTGGCTGCCTTCAAGACCCCTGGCTGTCTTCAAGACACCTGGCTACCATCAAGACTCCTGGCTGCCTTCAAGACCCTTGGCTTCCTCCCACCCCCCTGGCTGGCTTCAAGAGGGACCAGACAGATACCTAAAGTCAATACCCTATCAGCCGGGCTGTGGTTCGTACGTTGGACTACGTGCGGCCAGCAGTAACAGCCTGGTTGATCAAATCCTGATCCACCGGGAGGCCTGGTCAAGAACTGGGCCACGGGGGTGTTGACCCCCGGAATACCCTCCAGGTAGCCCTGCTACTAGTACTGTTGAAAGTGTTCCTTGTCATCCAAGCCATTGATCACGTCCAGACAACTACTACTACTACTACTACTACTACTACTACTACTACTACTACTACTACTACTACTACTACTACTACTACTACTACTGTTATCACTGTCTTCAGTGTCATTATCCCTAACCTAGGCAGGCCCTGGGTGACTAGGGCCTGCCTAGCATGGGCTTGTAGGCCTGTTGCAGTTCTCCTTTCTTATGTTAAAGCTAGTATTGCTCACAGTAGAGATCCTTAAAGGATACGCCTAGTAGTTATTGCCCAGCCTGATAGTTTTCAGACTGGTAGTTGTCAGCCTGGCAGTTATCGGACTGGTAGTTATCAGACTGATAACTACCAGTCTGGGTTGGAAGAATTTATCCTCCATTGACACTCTGTTGTCAGTTCTTCCGCATCCCCCCCCTTTCCCCTGTTACGAGGTGCCTACATTGGACTGTGGGCTGCTAGTACCAACAGCCCACTAGATCAGTCTATCCTGGCGTGGGAACGGGCCGTGAGGAGGTTCTGCAAGAACCCTTGGTGCGTTGAAGGTTCAGGAGGAGAGATAGGCTCTCCAACTTGGGGCTCTTGATCCAGGCAACGGGATCTGATCTCATTACGAAACTGCTCCTCATTGTCCACACGATGCATGGCCCGTCCGGATTTAGCGTTTTCCCTCAATTATATAAAGAAAAAGGAAAAAAATGTCAATCCTTTTACTCACAGAGGCTTATTCTTCTTCAGGGCCAGAGTATGGAGCACGCCGGTCCATGACGTCCCACGGTCCATGACGTCCCACGGTCCATGACGTCCCACGGTCCATGACGTCCCACGGTCCATGACGTCCCACGGTCCATGACGCCCCACGGTCCATGACGTCCCACGGTCCATGACGTCCCACGGTCCATGACGTCCCACGGTCCATGACGCCCCACGGTCCATGACGTCCCACGGTCCATGGGCGTCCCACGGTCCATGGCGTCCCACGGTCCCTGACGTCCCCAAAGGTCCATGACGTCCCACGGTCCATGGGCGGGCCCACGGTCCATGACGCCCCACGGTCCATGACGCCCCACGGTCCATGACGTCCCACGGTCCATGACGTCAGTCCCACGGTCCATGACGTCCCACGGTCCATGACGTCAGTCCCACGGTCCATGACGTCCCACGGTCCATGACGTCCCACGGTCCATGACGTCCCACGGTCCATGACGTCCCCACGGTCCATGACGCCCACGGTTTCCCTGACGTCCCCCCGGGTCCATGACGTCCCACGGTCCATGACGTCCCACGGTCCATGACGCCCCACGGTCCATGACGCCCACGGTCCATGACGTCCCACGGTCCATGACGTCCCACGGTCCATGACGTTTCCCCCGGCCATGACGTCCCACGGTCCATACGTTTCCCCGGTCCATGACGCCCCACGGTCCATGCGCCCCACGGTCCATGACGCCCCACGGTCCATGACAGTCCCACGGTCCATGACCGTCCCACGGTCCATGACGTCCCAGGGTTTCCATGACGCCCCCACGGTCCATGACGTCCCACGGTCCATGACGTCCCACGGTCCATGACGTCCCACGGTCCATGACGTCCCACGGTCCATGACGTCCCACGGTCCATGACGTCTCGCAGTCATATGACGTCGTTCACAATAACTTCTCACATCAATTCATACGACTTCCAGGAAAGACATCTGGCAAAGTAGAGACAGAACACGTTTATATGTTCCATTAATTCTCTTATTATAACTCTGTGTTCTCTGCGTGGCCTGATATAGATCATTGTGCTCGTTGTCTGGGCCTGATTTTGATATATTGGGCTCTGCTTTCTGTCTGATATTCAACAATGGGCTTTGTGCCTAGCCTTATGTATATACACAATGGCCTGATATCGGCCATTGTGTATATATCTGGCCGGATTCAGACCATTGTGCTCTATGTCTGGCCGAATACAGAAAAATGTGCTCTATGCCTGGCCGGATACAGACTAACATTTTGCATTTTGATGTTAAATGAAGAAAAAAATTAGTTACTCCATTATAAACAACAAAAACAATAACTCTAACGCCTCAATGCATCTAAAAACAATAACTGAAACGTCTCAGTGGAGCGCAGAAGTAACCTGAAGGACATAGGAGGGATACCTGCAGAGGATCACAACCGCGAGGAGAATGATGGGATGTTTAACGAGAACCTTCATAACAAGATATTCCAAGCCAATGATGGCTCTTTTAATATTTTTTTAGGCTCGTGGATACCCCTTTTAAGGGGGGGCAATTGCAGGCCTATATAATGTACAGAGGAAAGACTGGAACAATGAACACATAACCCGCCCCCTCTCGTGTATATATATATATATATATATATATAATATATATATATAATATATATATATATTATATATTTTGGGTATTTATCAGTAACAACACTGCACTAGCCAAGGAGTCGAACCCATGCTGTTTTGGCTCGCCTCATGGTGAGAGAAAAAGCATGACGCCTTAGACCACTAGACCACACAATCCTTAACAATGGTGCATCCAGCCAAGCTAGATGTTGGCTGGTGCAGTGTTGTTATTGATCAATACCACTTGTTCCAGGGGTACAATAATATAATATACTGCTTGTTGAGCTAGTACACAAACAGGGAGTAGAATGAAATTAGCTCAGAGGCGTCCCCACCACCGTATGTCGTTCGATGGTGGGTACAGCATCTAGCTTGGCTGGAGGCGAGCCAAAACAGCATGGGTTCGACTCCTTGGCTAGTGCAGTGTTGTTACTGATAAATACCATATATATATATTATATATATATATATATATATATATATATATATTTATATATAATTTTTTATTCAATCAAAAACCAGCCGTATCCCACCAAGCAGGGTGGCCCAAAAAGAAAAACGAAGTTTCTCTTTTAAATTTAGTAATTTATACGGGAGAAGGGGTTACTAGCCCCTTGCTCCCGGCATTTTAGTCGCCTCTTACAACACGCATGGCTTATGGAGGAAGAATTCTGTTCCACTTCCCCATGGAGATAAGAGGAAATAAACAACAACAAGAACTAGAAAGAAAATAGAAGAAAACCCAGAGGGATGTGTACAGTATATATATATATATATATATATATATATATATATATATATATATATATATATATATATATATATATAATATATATATATATATATATATATATATATATATATATATCGTGCCGAATATGTAAAACTGGTCAATTAGCAAGAACTCATTTAAAATTAAGTCCTTTCTGAAATTTTGTCTTATACGTTTAAAGATATATTTTTTTCATTAATGTTAATGTAAAATTTTTTACTTTTGCACCAAAAGAATCTTAGAAAACTTACCTAACCTTATTATAACAAGAACAATTTATTTTAGCCTAACCCAACTAAATATATTTTAAATACGTTTACAATAATTTAATACTAAACAAACACAATCAAATATATTTTTTTCGTTAGGTTCAGAATGATTTTTGCGAAATTATTGCATACACAAATTTTCACTTGTCCTATATGGCAAGATGAACGTTGCTATTTAAGCCAAGATCGCAAGTTCTGCCTATTCGGCACGACATATATATATATATATATATATATATATATATATATATATTTATATATATATATAATATATATATATATATATATATATATATATATATAATATATATTATATATATATATATATATATATATATATATATATATATATATATATATATATATATATATATATATATATATAAATATATATATATATATATATATAAAAGATAACATGATAAGTGTAAGTGGCCCAAGACTTTTCAACAGCTTCCCTTCAAACATAAAGGGGATCGAATAAAAGAGGGTAAAGTTGATGAAAGTCGTTCTCTTTAAAATACACGAAAACTACTTATAAGGGAGATTACTAAGAGAGTTCATGTCGTCTTCAAGTGGGAATTTGGTAAGTTCCTTAAGTTAGCTACTGATCAGCCAGGCTGTGGTTCATAAATAGGACTGCGTACGCCTATTAGCAGCAGCCTGGTTCGTCAGACTTCAATCCGCCAGAAGGCCTGGTCTGGAACCGGGCCGCAGGAGCAGTTACCCTTCTGATATCAGGAATGAGCATCCCTTGATACAGGCCATTATGTGCTCTGTGTCTGACCTGATACACATAATTGTGCTGTAGGTATGTCTTGATACAGTAGATCATGCTTTGTGTACAGCTTATTCCAGGGGTAACATTACTACAAGATTGGGCGACTATCTTTTAGTGGGTTTGGGGTTGACAAGGATCTGCCACGTATAAGCCAGATTCTCCTTTCTAATGTTTTTGATATGGGTCACTGTGATCTGTTTCTGACCTGATGTAGGTCATTACGCTCAGTACTTTCCAAAGTAAACAAGAGGCCTAGTTATGGACCGGGCCACGGGGGCGTTGATCCCCGGAGTCTACCCTCCAGGTAGACCCCAGTACTCTCCAGTGCTGCAGCAGCATCGATGTGCGACTCAGAATTCCAGCAATGGTTTGCTGCCGAGTAAGCTATTACACCTTAACTACTAGGCTAGTAAGACCCAAACCAACTAGCCGCCATCTTTTTTTCCTCTAGGGGAAAAATATTGTATTTTCTTTAATGACAAGTAATATATCACTATTATGAAAATACTAATGGTGTCCTTAAGCACATTGATTTCTTGTCATGTGGTCTTAATGTTGAGATAATGTGTTGTGGATGAGTGACTTCAAATGACTTATATATAATTTTAACTCTGCACGACGGGTAGGCAGGAAGGGGAGAGAGGCAGGCAGAGGCAGGAAGCAGGTAAGCTGGCAGGCAGAGAGGAAGGAAGCAGGTAGGCTCACAGGCAGAGAGGAAGGAAGCAGGTAGGCTGGAAGGCAGAGAGGAAGGAAGCAGGTAGGCTGGCAGGCAGAAAGGAAGGAAGCAGGTAGGCTGGCAGGCAGAGAGGAAGGAAGCAGGTAGGCTGGCAGGCAGAGAGGAAGGAAGCAGGTAGGCTGGCAGGTAGGCAGAGGCAGGGAAGTAAGCAGGCAGGCAGGCAGGCAGAGAGAAAGGGAAGCAGGCAGGGAAGCACGCAAGCAGAGAGCCATGCAGAGTGCAGCTAAAGTGGGCGGTGAGACAGACTTCACATTATGACGGGAGGTGAGGGTCGAGGGAGCCAGGTCACGTCTTGACCCTTGCCTGACCTGTCTAGAGGACGCCCAAGGTCAGTCAAGCAGCAGCGGGGGTGGAATGACCTCAACGTGGCCGTCTCACGCTTACCTGACTTGGAAGACGGGAAAGTCAGGTCCACGAGAAATGATCTGATAGGCACTTTCCCCAGGCCAAGGGAAGGGGGGGGAGACACCC
>NC_069417.1:17416951-17450347 GCF_026875155.1 Cherax quadricarinatus | reverse complement strand
CCTATCCAGTACCTAATCTGGCTATCCCCAACAACAACAATGTTTTTACCTTCCTTGGCGTCGTCCGTCGTGATGCTCCGAGTAGTCGACTCACATTCGCCAGGTAGCATTACACCACTTGTAGAATTCGTCAAGACGTTCTCGATGGTCTTTGTTGGGGTTTCTAGGGATGTCTCACTCACGTCTGCCAATGCTTCTTTGGTGCTCGTTGTGGCATTCCCAGTAGAACACTCACATTCGTTAGGTAGCACCGAGAATGGGTTGGAAGTTTCCATGGTAGTCTTCTGGTTTCTCGTTGTTTCTGCCTCGCCAACCGTTTTCTTGATCTTCAGCTTGGTTCCATGTTGCCCGGCCACTGACCAAGCTCCCCTCTTAACCTGGGGACTCACAACAGGAGGATTACTACGAATCCTCTTGTTCTCCTCCGTTAATCGCCGTATCTCCATCTTAGCAACTCTGAGCTCTTCTCTCAGCTGCTGGTAAAGTTGCTCAAGAGAGGGCATCCTGGTTCAGATTCACAGAGAGCACACAAACAGGTCTTCACAGAGCTAAGTACACGTCACCACTGTCAATAAAGGATCACATTATACTGCATATGTGTTTATGGTATAAACCTTGGTAATAAATACCGACAAGTTAGTTTAGAAAGACACGTAAGCAAACACTATAACATATTTATTAGAAAACGTTTCGGTCCTGGGACCTTGATCACTTCCATTTTAGTCGTTTGAAATAATTGTGATCGGTTATGTATACAATTGATTTTTGTTTCGGGGGAGGAAAGGAAAGAGGATGGAAGGGGAAGGAGAGAGGGAAGATGCGGGAGGGGTGAGGGGAGAAGGGGACAATCATTTATTTACGTCTATGCATATGGTAGCTTATGCGACTAACTTACTACTGATACGGTGTATCGCATTACTGGAGGTGGAGGACACAGTCGCGTGCTCTGGCCGTACAGTTAACCAAGGTAACTTAATAACCTCCTCCTTTAACCTTACCACGGCGCCAGTTAGAATAACTGGGGAGAAGCTTAGCAGTTTATGTGTAGATTACCTAGGATAACCTAAGAAAGTCAGACAGACTTATATTTCCATTGGGGTCCTTGTAATATCTTATTATTTAAAAGCTAAAAGTTAAAACAGCTAAGTAACTCAGTTATCTGAAAAGCAGTTACAATGAAATCAGATATGCAAGCTAGGTAGCATTGCTGGTAGCTTAGGTAAGGTTTGTCAGGAAACAGGACAAGTGTTTCCTGACGCGAGTCTCGGGCATATAATGACCCACTTGCTGCTAGCACGAAGTCACTGCTGCTCTAGTAATCAGAGTAATCGCCATTCTCTCCTCTGTAATTCATTTACGTCTCTTCATTATTCACCCAAACACCATTTTATACATCTATGAGCATCTTCTCTCTTTCTCTGGCCCATCTCACCCCAAATAATGGCAGGTTACCGTATAGCTAACTTCAATTCTACGTCTTATTAAAGCCCTTTATTTAAGGCAAGACTGAGTAAACCCCGCAATACTTGTGTTTACCCCCGGCTGAGTTCTCAGAGGATCCATGAATGCTGGGGCGGAAGATGTCCTTGATGTTTATGCTGGTCTCGCGAGCAGTAGGTAGGTATGATGTGGAAGGTTGACCATGAGGAAGAATGATGCCTTTATCACCTACGGTGTTTTCCGCGATGGATGAGGCTATGTTGCACTCAAGGACTGCAGTCGAGAATGGTAAACACAGAAAGATAGCTAGCTATGTTTGATAGCTAGCAAGATAGCTGTGTTTGACAGCAAGTTAACTGTGTTTGACAGCATGTAAGACAGCTATACTTGACAACAAGCAAGACAGCTGTGCTTGACACCAAGACAGCTATTTTTTGACAAAGTACGATAGCTGTGTTATATTGCAGGAGTCTGAGAGAAGAAGACATGTTGCAAGTGGAACAGCTTCCTTCCTGAAGATACTCGCTGCTGCAAGTTATGTAGACTCCGATGAAGCCTGCAAGTATGCCTGCGCCCGTCTGAACATGTCTTGGCTCAATGTGACATGATCCTTTCCTCCTCACCTCACCGCAATGTTTATTTAAGGAATACTTTCATTTTTTCTGCACCCTTATTATGATTCCTTCATGTGCGAAACATCATCTAAAATAAGGGCAAGTGTTGTATCACTTGTTTTGATACCCACTTTTCAGCTTATTACCCTAGTAAGGACTGGGCCGCGGGGGCGATGACCCCCGGAACACCCTCCAGGTAGTCGTCATCAGGATAGGGGGCTATTTTTTTACCCCGTATATATGCAAAGTTTCCTACTGGGCAGGCGACGCCAGTCTTCAACACATTTAACAGCAGTTCCTCCAACAAAGGCTGTAAATAAGTCTGCTTGTCTTACAGGCAAAAATTGGAGCTGCTACCATTATCTGATACCACGTGATCCACCCAGTTTGCGGGAAACAAATATGTAGCCTACACAGTAGGCTTTTTAAGTCAAATACAGAGGCAAAAATGAAGATAAACTCTTCTCCGGGCTGAGGGACTGACCACCTTCATTTCACTACTGCACCTATTTGACTGAAGAAGCCTACTGTGTAGGCGAAGCCTTTCAACAGTTGAGATACCTCTCTGCTGTTGTACATGTGATATACTCATTAAGTTCTCGTCATTTTAAACCATTTTGGTTCCATAAACTGAAGACAGTATCTTATCCTTGAAGGGAAAAATATAATGTCTCCTGACGCGTGTTTCAGTGGTACCGGTGCAGGGACTCCAGTAGTATGGAGTTCCTGGAGGAACACTACGAAAGGTCTACTCATATACTTGTCCAATCTCTGTTTTAAAGCTCCCCAAGGTCCTAGACTCCATCACCCTACTCGGAAGACTGTCACATGCAGCATTCTCCATCTGACTCACGTACCTTTCACCCAGGTAGACCTGTTTGTGATCTGATGAAGTCCACTGTGTGGGCGAAACGTTGTTAATAAAGGATCACATTATACTGCTTAAGTGTTTATATTTCCACTCCAGTCGTATAAAGAATACATATGCTCTTTTTACGTTTAACGCGAATTTCTCTAGCAATATATTCCTACCTTTTTGGGATGTGGTTTTTATTCTCTCTCCATATCGATCACGCACTTACATTCCTCCTGGATGAAGAAGAGGGGTGAGTCCTGTCTTCACACCTGCTTCACTCTTCAACAACGTACGGTAACCAATGTACTGTATAGGGCATGTATACAGTAAGGGAATGTTGTAAGGGTATACGAGACAATAGGGTAGGGGTAGGGGGACATGGGTTAAGTAATGGGAGGGGTTAGCAGAATACAGACATTTAATAACCTTGGTGCCACCCACGCCCTCGACCCACGCCCTCCCACGCACACTTGGCGCGCCCTGCCACTCCCAGGTGAACGCACAGCAACGCTCTCCTATTTATACTCTCAGCAGAAGTCCCCCTTTTCCACCATTTTATAAGAGGCACGACGCAACGTGGCCGTACAAGTTGCACTGTGTAACTTAAACGAAATGGACGATAAACAATGCCACTCTTCACTCGTCCACTACAAACACAACAAAAGAAAGTGCAAAACAAACACTCGCCATGAACAGTAATACAACGAGAACAAACATTATTGTTTACAAGGTCCAGTACTACACGAAACAGGCAGCAACAGCCACGTGAGGTGCACGGGACAGTAAACAGGCAGCAACATTCATGTGAGGTGCATGGAACAGTAAACAGGCAGCAACATTCATGTGAGGTGCACAGGACAGTAAACAGGCAGCAACATTCATGTGAGGTGCATGGAACAGTAAACAGGCAGCAACATTCATGTGAGGTGCACAGGACAGTAAACAGGCAGCAAGAGCCGAGCTAGGAGAAGGGAGAACAGTAGTATACAGGTACGCAACATGAGGCTGACAGAACACTGTGCACGCATGCAATATTTACACTAGGCGAAAAGAACAGCGTACAGAGATGCGTCATTCGCATGAGGCGCACCTTCAACTTATATGACCAGAGCTTTGTTAAGATGGGAAAGGAAGAAGGATGGGTGAGGATAGAAATACTGGAAAAAGATGGATGGGGGAGGAGAGGCGGGATAATAACAGTAAGTGGCCCAACCACTTTGGTGCATTTTAATATATGTATGTGTGAAGTGTCATTAATGAAAATAATTTAATTTAAAAGGGCATAACATTTACTCATATATATATATAATATAATAATATATATATATTATATATATATATATATATATATATATATATATATATATATATATATATATATATATATATATATATATATATATATATATATATATATATATATATATATATATATATATATATATATATATATATATATATATATATATATATATATATTGTCACGATTGCAGAGCATAGGTTGCAAATGAGGAGAGCAAGGCGATGGATGTAAGTCAATTGCAGTCTGGAGATGCTGGCCAGCTCAGTTGCTTCAAAGGTGCTGTCTTCCCATGGTAGGTGTGTAGATGTTACATGGGGGAATGTAAGAGTCGAGACCATAAATTGGTGTAGTGTAATCCGTAATGGACAGAAAAGGTAATTGGTGTTATCTAGTCATCAATATCTTCGTGAATTTTGGGTTTTTCCTGCGGAAAGTTGTTGTCTAAGATTTTAGTTGCAAGTTGAGTGTGAGCTCTCCCCACTCGACTCATCAAGAGGAGAGTAGTTCTGAGTGGTCGCCTGTGTACTGACAAGTTCCTCGTCCTACAGTCATCATCAGAGTCATCAGCTGACAACCGGGGTACTGTGTTCTCAAGTTCAGGTGACATTTTCACAACAGATACTATGGGAAACAGCGGGGGTTCCATGCAGAAGTGTTGAAGTCCTCTTGGAGTAGCCATGGAAACTACAGTTGGGACAGCGGCAATACCTGCTGAATGTGTATCAATATCTGGCTGATCAGGGGTAGAGAGTGACGCATTGGTTTGGGTTGTCGTTTTAACTATGTCTGTCAGTACGGTTGAGTCTTGATTGAGGGATGAAGTTTGAGGATAATGAAGTTCACATTATCCGGGATAATCAGGAGGTGAACCCCATTAGCCACTAACAAGTCATTTAAAACTTGATATTTCCTTGGCCAACATAAACATCAGTGTACCTCGCATAACATCGACCTCTGAAGACCTTGAAGAAGACATAGGGAAGGATGGTAGCCCCTGTGCTTGATGTATGTTGAAGGGAGGGGAAGGGTGGGGCACTACAATAGGGGCAGAAGTCCAAACATTAGTATATTGGCAGAGGAGGCCGGAGACCAGCCAAATCCAGGGAGATTCGGGAACGAAGTCTGGAACATCGGTGGAGGTACTTGGGGTGTGGTATTCAGAGTGCTTTTTTTGTTTCTTCACATCCAGAATTTTCTGTATTGCAGATTTCAGAAACGTACTTCTGGTAACCCTCAGGAACTTACCCGTGGTAACCCCCAGGAACGTACCTGTAGTAACCTCCCAGGAACGTACCTATGGTAACCTCCAGGAACGTACCTGTGGTAACCCCCAGGAACGTACCTGTGGTAACCTCCCAGGAACGTACTTGTGGTAACCTCCCAGGAACGTACCTGTGGTAACCTCCCAGGAACATACCTGTGGTAACCCCCAGGAACGTACCTGTGGTAACCTCCCAGGAACGTACCTGTGGTAACCTCCCAGGAACGTACCAGTGGTAACCTCGCAGGAACGTACCTGTGGTAACCCCCAGGAACATACCTGTGGTAACCCCCAGGAACGTACCTGTTGTAACCCCAGGTACATACCTGTGGTAACCCTTGGTACTTATCTGCCCAGCTATACTATTTACCTGCGGCCAGCAGTAACAGCTTGCTTGATCAGGCCCTGATCCACCGAGAGGCCTGGTCATAGACTGGGCCGAGGGGGCGTTGACCTTTTAAATACCCTCCAGGTAGACTCCAGGTAGACCCGGGTTTAGCGGACGGACGGTGGATCAAGCCTCCACCACTCCTTGTGTTAAATGGCTCACACGAGTTTGTCATCTCAATTGTATAACGATAATGTCAACAGCAGCAGCAATAACAACAACAACAACAACAACAACAACAACAACAACAACAACAACAACAACAACAGCAATAGTAGCAGCAACAGCAACAACCCAGTTCTTTGCAGAATACTTCATGTGAACGGAACTTCTTCCACAAACGTAATTAAACCCATAGATGTCCCGGGTGACGGTGTAGGCAGGTAGGCCTATGAGAGACGAGATGAATCACAGAAGGGAGGTGGGAGAAGATAGGTGGAGTGTTGAGGTGCCTGCGGAGAGAGAGAGATTAGCTTATCAATGGAGCAAAAAGGGGAATTTTGCCAGTGAACAGTGATGTCAACACTGTTCTCTGTGGAGTGTAATACACGGTGTTGCGTCACTGCTAACAGGACAAACCATACCCCCGGCCGGGATTGAACCCGAGGTCATAGAGTCTCAAAACTCCAGCCCGTCGCATTAGCCACTAGACCAGCTAGCCACAATAAGATTCATCCAACTAGGTATATTTCTACACCATAGGAAGGTTAGCACAGGCACCTCTGTGACCACAAATGCAAGTTTTTACAGACGAATCTCCAGCTAGCGTGGCCGTGACGAACTCTAGCTCAAGTCCCTTCACTGCCGTCAACATGACTCAAGAAATCGTAATGACACGATTGCAAACAAACCATACCCCCGGCCGGGATTGAACCCGAGGTCATAGAGTCTCAAAACTCCAGCCCGTCGCGTTAGCCACTAGACCAGCTAGCCACAATAAGATTCATCCAACTAGGTATATTTCTACACCATAGAAAGGTTAGCACAGGCACCACTGTGACCACAAATGCAAGTGGTGCCTGTGCTAACCTTCCTATGGTGTAGAAATATACCTAGTTGGATGAATCTTATTGTGGCTAGCTGGTCTAGTGGCTAACGCGACGGGCTGGAGTTTTGAGACTCTATGACCGCGGGTTCAATCCCGGCCGGGGGTATGGTTTGTTTGCAATCGTGTCATTACGATTTCTTGAGTCCTGCTAACAGGAGTTTAGACTCCAGGGGAAAAATCCAGGTTTGAGATCAGTGTGTGTGTGTGATTCGAATATTTTGCAGAGACTGGGGAAATCTGTAGATATTAGAAGACGGTGTGTGTGTGGGGGGGGGGGGAGAAGAGGAGTACGAAAAGGTTACTGCAAAAGAGTTTCTCTACTCTCTGAGCCCGGCCATGGGCCAGGCTTTTCTGGTGCTTGCCTGGCAACCAGGCTGTTGCTGCAGAAAGCCCGCTGCCCCACATATCCATCCCAGCCTGGTTGATCTGGCTCAATGAGATGATGTGATTCTTTAGAAAGGATTGAAGAGAATATGTTGACCTATAAATGTGTGTTTATCTGGGACAGAAGGAATGAGGGGTAAGCAGGGGTCGACTCAAGGAGGGTTGGAGGGAAGGGGGTGAAGGTTTTAAGTGGCAGGGGTTTGGGCATCTAGTAAAAAATTGTGTGATAAAGCGGAGTGGAGACATGTGATTTTTGAGGCGATTCGACGTGCTGTTGGAGTGTGAACGGTGTAACATTTACGAAAGTATTCAGCAAAACAGCCGGTTGATAAGTAAGACACATATATAACAATTAGGTATCTTTATTCCGAAACGTTTCGCCTACACAGTAGACTTCTCCAGTTAAATACAGAAGAGTTAGCAGAAGCAGTAGAGATGTGAAGACTATGTCGTTAGTCCATCTCCACACCATCGCTTCAACTTCACATTGTTCCAGACTATGGATCAAAACTCTTCTCCAGGCTGAGGGACTGACCACCTCAAAAGAGGGTGAGGGGCTGATTACATTGTCTCCACATCTCTACTGCATCTGCTAACTCTTCCGTACTCGACTGAAGAAGCCTGCTGTGTAGACGAGACGTTTCGGAATAGAGATGCCTAACTGTTGCAGGTGTCTCTTGCTAACTTGTCGGTACTGATAAGCAGGACTTGAGTCCTGGAGGGCTGAAGAAGACGTGTGGGATGCTGCCCTTCAAGTTGTAACTCTCGTGGCCCTTCTGGGAAGACAGCCAGTGAAGGGCTCTTGATCCGAGGAAGGGAAGCTTGCCTTTTCTTCCTATCAACAAACCTGATTACCTCTTCCTTTCGATTACAGTAATAATAATAATAATAATAATAATAATAATAATAATAATAATAATAATAATAATAATAATAATAATAATAATAATAATAATAATAATAATAAATCAACATTTGCTATCCATTCCTGACTGTGCTTAACCTTACTTTTAATGCAGATTTTGTCCTCTCTCTCTCTCTCTCTATCTCTCTCTCTCTCTCTCTCTCTCTCTCTCTCTCTCTCTCTCTCTCTCTCTCTCTCTCTCTCTCTCTCTCTCTCTCTCTCTCTCTCTCTCTCTCTCTCTCTCTCTCTCTCTCTCCTCTCCCTCTCTCTCTTCTCTCTCTCTCTCTCTCTTGTCTGTCTCTCTCTCTGTCTGTCTCTCTCTCTGTCTCTCTGTCTGTCTGTCTCTCTCTCTCTCTCTCTCTCTCTCTCTCTCTCTCTCTCTCTCTCTCTCTCTCTCTCTCTCTCTCTCTCTCTCTCTCTCTCTCTCTCTCTCTCTCTCTCTCTCTCTCTCTCTCTCCTTTCTCTCTCTCTTTTTTTTTACACAGGGTTTGACAAGGTTAAGGATCCCTAGCTTTATTGACAGCTATTTACAGGTTAAGGATTCCTAACTTTATTGGCAAGCTAAGAGCTGTTACCTACATCAGCTCATTTGAAAGCATTTTTATTGTTATGAGACATACAAGTAGAAACAGGATGAAGTTGGAGCCATCTGTGGGCCAGCATTTTCATTTGATCAACTGACTTTATCTCGTTGACATCATTATGCTGTACGAATGTGTTCCATACTCGAGTCATCCTGGGTATATATGATCTCAGATGGAGTGATGTTCTGGAGAAGGGTACAGCCAGAGTGAAGTTGCTGCTTTCTGCCCGTCTTGTGGCATAAAAGCTTGTTTCACGCTGTCCTCGAAGTGGATCCAAGTCTCTCTCTCTCTCTCTCTCTCTCTCTCTCTCTCTCTCTCTCTCTCTCTCTCTCTCTCTCTCTCTCTCTCTCTCTCTCTCTCTCTTCTCTCTCTCTGTCTCTCTCTGTCTCTCTCTGTCTCTCTCTGTCTCTCTCTGTCTCTCTCTGTCTCTCTCTGTCTCTCTCTGTCTCTCTCTCTCTGTCTGTCTGTCTGTCTGTCTGTCTGTCTGTCTGTCTCTCTCTCTCTCTCTCTCTCTCTCTCTCTCTCTCTCTCTCTCCTCTCTCTCTCTCTCTCTCTCTCTCTCTCTCTCTCCCTGCTCATCACAATCTTACATCATCTCTGTAGAAACAGGAAGAGATTTCCTGGCCACACCTCCGTCATTCAATGTACAATGAAGCAACAACGTACAGTGAAGCAACAACGTACAGTGAAGCAACAACGTACAGTGAAGCAACAACGTACAGTGAAGCAACAACGTACAGTGAAGCAACAACGTACAGTGAAGCAACAACGTACAGTGAAGCAACAACGTACAGTGAAGCAACAACGTACAGTGAAGCAACAACGTACAGTGAAGCAACAACGTACAATGAAGCAACAACGTACAGTGAAGCAACAACGTACAGTGAAGCAACAACGTACAGTGAAGCAACAACGTACAGTGAAGCAACAACGTACAATGAAGCAACAACGTACAGTGAAGCAACAACGTACAGTGAAGCAACAACGTACAGTAGAAGCAACAAACGTACAGTGAAGCAACAACGTACAATGAAGCAACAACGTACAGTGAAGCAACAACGTACAGTGAAGCAACAACGTACATGAAGCAACAACGTACAGTAGAAGCAACAACGTACAGTGAAGCAACAACGTACAATGAAGCAAACAACGTACAGTGAAGCAACAACGTACAGTGAAGCAACAACGTACAGTGAAGCAACAACGTACAGTGAAGCAACAACGTACAGTGAGCCATGTGAAGCAACAACGTACAATAAAGCAACAAACGTACAGTGAAGCAACAACGTACAGTGAAGCAACAACGTACAATGAAGCAACAACGTACAGTGAAGCAACAACGTACAATGAAGCAACAACGTACAGTGAAGCAACAACGTACAGTGAAGCAACAACGTACAGTGAAGCAACAACGTACAATGAAGCAACAACGTACAGTGAAGCAACAACGTACAGTGAAGCAACAACGTACAATGAAGCAACAACGTACAGTGAAGCAACAACGTACGGTGAAGCAACAACGTACAATGAAGCAACAACGTACAGTGAAGCAACAACGTACAGTGAAGCAACAACGTACAATGAAGCAACAACGTACAATGAAGCAACAACGTACAATGAAGCAACAACGTACAGTGAAGCAACAACGTACAATGAAGCAACAACGTACAATGAAGCAACAATGTACAATGAAGCAACAACGTACAATGAAGCAACAATGTACAATGAAGCAACAACGTACAATGAAGCAACAACGTACAATGAAGCAACAACGTACAATGAAGCAACAATGTACAATGAAGCAACAACGTACAATGAAGCAACAACGTACAATGAAGCAACAACGTACAATGAAGCAACAATGTACAATGAAGCAACAACGTACAGTGAAGCAACAACGTACAATGAAGCACCAACGTACAATGAAGCAACGTACAATGAAGCAACAACGTACAATGAAGCAACAACGTACAATGAAGCAACAACATACAATGAAGCAACAACGTACAATGAAGCACCAACGTACAATGAAGCAACAACGTACAATGAAGCAACAACGTACAATGAAGCAACAACGTACAATGAAGCAACAATGTACAATGAAGCAACAACGTACAATGAAGCAACAACGTACAATGAAGCAACAACGTACAGTAAGGCACCAGCATTCAGTAAAGGAGTGACGTAAGTGGGAGAGGTGGTGGGAGGTGGTGGAGTGGAATGGAAGGGAGAGGGGGAGTGTAGGAGGAGTTGTGGGGAGGGGTAGTGGAGGAGGGAGAGTGGTGGGGAGTGGTGGGGAGTGGTGAGGAGTGGTGGGGAGTGGCACAGAGGAGGGGGGGAGGAGGAGGAGGAGGAGGAGGAGGAGGTGGTCCACTGGAGTACAGACATTTAATAACCTTGGTGCCACCCACGCCCTCGACCCACGCCCTCCCACGCACACCTGGCGCGCCCTCCCACTCTCAGGTGAACGCCCTCCCTGCCTCGCCCTCGTCTTCTCCCCACTCCCTCCCCCACGCCAGCAGTGACAAAATAACAAGCAGTATAGAACTAAGAAAGCATCATCTGAAGAGGACACACGCAAAACAAGGGAGGAGAGAGTGACAGAAACGCCAAACATGGGAGGGGGAGGGAGAGTGGCAGAAACGCAAAACAAGGGGGAAGGGAGTGGCAGAAACGCCACATAAGCGGCACAAGTAACCTGGCACTGACATTCCCGTCGCATTTTTCCCCCAGGATTGCATCCTTGGAGATGTCATCTCACGATCTGCTGCAGCATCCATGGCATAACTAACAGCCTTGATGCCTGCAGTTCCGTTTTCACTCCTACGGAGCTGTGATCAAAATACTTATTTTAAGTATTATCCCCGGATATCATCAATATGTGTTATCCTTAAGGGCCACCTTCAAGCTTTACGTCACCTGTTATGCACAGCCATTCAAACGGTAAGCAACGGGGATGCGACCACCTGTTCATACCCATCAGGAATCCGTTCGCCTGCATTCTGTGTGTGTGTGTGTGTGTGTGTGTGTGTGTGTGTGTGTGTATAACTTGTTAATATTTACTCGCTTATATGTGGATGCAGGGGTCGAGTCTCAGCTCCTGGCGCCACCTTTTTGGTGGCAGATAATAGATGCACTCTTTCCTGTCTTCGAGAACCCTGTCGTACCTCTCCTTCAAATTACGTAGGAATTCTGCCTTTACCACTCCAGTGTCCAGGTCGTTCCATTTCGAAACTAAGGCTAAAGAAATACTTCCTAGCATCCCCATGACTCACGTAAACTGTCAACTCTTAGCTATTTTCTATATTTCTATGTTCCGCTTCTCGAACATTCTATCCTTGTCCACCCTATCAATGTGTCTCAGCATTTTATATGTCGTTGTCATATCACTCCTAGTCGTTCTGTTTTCCAGTGTCATCAGGTATAGTCTTGTTTGAAACTTCTAGGGCTCCATGCTGGTGCTGCATACTCCATGACAGCCCTAATGCTTCTCCATGGAGGTTTTTTGAAGGCAGTTCTGAAACTAGTTAACCTCGCATATATTGCAGATCTTATGTGATTGACTTGTACCTCTGGTGATATGTTGGGTGTCATGTTCACCTGAAGATCCTTCTCCATTAGCAATATTTGCAGCTGCTCGCCTCTCAAGATGTTTTTCCTGTCTAGTCGCCTCTTCTCCGTTCCCAGTTTTCCCCACCTTACTCTTACTTAGGTTACACACCATTGTCGTAGTTTCTCTAAGTCCGTTTCTATTCTCTTCTGTTTATATGCTTCATTTTAATTTAACGTCAACAGGCAACAGTAAAACATGGGAGTCAGTTCTGTGTTATGGACATAATGCACATTAGTGATAATCTCCTATAATTCCAACTCTCTTGTCTTTCCCCTTGTCTTGTTTAGCGTGTGTGTGTGTGTGTGTGTGTGTGAGTGTGTGTGTGTGTGTGTGTGTGTGTTGTGTGTGTTGTGTGTGTGTGTGTGTGTGTGTGTGTGTGTGTGTGTGTGTGTGTGTGTGTGTGTGTGTGTGTGTGTGTGTGTGTGTGTGTGTGTGTGTGTGCCGTCCCACACTCAGTGACTGTCACGCCGGTAAAAAAAAATTTAAACATTGATGTAGTTGTATATATAAGCTGGAACCACGATGCGGCGGTGATGGCGACGACGATGACCTCTTAATCAGGTCCAGGAGCTAGGTCAGGTGGTAGGAACTAGGTCAGGTGGGAGGAAGTTATAAGTGTAGGTCAAAGGCAGTTATAACATCAAGTCTCCACCGTCCTCACGGCTCTTCGACAACTTAGGCACAAATTTTGTACATGTACAACATGGCCTAACATCAATGCCAATATTTTAAATAAAATTTTAAGCAAATTCCCAATATACATTTTTTTTGTTTGGTCAGAGTGTCGTCTGCTACTTAAAATTTAACCAGTTATAACATTCGCTAAGTCCTGTACGAACGAGAGAGTAGCACCAGGCAGACTAAGAAATACAACGAAAATAATGTCAACGTCATCAAACTGACAGTCCTCAGCCAAACTCAGAGACACTGACTCACGAAATCGTAATGACACGATTGCAAACAAGCCATACCACGGGCGGGGTTAGAACCCGCGATCAGAGAGTCTCAAAACTACAGACCGTCGCGTCAAACAGACCAATAGGTATGTCATAGGCACACATATGCTCGGATACACGTACACGTGTCTGCCTAAATGACGTCTTTCTAGAAATTATGTTCAGATCGATGTTTTGCCCGTAGCAAGCCCTTGCCCAAGGTTCTAGTCTGACAAGAAAATATTAACACAATCTCGGGATTCCTTATATTTAAAAATAACCCCAGTCGCCATTTACTGTATGAATTAATTTCGACTTACCTCCAAATGGTTTATTCGTCATTACTTTAAACCCTCCAAAAATATTACGATTAAAACCACGTTTTAATGCAACAGTCTGCTACTAGAAGTCTTGAGGTTTAAGTAGATGAAATCAGGAACACACACGACCATAACACCTGAGAACACTTCAAACCAGAGAACACTTGTTTATATATGCAAGTGTAATAGACACGTCAAGTGTAAATTTACACTCATCCGTCCTTAACCCACGCACATCCCTCGCTTGCCAGGCGTCCGTAAGTAGTATAAAGTCTGGTAAGGGTTATTATTATAATCATGAGGGAGCGCTAAACCCGTAGGGTTATACAGCGCATGTGGGGAGGGGAGATGGAAGGTATTCAGGCTCAATTCAGGGAACTGGAGGACAGATCTAATTCCCTAGATCAAGAGCCCCTCACCGGCGTCAAGGAACCTCCCTTGAAAGGAGTCTGGTAGGGATTACTTCGTTTTCGTTGTCTTTAAAGCTGTGCATTCAAGATTGTTGCGTTAGTGTTCAGTGTTCGTTCATAGATTAGTTGCAAGTGAGGTAGAGTGCACGAGGTGAGACTGTGAGCACGAAAGAATCATCATTGAGTATGAGGTATATGGCCAGGGTAGTGTTCCCCCCGGGGCACTACCCCGACCATATACCTTCGTGAGTCACACCTTCAGGCCTTCACTATCACTACCATCTAGGTACTTCACCCCAAGTCAGCACGCCCGCACGCCCGTACGCTCATGGCTCTAAAATAAAGACGGACATGAAAATGCAGACAACCAGATACGCACACAAACACACGCACCTGCAACCACATACAAGTTCGAATTGGCAACACGATCAGTTCCAGAACTGAGAAGAATGTTACGTGAGCTGAAAGTTCTGAACCCAGCTACCTGGTCACAGTGAGGGATTAAGAGAGACAAAACAACGTACAGAATTATAACAAAATGGGAATTAACAGACAAGATAGTAAATAAATGCTTGAATTAAAAGGAGGACGATGAAAGGAAACACAGGTGGATGCTGTTAACACAGAGGTACCATAGGGATGCTAAAAAAATTCTTAGTTACAGGATGATTGAAAATGGAGACAAAATTATTATGGCTATATAATCCACAATGAATTATTAACTCTTGAGACATGGATAAAACAATAATTTGAAATTGACACAATATAAAACAGTTCTGTGTCCACAAATAGCAAACAACTCCACTCCCACAAGAAGGCTCAATCCCTAGCCCAACACACAGAGATTTGCTCTACGGAGCACGGCTGCCCACCGAACCTCTCTTCCCTTGCTGTTGTTAATATATTCGCGAGGAACACTGTGTTGACATGAACCTTTCCCATATGGTGGCCCGGCACTGGCTCCTGAAGGAGAGTCAGTGTTTGTATAAGTGGGGTACTGTTTACAGCCTCACGGTGGGGGCAGCTCTAGGTGCAAGTACCCAGTGTGTCTTTAGTACAAGTGAGGTACTGTTTAAAGCCCAATGGAAGGGCAGCCCTAAGGTGAAAGCCTGACATCTCTTGCCTGTCTCCTGAATTTATAGTTTCCCCTTCCTACTGTACTGTCTGGCTCTCATAGGTAACACCCCCGACCACACCATACACTCCCCCGCTCACAGCACCTGCTGCCCTGCTCACAGAACCCACCCCCTTCCCACAGCATCCACTGCCCCGCCCACAGCACCCACTCCCCCGCCCACCGCTGAACCAACTTGGATAATGTTTATCCCGGCCACGGTGGAGAGGTCAGTATTACTCTTTAATAACATTTATCCTAGCCACCCCTACCATCCCCATCTCATCGCTCCTCCCCCTACTTCTACATTCCCTCCCACTTCCATTCCCATCTTCTTATATTCTTACTTCCTCTTAAAACCCCCTTCCTGTTCTTATATCCCCTTCTCTCCCATTTAAACCTCCACCAACAACAAAATGCCTTTCACCAGTGGACTCCTCACGGAGTCAGATGCGATGTTCACAGCTTTCACAGAGAGACACACAAAAGATCACTTTGACAACGAAATATGAATGCCAAGGGTACAATTTACTTAGATACGACAGAAAGAACAGACAACAATGGGGGGGGGGGGGTCTCTACGTTAAATAGTCACTCGTCTGCACAGTTACTAAAAACCACATATGATGTAATTGAAGTTTTGGCAGTAAAGACTGAGAACCAAAACCTAGTCATTGTGGCTGTATATAAGTCGTCAGGCGCATCATCCCAGCAGTTCAAAGATCAGCTATTAAAAATTGATAACTGTCTCTAAAATCTTCAAATCCAACGTACGAATCACAACCTGGCTGATCGGGCATTGACTTTAGGTATCTGTCCAGCTCCCTCTTGAAGACAACCAGGAGTCTATTGGTAATTCCCCTTATGGCTGGTGGGAGGCTGTTGAACAGTCTTGGGACCCGTACACTTACTGTGTTTCCTCTCAGTGTACTAATGGCGCCCCTACTTTTCATTAGGAGTATGTTGCACCGCCTGCCCAGTCTTTTGCTTTCGTAGGGAGTGATTTCTGGGTGCAGATTTGGGATTTGTGATTCTTGAAGGTGAGATCCTCTGACATTATCACTTCTATAATCCTCAAATTAGTTTCTCGCCTTATTGTATGGTTAGAATTTGTCTTACATTCCGGAAAATTAGAACCGGGCAGCTGTGATGACATTAGCATGAGTAAAATGAAAGGGGCAGAAAAAGGCTAAGAAGAGAAAATGGAAAGCAGTGTTCTGAAAAAAATAATGAGAACTGGATGTGAATCATGGAAGCCGGGGTAAAAACTGTCAGAACCTATGTCAACCACCACAACACTCAAATCATCTTTATTCCAACCTAAAGTCTATCAGACTTGGATTGTACGCTCATAATAAAATGTACATGGAGACCTGGTCAAGGACCGGGCCGCGGGGTTGTTGACCCCCGGAACACTCTCCAAGTAGCCTCCGGGTAGGTACAGTTATTTTCTCAAGTTTCTGTCCCAGACTTTTACTGGTGTGGCCCAGAAAGCATCTTTATAACTTTGGGTTGCCACGCTAATTTCACAGACTTAAGACGTCCCGTAGCTCAGTTGGTAGCTTACTCACCTCACATACCGAGTGTCAGTGGTTCGATCCCCGGTACAGGTGGAAACATTTGACGTGTTTCCTTACATCTGCTGTCCCTGCTCACCTTGCAGCAAGTAGGTACCTGGGTGTTAGTTGACTGGTGTGGCTGGCATCCTGGAGCTGGATGTATACCTTAGACACAAAGACGGTCGTAAGGGAAACTACAAAAGGCGCCTTTTACAGTAAAAAAAATAACACTATCTTCTTCTGTTAGAATGGCACAACTTTTTATCGCATTTTTCTTAACATTTATACACATTTTTACACTGTGGTATGGTATTTTTGGTTATTTTTTGTGGACAGAGCACAACTTAACCTAAACTTACCCTAACCTTAAGTAACCAAAACCTGAACTAACAGAAATTTACAAGTCGTATGGGAGAAATCTGCATAAATGATGCTAAGGGTTATGAAGCTGGAGGGTTGGTAACAAACACTCAGGCTGTTGGTGTGGAAAAACTAGCGTTTTTCCACTCCTAGAAATGAGAATCATTATAAGTGAGGGAAAGGAGGGGAAATTCTCCAGGTTCTCTCCATCGTAAGGAATCTATCTCCGAGAGCTAGCTGTGTTGTCATGCCTCGAACTTAAACCTTAAGTTAGCCCAATAGTCTAAGATCATAGTTTAAACAGTTAAATTAGACTAAGAATATAGGTAACTTTAAGTTAGCCCCCTAGTCTAAGATCAGTTTAAACAGTTAAATTAGACTAAGAATATAGGTAACTTTAAGTTAGCCCCCTAGTCTAAGATCATAGTTTAAACAGTTAAATTAGACTAAGAATATAGGTAACTTTAAGTTAGCCCCCTAGTCTAAGATCATAGTTTAAACAGTTAAATTAGACTAAGAATATAGGTAACTTTAAGTTAGCCCCCTAGTCTAAGATCATAGTTTAAACAGTTAAATTAGACTAAGAATATAGGTAACTTTAAGTTAGCCCCCTAGTCTAAGATCATAGTTTAAACAGTTAAATTAGACTAAGAATATAGGTAACTTTAAGTTAGCCCCCTAGTCTAAGATCATAGTTTAAACAGTTAAATTAGACTAAGAATATAGGTAACTTTAAGTTAGCCCCCTAGTCTAAGATCATAGTTTAAACAGTTAAATTAGACTAAGAATATAGGTAACTTTAAGTTAGCCCCCTAGTCTAAGATCATAGTTTAAACAGTTAAATTAGACTAAGAATATAGGTAACTTTAAGTTAGCCCCCTAGTCTAAGATCATAGTTTAAACAGTTAAATTAGACTAAGAATATAGGTAACTTTAAGTTAGCCCCCTAGTCTAAGATCAGTTTAAACAGTTAAATTAGACTAAGAATATAGGTAACTTTAAGTTAGCCCCCTAGTCTAAGATCATAGTTTAAACAGTTAAATTAGACTAAGAATATAGGTAACTTTAAATTAGCCCCCTAGTCTAAGATCATAGTTTAAACAGTTAAATTAGACTAAGAATATAGGTAACTTTAAGTTAGCCCCCTAGTCTAAGATCATAGTTTAAACAGTTAAATTAGACTAAGAATATAGGTAACTTTAAATTAGCCCCCTAGTCTAAGATCATAGTTTAAACAGTTAAATTAGACTAAGAATATAGGTAACTTTAAGTTAGCCCCCTAGTCTAAGATCATAGTTTAAACAGTTAAATTAGACTAAGAATATAGGTAACTTTAAGTTAGCTCCCTAGTCTAAGATCATAGTTTAAACAGTTAAATTAGACTAAGAATATAGGTAACTTTAAGTTAGCCCCCTAGTCTAAGATCATAGTTTAAACAGTTAAATTAGACTAAGAATATAGGTAACTTTAAGTTAGCCCCCTAGTCTAAGATCATAGTTTAAACAGTTAAATTAGACTAAGAATATAGGTAACTTTAAGTTAGCCCCCTAGTCTAAGATCATAGTTTAAACAGTTAAATTAGACTAAGAATATAGGTAACTTTAAGTTAGCCCCCTAGTCTAAGATCATAGTTTAAACAGTTAAATTAGACTAAGAATATAGGTAACTTTAAGTTAGCCCCCTAGTCTAAGATCATAGTTTAAACAGTTAAATTAGACTAAGAATATAGGTAACTTTAAGTTAGCCCCCTAGTCTAAGATCATAGTTTAAACAGTTAAATTAGACTAAGAATATAGGTAACTTTAAGTTAGCCCCCTAGTCTAAGATCATAGTTTAAACAGTTAAATTAGACTAAGAATATAGGTAACTTTAAGTTAGCCCCCTAGTCTAAGATCATAGTTTAAACAGTTAAATTAGACTAAGAATATAGGTAACTTTGTCCGATTTTTTTTTAATTATCCTAGGTAACTTATACATATGTTACTATATATGATAATTAAACTTATGTGTACCTGCACCTAAATAATCTTACTTCCATCTGTGGGCCTATAACATGCCAACGAAGGTTCCAGCAAGGCAGAGGGTTTTAATGTCAAGGAGAGAGAGAGCAGTCACGCCTGGGATCCAGTGCTAGGAGATCCTGTATAATTAAGCAAAACAAAGCATGTGACAAGTCCTGTACAAGTAATTACGGGACTCGGAGTTCTATAACACAGACTCGGTGGCTCGAGGAATTAGGTGTGGTAAGAATCTTGTTACCGGCGCTGGACTAGCGTAAGAAAAGTCTCTATCTGACTCGCTCGTGATATGACATTAGAAACCTAAGTTTTTATGTTTCGTGGATTCCCTTCTTTTTCTCGTTTTTTCTTTGCGTTCTGTTTGGAAGCTAAATATCTATCTATCCACCTTTCCATTTATTATTTTTTAAGCGCATTTTGTGCGCTATTATTCCATGGTAGTTCTTGTCATGGTTTATTATTTTCTTAAAACTGGTGTATATCACGTCTCTAATGGTCCCTCCAGTCAGGTGTGGTGGTCCCTCCAGTCAGGTGTGGTGGTCCCTCCAGTCAGGTGTGGTGGTCCCTCCAGTCAGGTGTGGTGGTCCCTCCAGTCAGGTGTGGTGGTCCCTCCAGTCAGGTGTGGCGGTCCCTCCAGTCAGGTGTGGTGGTCCCTCCAGTCAGGTGTGGCGGTCCCTCCAGTCAGGTGTGGTGGTCCCTCCAGTCAGTGTGGTGGTCCCTCCAGTCAGCTGTGGTGGTCCATCCAGTCGGGTGTGGTGGTCCCTCCAGTCAGCTGTGGTGGTCCATCCAGTCAGGTGTGGTGGTCCCTCCAGTCAGCTATGGTGGTCTCTCCAGTGAGGTGTGGTGGTCCCTCCAGTCAGCTGTGGTGGTCCCTCCAGTCAGCTGTGGTGGTCCATCCAGTCAGCTGTGGTGGTCCCTCCAGTCAGCTGTGAACCCAACACCGACCTTGAAGCGTGGCTGGTGAGGGCAAGGAAGAGATACCTGCTCAGGTGCCCACTTGGCTCATAAGTCCCTCTAAGTGCTGAGGATTTCCATCCTTGCCCATGTTGGAGCATCGGCGAGCGAGAACCAGCAAATTGTAGCCGAGCCAAGGCTAGGGAGCAGGGGGAAAGGATGGTGGTTAAAGGGGTAGGAGGAGATCGAGGGGTTTAGGGGGAAGGGTAGTAGGAGGGATTTAAAGAGGTGGATGGTTGCAGCTGATTGCAGCGCACCTGATGGGGTATTTCAGGTATTTAGCCAAGCTGCTGCTGGCATTTCAAGCATTTGGCAGAGAATTTGTAGTCATTTCAGTGGGAATTGCTGGTATTGTTGTTAGTTTGGTCGTGAGTAGAGAACCCCTCTCATGTACCACTGCCAAAATATGGCACTTTCAGGGGTGCAGGCCTTACAGAGGGGGCACCTATGGCACTATGGCTGGCCATGGCAACAGCGATCTTGCAGGACTCATGTGGACTGGTTGCTGCCATTTTACGAGTACAAACTGATGCTTCACGTTTCTTAATTAGCACCTGCAGGCATTTTTATTTTTTTCTATAAGTACCTAACAGCATTTCGAGGCAAATTTTTTTTATAATAGGTATCAATATTCTGGTGTTTTGGACATACTGCCGGTAATTGCATTTTGCGAGTACATGTTGGCATTTAAGGTACTTTAGTACATGTTGATACCTTAGGTATTTGTAGTACATGTGAGAATTTAAGGTACTTTTTTGAGTCTGCGCATTTTTAGGTGTCATGAGAATACATGTAAACATTGACATATTTGAGAATATATGCTGGCATATCTGGTTTTGTATGCCTTATGCCGAGTACTTCCAGCAGTTAAGACACTTGAAAACCCCGTGGATCTTCTTGATTACTGCGAGGTGTCTCAGGTGTGTGTATGGTCCTCGTGTCGACCTGCGAGTCGAGGCGCCGCTTGCAAGAAAAACAAGATTTTAGTTAAATGGCCAAGATTTTAGTGAAATGGCCAAGATTTTAGTGAAATGGCCAAGATTTTAGTTAAATGGCCAAGACTTTAGTTAAATGGCCAAGATTTTAGTTAAATGGCCAAGATTTTAGTTAAATGGCCAAGATTTTAGTTAAATGGCCACAGCTGCAACTACTCTGACATTTCATCGTGGCAATGCTTCGATGTCACAATGAAATGTTACATTAGTTGCGTCTGGATCCTTTACCTACCATAGTATCGGTAATTCTACCATTATTACTAAACGCAACGTCGTCTAATTTACGTCTACTTTGAGTTTAAACGCTTCCTTAGGTCAGTCTAAAAGATAATCTCTCACACCAAGGCTGATGTCACTAGTTTAACCTCTCACAACAAGGCTGATGTCACTAGTTTAACCTCTCACAACAAGGCTGATGTCACTAGTTTAACCTCTCACACCAAGGCTGATGTCACTAGTTTAACCTCTCACACCAAGGCTGATGTCACTAGTTTAACCTCTCACAACAAGGCTGATGTCATTAGTTTAACCTCTCACACCAAGGCTGATGTCACTAGTTTAACCTCTCACAATAAGGCTGATGTCACTAGTTTAACCTCTCACACCAAGGCTGATGTCACTAGTTTAACCTCTCACAACAAGGCTGATGTCATTAGTTTAACCTCTCACACCAAGGCTGATGTCACTAGTTTAACCTCTCACAACAAGGCTGATGTCACTAGTTTAGCCTCTCACACCAAGGCTGATGTCACTAGTTTAACCTCTCACAACAAGGCTGATGTCACTAGTTTAACCTTTCACAACAAGGCTGATGTCACTAGTTTAATCTCTCACAACAAGGCTGATGTCACTAGTTTAACCTCTCACAACAAGGCTGATGTCACTAGTTTAATCTCTCACAACAAGGCTGATGTCACTAGTTTAACCTCTCACAACAAGGCTGATGTCACTAGTTTAGCCTCTCACACCAAGGCTGATGTCACTAGTTTAGCCTCTCACACCAAGGCTGATGTCACTAGTTTAACCTCTCACAACAAGGCTGATGTCACTAGTTTAACCTCTCACAACAAGGCTGATGTCACTAGTTTAACCTCTCACAACAAGGCTGATGTCACTAGTTTAACCTCTCACACCAAGGCTGATGTCACTAGTTTAACCTCTCACAACAAGGCTGATGTCACTAGTTTAGCCTCTCACACCAAGGCTGATGTCACTAGTTTAGCCTCTCACACCAAGGCTGATGTCACTAGTTTAACCTCTCACAACAAGGCTGATGTCACTAGTTTAACCTCTCACAACAAGGCTGATGTCACTAGTTTAACCTCTCACAACAAGGCTGATGTCACTAGTTTAACCTCTCACAACAAGGCTGATGTCACTAGTATAACCTCTCACAACAAGGCTGATGTCAATAGTTTAACCTCTCACAACAAGGCTGATGTCACTAGTTTAACCTCTCACAACAAGGCTGATGTCACTAGTTTAACCTCTCACAACAAGGCTGATGTCACTAGTTTAACCTCTCACAACAAGGCTGATGTCACTAGTTGAATCTCTCACAACAAGGCTGATGTCACTAGTTTAATCCCTCACAACAAGGCTGATGTCACTAGTTTAACCTCTCACAACAAGGCTGATGTCACTAGTTTAACCTCTCACAACAAGGCTGATGTCACTAGTTTAACCTCTCACAACAAGGCTGATGTCACTAGTTTAATCCCTCACAACAAGGCTGATGTCACTAGTTTAATCTCTCACAACAAGGCTGATGTCACTAGTTTAATCCCTCACAACAAGGCTGATGTCACTAGTTTAACCTCTCACAACAAGGCTGATGTCACTAGTTGAATCCCTCACAACAAGGCTGATGTCACTAGTTTAACCTCTCACAACAAGGCTGATGTCACTAGTATAACCTCTCACATCAAGGCTGATGTCACTAGTTTAACCTCTCACAACAAGGCTGATGTCACTAGTATAACCTCTCACAACAAGGCTGATGTCACTAGTTTAACCTCTCACAACAAGGCTGATGTCACTAGTATAACCTCTCACAACAAGGCTGATGTCACTAGTTTAACCTCTCACAACAAGGCTGATGTCACTAGTTGAATCCCTCACAACAAGGCTGATGTCACTAGTTTAACCTCTCACAACAAGGCTGATGTCACTAGTTGAATCCCTCACAACAAGGCTGATGTCACTAGTTTAACCTCTCACAACAAGGCTGATGTCACTAGTTTAACCTCTCACAACAAGGCTGATGTCACTAGTTTAACCTCTCACAACAAGGCTGATGTCACTAGTTTAACCTCTCACAACAAGGCTGATGTCACTAGTTTAACCTCTCACAACAAGGCTGATGTCACTAGTTTAACCTCTCACAACAAGGCTGATGTCACTAGTTTAGCCTCTCACAACAAGGCTGATGTCACTAGTTTACACCAGAAAATACATCAGTGACATCCACTGCATATTCCAATTTTTCCCAACGTAAATTAAAAAAATCCGAACATTTCACCATCCATATATTTTTAGTTGTGTTTTTTTGAGTTTGTCAGAATAACATAAGAGTTTGTCGCAATTTAATTTGTATAATATACATATAATAGTTATTTTTATTAATAATTCCCTTTACTTCCCTTTCTCTAAATTCTTTATGTGGCCTCATTTACCTGTCTCCCATTTTCCCCCTTTCCCTTTCCTCGAATTTTCCGCTTTCTCCCATTTTCCATTTCTCCTATTTTCACCTTTCTCCCATTTTTCCTTTCTCCCATTTCGCCCTTTCTCCCATTTTCCATTTCTCCCATTTCCCCCTTTCCCCCATTTTCTTTCTCCATTTCCCCTTTCTCCATTTCCCCCTTTCTCCCATTTTCCCCTTTCCCATTCTTTCCCCATTTTCCTTTCTCCCATTTCCCCCTTTCTTCTCCATTTTCCCCTTTCCCCCCCCATTTCTCCCCTTTCTCCCATTTTCCTTTCTCCCATTTCCCCCTTTCTCCCATTTTCCCTTACTCCCATTCCCCCTTTCTCCCATTTTTTCCCTTTTCTCCCATTTCCCCCTTTCTCCCATTTTCCCTTTCTCCCATTTCCCCCTTTCTCCCATTTCCCCCTTTCTCCCATTTCCCCCTTTCTCCCATTTCCCCCTTTCTTCCTCCATTTCCCCTTTCTCCCATTTCCCCTTTCTCCCATTTCCCCCTTTCTCCCATTCCTTTCCAACTTTCTCCCATTTCTCCCTTCCCTTTCTTCCCCATTTCCAACTTCTCCATTTCCCTTCTCCCATTTCCACTTTCTCCCATTTCCACTTTCTCCCCATTTCCCTTTCCCCTTTCCTTTTCCCATTCCCTTTCCCATTTCCCTTCTCCCATTTCCCCCTTTCTCCCATTTCCCCCTTTCCCTTTCCCCATTTCCCAACTTTCTCCCATTTCCCCCTTTCTCCATTCAACTTTCTCCATTTCCAACTTTCTCCCATTTCCAACCTTTCCCTTTCTCCCATTTCCCTTCCCTTTCCCTTTCTCCCATTTCCAACTTTCTCCCATTTCCCCCTTTCTCCCATTTCCCCCTTTCTCCCCATTTCCAACTTTCTCCATTCTCCCCCTTTCTCCCATTTCCACCTTTCTCCTTTCCCCCTTTCTCCCATTTCCCTTTCTCCCATTTCCCCTTTCTCCCATTTCCCCCTTTCTCCCATTTCGCCCTTTCTCCCATTTCCCCCTTTCTCCCATTTCCAACTTTCTCCCATTTCCCCCTTTCTCCCATTTCCCCCTTTCTCCCATTTCCAACTTTCTCCCATTTCCCCCTTTCTCCCATTTCCACTTTTCCATTTCGCCCTTTCCCCATTTCCCCCTTTCTCCCATTTCCACTTTCTCCCTTCCCCCTTTCTCCCATTTCCCCCTTTCTCCCATTTCCCCTTTCTCCCATTTCGCCCTTTCTCCCATTTCCCCCTTTCTCCCATTTCCAACTTTCTCCCATTTCCCCCTTTCTCCCATTTCCATAACATGTTATTTTATTAACATTAAATTCCACCATCCACGGGTCCAGTTCCCCTTGTAAGGATTTACAGTCATTTATATTGTTAATTTTCTAAATAATTTCACTAAATCTGACGTAATAACAACAAATTCTGCGTACATCATTGGTTCTTAATGGGGGGGACTTGCGCCCCCCTGGGGGGGCATGAGTAATTTCTAGTGGGGGGGAACGCAAATCCGAAGCAAAAGTAAGGACCTGTTAGGATGTTTCGCTCGTCAGGGCAGTTCAAAACGTTGCAAGTGGCAGCCATGTCAATCGATATGTGAAATTCCACTTAAAGTGGGTAAATTCCACTTAAAGTGGATAAATCCCACTTAAAGTGAGTAAATTCCACGTAAAGTGAGTAAATTCCACTTAAAGTGGGTAAATTCCACTTAAAGTTGGTAAATTCCACTTAAAGTGGGCAAATCCCATTTAAAGTGGGTAAACTCCACTTAAAGTAAGTAAATTCTACTTAAAGTGGGTAAATTCCGCTTAAAGTGGGTAAATTCCACTTAAAGTGGGTAAATTAAACTTAAAGAGGGTAAATTCCACTTAAACTGGGTAAATTCCACTTAAAGTGGGTAGATTTCAATTAAAGTGGGTAAATTCCACTTAAAGTGAGTAGATTCCACTTAAAGTGGGTAAATTCCACTTAAGTGGCTAATTTTCAGGCAAGCCGCGTAATTTTTTTTATCCTGGTGAGGCTGCACTTCCTCTCATCAAGATGACTGTCAGATGCTGTCAGTCGCCAGGGTTTAAGTTGTCAAGTGCTGTCAAGGTTTAAGTTTTCAAGTGCTGTCAAGGTTTAAGTTTTCAAGTGCTGTCAGGGTTTAAGTTGTCAAGTGCTGTCAGGGTTTAAGTTGTCAAGTGCTGTCAGGGTTTAAGTTGTCAAGTGCTGTCAGGGTTTAAGTTGTCAAGTGCTGTCAGGGTTTCAGTTATCAAGTGCTGTCAAGGTTTAAGTTGTAAAGTGCTGTCAGGGTTTAAGTTGTCAAGTGCTGTCAGGGTTTAAGTTGTCAAGTGCTGTCAGGGTTTAAGTTGTCAAGTGCTGTCAGGGTTTCAGTTGTCAAGTGCTGTCAGGGTTTCAGTTATCAAGTGCTGTCAAAGTTTAAGTTGTCAAGTGCTGTCAGGGTTTAAGTTGTCAAGTGCTGTCAGGGTTTAAGTTGTCAAGTGCTGTCAGGGTTTAAGTTGTCAAGTGCTGTCAGGATTTAAGTTGTCAACTGCTGTCAGGGTTTCAGTTTTCAAGTGCTGTCATGGTTTAAGTTGTCAAGTGCTGTCAGGGTTTAAATTGTCAAGTGCTGTCAGGGTTTCAGTTGTCAAGTGCTGTCAAGGTTTAAGTTGTCAAGTGCTGTCAGGGTTCAAGTTTTCAAGTGCTGTCAGGGTTCAAGTTGTCAAGTGCTGTCAGGGTTTAAGTTGTCAAGTGCTGTCAGGGTTTAAGTTAAGTGCGCAGGTTTAGTTGTCAAGTGCTGTCAGGGTTTAAGTTGTCAAGTGCTGTCAGGGTTTAAGTTTTCAAGTACTGTCAGGGTTTAAGTTGTCAAGTGCTGTCAGGGTTTAAGTTGTCAAGTGCTGTCAGGGTTTCAGTTGTCAAGTGCTGTCAAGGTTTAAGTTGTCAAGTGCTGTCAGGGTTTAAGTTTTCAAGTGCTGTCAGAGTTTAAGTTGTCAAGTGCTGTCAGAGTTTAAGTTGTCAAGTGCTGTCAGGGTTTAAGTTGTCAAGTGCTGTCAGGGTTTCAGTTTTCAAGTGCTGTCAAGGTTTAAGTTGTCAAGTGCTGTCAGGGTTTCAGTTTTCAAGTGCTGTCAGGGTTTAAGTTTTCAAGTGCTGTCAGGATTTAAGTTGTCAAGTGGTGTCAAGGTTTCAGTTTTCAAGAGCTGTCAGGGTTTCAGTTTTCAAGAGCTGTCAGGGTTTCAGTTTGCAAGAGCTGTCATGGTTTCAGTTTTCAAGAGCTGTCAGGGTTTCAGTTTTCAAGAGCTGCCAGGGTTTCAGTTTTCAAGAGCTGTCAGGGTTTCAGTTTTCAAGAGCTGTCAGGGTTTCAGTTTTCAAGAGCTGTTATGGTTTCAGTTTTTAATAGTTGTCAGGGTTTCAGTTTTCAAGAGCTGTCATGGTTTCAGTTTTCAAGAGCTGTCAGGGTTTCAGTTTTCAAGAGCTGCCAGGGTTTCAGTTTTCAAGAGCTGTCAGGGCTTCAGTTTTCAAGAGCTGTCAGGGTTTCAGTTTTCAAGAGCTATCAGGGTTTCAGTTTTCAAAAGCTGTCCGGGTTTCAGTTTTCAAGAGCTGTCAGGGTTTCAGTTTTCAAGAACTTTCAGGGTTTCAGTTTTCAAGAACTTTCAGGGTTTCAGTTTTCAAGTGCTGTAAGAGTTTCAGTTTTCAAGAGCTGTCAGGGTTTCAGTTTCCAAGAGCTGTCAGGGTTTCAGTTTTCAAAAGCTGTCCGGGTTTCTTTTTTCAAGAGCTGTCAGGGTTTCAGTTTTCAAGAACTTTCAGGGTTTCAGTTTTCAAGAACTCTCAGGGTTTCAGTTTTCAAGAGCTGTCAGGATTTCAGTTTTCAAGAGCTGTCAGGGTTTCAGCTTTCAAAAACTTTCAGGGTTTCAGTTTTCAAGAGCTGTCAGGGTTTCAGTTTTCAAGAACTTTCAGGGTTTCAGTTTTCAAGAACTTTCAGGGTTTCAGTTTTCAAGAGCTGTCAGGGTTTCAGTTTTCAAGAACTTTCAGGGTTTCAGTTTTCAAGAGCTGTCAGGGTTTCAGTTTTCAAAAGCTGTCAGGGTTTCAGTTTTTAATAGCTGTCAGGGTTTCAGTTTTCAAGAGCTGTCAGGGTTTCAGTTTTAAAAGAGATGTCAGGGTTTAAGTTTTCAAGAGCTGTCAGGGTTTCAGTTTTCAAGAGCTGTCAGGGTTTCAGTTTTCAAGAGCTGTCCGGGTTTCAGTTTTCAAGAGCTGTCCGGGTTTCAGTTTTCAAGAGCTGTCAGGGTTTCAGTTTTCAAGAAATTCAGGGTTTCAGTTTTCAAGAACTTTCAGGGTTTCAGTTTTCAAGTGCTGTCAGGGTTTCAGTTTTCAAGAGTTGTCATTGTTTCAGTTTTCAAGAACTTTCAGGGTTTCAGTTTTCAAGAGCTGTCAGGGTTTCAGTTTTCAAGAGCTGTCAGGGTTTCAGTTATCAAGAACTTTCAGGGTTTTAGTTTTCAAGAGCTGTCAGGGTTTCAGTTTTCAAAAGCTGTCAGGGTTTCAGTTTCTAATAGCTGTCAGGGTTTCAGTTTTCAAGAGCTGTCAGGGTTTCAGTTTTAAAAGAGCTGTCAGGGTTTAAGTTTTCAAGAGCTGTCAGGGTTTCAGTTTTCAAGGGCTGTCAGGTTTTAAGCTTTCAAGAGTTGTCAGAGTTTCAGTTTTCAAGAGCTGTCAGGGTTTCAGTTTTCAAGAGCTGTCAGGGTTTCAGTTTTCAAGAGCTGTCAGGGTTTCAGTTTTCAAGAGCTGTCAGGGTTTCAGTTTTCAAGAGCTGTCAGGGTTTCAGTTTTCAAAAGCTGTCCTGGTTTCAGTTTTCAAGAGCTGTCAGGGTTTCAGTTTTCAAGAACTTTCAGAGTTTCAGTTTTCAAGAACTTTCAGGGTTTCAGTTTTCAAGAGCTGTCAGGGTTTCAGTTTTCAAGAGCTGTCAGGGTTTCAGTTTTCAAGAGCTGTCAGGGTTTCAGTTTTCAAGAATTTTCAGGGTTTCAGTTTTCAAGAACTTTCAGGGTTTCAGTTTTCAATAGCTGTCAGGGTTTAAGTTTTCAAGAGCTGTCAGGGTTTCAGTTTGCAAGAGCTCTCAGGGTTTCAGTTTTCAAGAGCTGTTAGAGTTTCAGTTTTCAAGAACTTTCAGGGTTTCAGTTTTCAAGAGCTGTCAGGGTTTCACTTTTCAAGAGCTGTCAGGGTTTCAGTTTTCAAGAGCTGTCAGGGTTTCAGTTTTCAAGAGCTGTCAGGGTTTCAGTTTTCAAGAGCTGTCAGGGTTTCAGTTTTCAAGAACTTTCAGGGTTTCAGTTTTCAAGAGCTGTCAGGGTTTCAGTTTTCAAGAACTTTCAGGGTTGCAGTTTTCAAGAACTTTCAGGGTTTCAGTTTTCAAGAGCTGTCAGGGTTTCAGTTTTCAAGAACTTTCAGGGTTTCAGTTTTCAAGAACTTTCAGGGTTTCAGTTTTCAAGAACTTTCAGGGTTTCAGTTTTCAAGAACTTTCAGGGTTTCGGTTTTCAAGAGCTGTCAGGGTTTAAGTTGTCAAGTGCTGTCAGCATTCAAGTTTTCAAGTGCTGTCAGGGTTTCAGTTTTCAAGAACTTTCAGGGTTTCAGTTTTCACGTGCTGTCAGGGTTTCAGTTTTCAAAAGCTGTCATGGTTTAAGTTGTCAAATGCTGTCAGGGTTTAAGTTTTCTTTTAAGAACGAAACCATTTTTTATTATTCCGTCTTACATTTTTATTAGGAATAAATGGCTTAGTTCTATTTTCCTATACACTGCCCACCTACCTGGGGGGGGTGTTCCGGGGGTCAACGCCCCCGGTTTTTTTATACCTGTCTCTTGTCGTTAGTTAAACTATATCCTTAAGTAAGTTCTAATCTTTCTTGACATTATTCCACAAAGAACGAAAAGGCACAGTGGACCGAAACGTCGTCATTATTCCATCTATGTTAGTGCACAAAATCTTAAAATAAAATATTTTTCTCATTTCTGCCCCTTTTTACCTTTTTCTCTCCACAGGATTTTCATTCTATCTTGTATTTTTTTCTTGTAAAAATTATAGGATGGGATTGTATAACCTTGATACACTGAAAAAACCTCTTTTCTTTCTAATTTTTAACTTCATTCGACCTCTTAGCTCTGGTTATGAAATCTTTTGTCTTCAAATTACCCTTGTGTGGAGGATCTTGTCTAATTTGCATATCATTATAATCATCAAAGTCTTTGATGTGTTTATCTTCTTTTTATAAGTTATGTTAAATGCAAATATTTGTTTTTAGTGGCATTTATCACTAATGCCTATATGCCACAATATTTCTGTCAGTCTATATGCCACAATATTTCTGTCAACCTATATGCCACAATATTTCTGTCAGCCTATATGCCACAATATTTCTGTCAGCCTATATGCCACAATATTTCTGTCAGCACATATGCCACAATATTTCTGTCAACCTATATCCCACAATATTTCTGTCAGCCTATATGCCACAATATTTCTGTCAGCCTATATGCCACAATATTTCTGTCAGCCTATATGCCACAATATTTCTGTCAGCCTATATGCCACAATATTTCTGTCAGCACATATGCCACAATATTTCTGTCAGCCTATATGCCACAATATTTCTGTCAGCCTATATGCCACAATATTTCTGTCAGCCTATATGCCACAATATTTCTGTCAGCCTATATGCCACAATATTTCTGTCAGCCTATATGCCACAATATTTCTGTCAGCCTATATGCCACAATATTTCTGTCAGCCTATATGCCACAATATTTCTGTCAGCCTATATGCCACAATATTTCTGTCAGCCTATATGCCACAATATTTCTGTCAGCCTATATGCCACAATATTTCTGTCGGCTTATATCTCACAATATTTCTGTCAGCCTATATCCCACAATATTTCTGTCAGCCTATATGTCTCAATATTTCTGTCAGCCTATATCCCACAATATTTCTGTCAGCCTATATGCCACAATATTTCTGTCAGCACATATGCCTCAATATTTCTGTCAGCCTATATGCCACAATATTTCTGTCAGCCTATATGCCACAATATTTCTGTCAGCACATGTGCCACAATATTTCTGTCAGCTTATATCCCACAATATTTCTGTCAGCCTATATCCCACAATATTTCTGTCAGCCTATATGCCACAATATTTCTGTCAGCCTATATGCCACAATATTTCTGTCAGCTTATATCCCACAATATTTCTGTCAGCCTATATCCCACAATATTTCTGTCAGCCTATATGCCTCAATATTTCTGTCAGCCTATATCCCACAATATTTCTGTCAGCCTATATGCCACAATATTTCTGTCAGCCTATATGCCACAATATTTCTGTCAGCCTATATGCCACAATATTTCTGTCAGCCTAAATCCCACAATATTTCTGTCAGCCTATATGCCACAATATTTCTGTCAGCCTATATCCCACAATATTTCTATCAGCCTATATGCCTCAATATTTCTGTCAGCCTATATCCCACAATATTTCTGTCAGCCTATATGCCACAATATTTCTGTCAGCCTATATGCCACAATATTTCTGTCAGCCTATATGCCACAATATTTCTGTCAGCCTATATGCCACAATATTTCTGTCAGCACATATGCCACAATATTTCTGTCAGCTTATATCCCACAATATTTCTGTCAGCCTATATCCCACAATATTTCTGTCAGCACATATGCCTCAATATTTCTGTCAGCCTATATCCCACAATATTTCTGTCAGCCTATATCCCACAATATTTCTGTCAGCACATATGCCTCAATATTTCTGTCAGCACATATGCCTCAATATTTCTGTCAGCCTATATCCCACAATATTTCTGTCAGCCTATATCCCACAATATTTCTGTCAGCCTATATGCCACAATATTTCTGTCAGCCTATATGCCACAATATTTCTGTCAGCCTATATCCCACAATATTTATGTCAGCCTATATCCCACAATATTTCTGTCAGCCTATATCCCACAATATTTCTGTCAGCCTATATCCCACAATATTTCTGTCAGCCTATATCCCACAATATTTCTGTCAGCCTATATCCCACAATATTTCTGTCAGCCTATATCCCACAATATTTCTGTCAGCCTATATCCCACAATATTTCTGTCAGCCTATATCCCACAATATTTCTGTCAGCCTATATCCCACAATATTTCTGTCAGCCTATATCCCACAATATTTCTGTCAACCTATATCCCACAATATTTCTGTCAGCCTATATGCCACAATATTTCTGTCAGCCTATATCCCACAATATTTCTGTCAGCCTATATCCCACAATATTTATGTCAGCCTATATCCCACAATATTTCTGTCAGCCTATATCCCACAATATTTCTGTCAGCCTATATCCCACAATATTTCTGTCAGCCTATATCCCACAATATTTCTGTCAGCCTATATCCCACAATATTTCTGTCAGCCTATATCCCACAATATTTATGTAAGCCTATATCCCACAATATTTCTGTCAGCCTATATCCCACATTATTTCTGTCAGCCTATATGCCACAATATTTCTGTCAGCCTATATCCCACAATATTTCTGTCAGCCTATATCCCACAATATTTCTGTCAGCCTATATCCCACAATATTTCTGTCAGCCTATATCCCACAATATTTCTGTCAGCCTATATGCCACAATATTTCTGTCAGCCTATATCCCACAATATTTCTGTCAGCCTATATCCCACAATATTTCTGTCAGCCTATATCCCACAATATTTCTGTCAGCCTATATCCCACAATATTTCTGTCAGCCTATATGCCACAATATTTCTGTCAGCCTATATCCCACAATATTTCTGTCAGCCTATATCCCACAATATTTCTGTCAGCCTATATGCCACAATATTTCTGTCAGCCTATATCCCACAATATTTCTGTCAGCCTATATCCCACAATATTTCTGTCAGCCTATATCCCACAATATTTCTGTCAGCCTATATCCCACAATATTTCTGTCAGCCTATATCCCACAATATTTCTGTCAGCCTATATCCCACAATATTTATGTAAGCCTATATCCCACAATATTTCTGTCAGCCTATATCCCACAATATTTCTGTCAGCCTATATGCCACAATATTTCTGTCAGCCTATATCCCACAATATTTCTGTCAGCCTATATCCCACAATATTTCTGTCAGCCTATATCCCACAATATTTCTGTCAGCCTATATCCCACAATATTTCTGTCAGCCTATATCCCACAATATTTCTGTCAGCCTATATCCCACAATATTTCTGTCAGCCTATATGCCACAATATTTCTGTCAGCCTATATCCCACAATATTTCTGTCAGCCTATATCCCACAATATTTCTGTCAGCCTATATCCCACAATATTTCTGTCAGCCTATATCCCACAATATTTCTGTCAGCCTATATGCCACAATATTTCTGTCAGCCTATATCCCACAATATTTCTGTCAGCCTATATCCCACAATATTTCTGTCAGCCTATATCCCACAATATTTATGTCAGCCTATATCCCACAATATTTCTGTCAGCCTATATCCCACAATATTTATGTCAGCCTATATCCCACAATATTTATGTCAGCCTATATCCCACAATATTTCTGTCAGCCTATATCCCACAATATTTCTGTCAGCCTATATCCCAC
>NC_069417.1:17389451-17411951 GCF_026875155.1 Cherax quadricarinatus | reverse complement strand
GTTGACAGAAGCTTGGATCATTCCCTCTCAGTGTTGACAGAAGCTTGGATCATTCCCTCTCAGTGTTGACAGAAGCTTGGATCATTCCCTCTCAGTGTTGACAGAAACTTGGATCATTCCCTCTCAGTGTTGACAGAGCTTGGATCATTCCCTCTCAGTGTTGACAGAAGCTTGGATCATTCCCTCTCAGTGTTGACAGAAGCTTGGATCATTCCCTCTCAGTGTTGACAGAAGCTTGGATCATTCCCTCTCAGTGTTGACAGAAGCTTGGATCATTCCCTCTCAGTGTTGACAGAAGCTTGGATCATTCCCTCTCAGTGTTGACAGAAGCTTGGATCATTCCCTCTCAGTGTTGACAGAAACTTGGATCATTCCCTCTCAGTGTTGACAGAAGCTTGGATCATTCCCTCTCAGTGTTGACAGAAGCTTAGATCATTCCTCTCAGTGTTGACAGAAGCTTGGATCATTCCCTCTCAGTGTTGACAGAAACTTGGATCATTCCCTCTCAGTGTTGACAGAAGCTTGGATCATTCCCTCTCAGTGTTGACAGAAGCTTGGATCATTCCCTCTCAGTGTTGACAGAAGCTTGGATCATTCCCTCTCAGTGTTGACAGAAGCTTGGATCATTCCCTCTCAGTGTTGACAGAAACTTGGATCATTCCCTCTCAGTGTTGACAGAAGCTTGGATCATTCCCTCTCAGTGTTGACAGAAGCTTGGATCATTCCCTCTCAGTGTTGACAGAAGCTTGGATCATTCCCTCTCAGTGTTGACAGAAGCTTGGATCATTCCCTCTCAGTGTTGACAGAAGCTTGGATCATTCCCTCTCAGTGTTGACAGAAACTTGGATCATTCCCTCTCAGTGTTGACAGAAGCTTGGATCATTCCCTCTCAGTGTTGACAGAAGCTTGGATCATTCCCTCTCAGTGTTGACAGAAGCTTGGATCATTCCCTCTCAGTGTTGACAGAAACTTGGATCATTCCCTCTCAGTGTTGACAGAAGCTTGGATCATTCCCTCTCAGTGTTGACAGAAGCTTGGATCATTCCCTCTCAGTGTTGACAGAAGCTTGGATCATTCCCTCTCAGTGTTGACAGAAGCTTGGATCATTCCCTCTCAGTGTTGACAGAAGCTTGGATCATTCCCTCTCAGTGTTGACAGAAGCTTAGATCATTCCCTCTCAGTGTTGACAGAAGCTTGGATCATTCCCTCTCAGTGTTGACAGAAACTTGGATCATTCCCTCTCAGTGTTGACAGAAGCTTGGATCATTCCCTCTCAGTGTTGACAGAAGCTTGGATCATTCCCTCTCAGTGTTGACAGAAGCTTGGATCATTCCCTCTCAGTGTTGACAGAAGCTTGGATCATTCCCTCTCAGTGTTGACAGAAGCTTGGATCATTCCCTCTCAGTGTTGACAGAAACTTGGATCATTCCCTCTCAGTGTTGACAGAAGCTTGGATCATTCCCTCTCAGTGTTGACAGAAGCTTGGATCATTCCCTCTCAGTGTTGACAGAAGCTTGGATCATTCCCTCTCAGTGTTGACAGAAGCTTGGATCATTCCCTCTCAGTGTTGACAGAAGCTTGGATCATTCCCTCTCAGTGTTGACAGAAACTTGGATCATTCCCTCTCAGTGTTGACAGAAGCTTGGATCATTCCCTCTCAGTGTTGACAGAAGCTTGGATCATTCCCTCTCAGTGTTGACAGAAGCTTGGATCATTCCCTCTCAGTGTTGACAGAAACTTGGATCATTCCCTCTCAGTGTTGACAGAAGCTTGGATCATTCCCTCTCAGTGTTGACAGAAGCTTGGATCATTCCCTCTCAGTGTTGACAGAAGCTTGGATCATTCCCTCTCAGTGTTGACAGAAGCTTGGATCATTCCCTCTCAGTGTTGACAGAAGCTTGGATCATTCCCTCTCAGTGTTGACAGAAACTTGGATCATTCCCTCTCAGTGTTGACAGAAGCTTGGATCATTCCCTCTCAGTGTTGACAGAAGCTTGGATCATTCCCTCTCAGTGTTGACAGAAGCTTGGATCATTCCCTCTCAGTGTTGACAGAAACTTGGATCATTCCCTCTCAGTGTTGACAGAAGCTTGGATCATTCCCTCTCAGTGTCGACAGAAGCTTGGATCATTCCCTCTCAGTGCTGACAGAAGCTTGGATCATTCCCTCTCAGTGTTGACAGAAGCTTGGATCATTCCCTCTCAGTGTTGACAGAAGCTTGGATCATTCCCTCTCAGTGTTGACAGAAGCTTGGATCACTCCCTCTCAGTGTTGACAGAAGCTTGGATCATCCCCTCTCAGTGTTGACAGAGCTTGTATCATTCCCTCTCAGTGTTGACAGAGCTTGGATCATTCCCTCTCAGTGTTGACAGAAGCTTGGATCATTCCCTCTCAGTGTTGACAGAAGCTTGGATCATTCCCTCTCAGTGTTGACAGAAGCTTGGATCATTCCCTCTCAGTGTTGACAGAAGCTTGGATCATTCCCTCTCAGTGTTGACAGAAACTTGGATCATTCCCTCTCAGTGTTGACAGAAACTTGGATCATTCCCTCTCAGTGTTGACAGAAGCTTGGATCATTCCCTCTCAGTGTTGACAGAGCTTGGATCATTCCCTCTCAGTGTTGACAGAAGCTTGGATCATTCCCTCTCAGTGTTGACAGAAACTTGGATCATTCCCTCTCAGTGTTGACAGAAACTTGGATCATTCCCTCTCAGTGTTGACAGAAGCTTGGATCATTCCCTCTCAGTGTTGACAGAAGCTTGGATCATTCCCTCTCAGTGTTGACAGAAGCTTGGATCATTCCCTCTCAGTGTTGACAGAAGCTTGGATCATTCCTCTCAGTGTTGACAGAAACTTGGATCATTCCCTCTCAGTGTTGACAGAAACTTGGATCATTCCCTCTCAGTGTTGACAGAAGCTTGGATCATTCCCTCTCAGTGTTGACAGAGCTTGGATCATTCCCTCTCAGTGTTGACAGAAGCTTAGATCATTCCCTCTCAGTGTTGACAGAAGCTTGGATCATTCCTTCTCAGTGTTGACAGAAACTTGGATCATTCCCTCTCAGTGTTGACAGAAGCTTGAATCATTCCCTCTCAGTGTTGACAGAAGCTTGGATCATTCCCTCTCAGTGTTGACAGAAGCTTGGATTACTCCCTCTCAGTGTTGACAGAAGCTTGGATCATTCCCTCTCAATGTTGACAGAAGGTTGGATCATTCCCTCTCAGTGTTGACAGAAACTTTGTTCATTCCCTCTCAGTGTTGACAGAAGCTTGGATCATTCCCTCTCAGTGTTGACAGAAGCTTGGATCATTCCCTCTCAGTGTTGACAGAAGCTTGGATCATCCCCTCTCAGTATTGACAGAAGCTTAGATCATCCCCTCTCAGTGCTGACAGATGCTTGGATGCCCTTCTCAGTGCTAACAGATGCTTGGATCATTCCCTCACAGTGTTGACAGTCGCTTGGATCCCCCCCCCTCTCAGTTTTGACACATTCCTAACCCCCTCCTCTCAGTGATGAAAAATGCCGAGAATTCCCCTCCCCCCTCACATCCTTAGTGTTGACAGATGCATGGATCCCCTTCCCTCTTCCAGTGATGACAAATGCCTAAAAACGTTCCCCTCCTCATTGACAGAGGCATGGGCACTCCCTCTCAGTACTCAGAGATGTATTGACCTCATCTTCTCAGTGACAACAAATGCCTGGGCCATCCCTAAGTACACTACATCTGTGCCTAACATGTGCGTGAGTCTAACATTTGCGTGAGCTCAGTAACGCGTAGTGGGTCTTGCAGTGACGTCTACGTGATTCTGCTGGTGTTTCTTCCTTATACCACCAAACGCTTCTCACTGATTCAATGGCTTTTCCTTACGGACCACTGGCGGCAACAGCCCTGTTGATCAGAAAGTAAACAACGTGGTCTCAGGTCAGTGTTGCAAGACTACACAGGCCCTCCAGAATGACCACACAAATTACATCCACTAGGAGACCAGTTCCTGGCCACACAACACATAACACAGCCTCAAAAAACAAAATCGTGCATAATATCATGTTCGAGAAAACAGATGGGCATTAAAATGTCAAAAAAATAATATTAAAACAACACTTTTAACCACAAAAGCTTATTGACGTCGAAAGGTCCTTTGAGAATACAGCAAAAAGATACTTACATGTTAAACCTGAATCAGAGAACACCCACATGTTACCTCATAAGGAGCCTTTCGATTTTCCAGCACTAAACATGTTGGAAGAAAAAGCTTTCTGGCCATCGCGTAAATCGTGCTACACCTGCAGCCACCCGACCACCTCGCCTAAAACGTGCGAAGGGATCGTAAAGAACTCAACGGAGAGTGAAGTCTTCATGTTAGTCGTTGCCTGAACCTCCACAACAGCTGTTGCCAGAGCGGCCATGCTAAATGTTGCCATGAGGACGACTTTATGGGGAGCAGTGGTGGAAAGCAGATACCTATCTCTGGTTTGAAGAGGTAGAGCTGCCCTGGAGAAGCTCTACCATGTTGTATATTCCTGTGTTAGATACTGATGAAGCACGATTAGGCTTATTCTCTAGGAATTTATTAATTTACTCTCATTTTTTTTTGTATTCGCCTCAAATATCTTCCTACCACTTCATTACTATTAATACCACTGCTGCTACATTCAGTTACTACTACTACTGCTACTACTTCTACTGTTAACTACGAGACAGGGTCCAGCTCTGGCGAACTCGATGACCTTCCTCAGGGTCTCTTGCGCTGTTAGTGAACGCCATTCCCTCACATCAGTTTTTTTCCCCCCAAGTTCAAAATTATTTTTTATTTTCCAAGATTTAAGAAGGCTTGATATTTTTTTTTCACAATTACCTAAAAAAATAATTATGTCAGTGAAATTTAGGTAGTGTAGTCCTTAGAGTTTTATACTTTCGACTCTATTCTCAACCTTATTCCATTTGTGCATAAGGTTCATTTTACAAATTCAGTGAAGTGTATCTACAAAGGTATATTCAGTGTACACAAGTTTGGAACTTATTACTAGACAAGAAAACCTTATTTACTTGTACACATAAATGGTGTAGCTCCTGGTCCCCAAGGGTAAGCATGCAGGTGACCTGACTGCTGGGATGGATCTTAAGTTGTAGCTCCTGACTTCGCTAATGGATGGTAAACTGACTGTCTTTACCAATGGATGGTAGACTGTCTGTCTTTACCAATGGATGGTAAACTGTCTGTCTTTACCAATGGATGGTAGACTGTCTGTCTTTACCAATGGATGGTAAACTGTCTGTCTTTACCAATGGATGGTAGACTGTCTGTCTTTACCAATGGATGGTAAACTGTCTGTCTTTACCAATGGATGGTAGACTGACTGTCTTTACCAATGGATGGTAAACTGTCTGACTTCGCTAATAGATGGTAAACTATTTCACTTCGCAAGTAAAACTTTCTGTAAGATTCCTTTTAATAATAACACATAATTCGTGGGAATGTATCGTCTAATTCAGTTTCTGATTTTAGCAAGAATGCAACCCAACTGAACAATATAATAACTACATCTAAAATTAAGACACATGTGCAACATCTGGGTATCTTTATTGTAGACGTTTCGCCACTGGATGGCGAAACGTCTACAATAAAGATACCCAGATGTTGCACATGTGTCTTGTCGGTATTATATACCATTCTTGCACAATAACTACATCTAAATTACATGTATCTCTGAGTGTTCTTCGCCACTCCATGAGCCCATCAGCTAATAATCCCACATCTGTTTTCAAATGTAACATTAAATAATCACCCACTCTTACATTTTTCCAACTAAAAAACTCTCTGTACATGTTTGTAATCTTCCTGGGTTAATCTCACCTCTTAAGGAATTTCTCCTTAGGTGGCATCTGTTCTGCCCCAAATTATCAACGTAGTTATAGCATATAATTGGCTTACCTTTACATAAGAAACGTAACGTATAATTAGGAGCTTCCTTACGTAAACTATGTATTAACCTCACAAATGTCTCGGGCTTAATATGATGGTTTGTTAAACCAGAAAGAGACCTGTTCAGTAAACCCAGAGAATCTTCAAAACCAGAAACAAACCTGTTCAATAAACCCAGAGAATCTTCAAAACCAGAAACAAACCTGTTCAATAAACCCAGAGAATCTTCAAAACCAGAAAGAGACCTGTTCAATAAACCCAGAGAATCTTCAAAACCAGAAACAAACCTGTTCAATAAACCCAGAGAATCTTCAAAACCAGAAACAAACCTGTTCAATAAACCCAGAGAATCTTCAAAACCAGAAACAAACCTGTTCAATAAACCCAGAGAATCTTCAAAACCAGAAACAAACCTGTTCAATAAACCCAGAGAATCTTCAAAACCAGAAACAAACCTGTTCAATAAACCCAGAGAATCTTCAAAACTAACATTACCGATGTTCATTCTCAAGAATGTGAATACTTGCTATGAATTTCATATTTGGAAACAGTTAATTCTTTTTAAAATAAATCCTACATCAAAGGAGATATTAAAACAGGAGAACAATTCCTTATCTCTTTTATCCTTGCACTGCAAACTGCAGCGAATACAATGTGCACCAGCATAATTATTGGATAGCAAAGAGTCATTTCTGAAAAAATGTTATACATTTGGGTTAAGATAGAGTAATTTATTCATTTATTAAGCCAAAATTACTGGTTAACCAACTTCTTTATCTCAGGTTCCAAATTCTCGAGACTGGCAAAAAAAAAAAAATCGTATTTTGGTATAAAGGTTTAAACCTCAGTAGGAGGATAATGTTGCATACAGACACAGATTCTTACAAGTTTATCTGGAGTTTACCTGGAGAGGGTTTCGGGGGTCAACGCCCCAGTGGTTCGGCCTGAGACCAGGACTCATGGTGGATCAGGGTCTGAATAACCAGGCTGCTACTGCCGGCCGCACGCAAACTAACGTACGAACCGCAGTCCGGTTGGTCAGGTACTGACTTTAGGTACCTGAAGCGGGAACCACAGGTGATATATATATATAATATATATATATATATATATATATAATATATATATATATATATATTATATATATATATATATATATATATATATATATATATATATATATATATATATATATATATATATATATTATTTCTGTGCTCTAGAGATCCAGTGAATTATAAAAGCAGGAGAGTTAGAAATATTAAAATCCCAAAATATCACTACAGCAAAGGGAATCCCATCCCATTGCATGTCTCTGTTAACTCATGCTTCTATAAAAATGTTTTTTCTAATCCAGATAAGGAAATTTTGGAGTGTAAATCAATAAAGGAGTTTGTCTTTGATGATAAATGGTACCTCTTAGATACCAATGTTTCCTGGGTATACAGGTACCCTGATATACCCCCTAGAACACAGAAGACGGAACTGGGACAATATTCACACTGACATAAAAATAATATGATAAGATACGAAATTTTGTATATACCTAAATAATGAAGAATAAAAAAAGTTGAAATTATACATTAATGTTCACTAAACATTCTCATAATGTTACCTCTTCGATGTTTTTACTTCTAGTAAAATATTAATTGTATATCTGAGATGTATAAGATGTACGTATTCTTCAAACTGATCATTAATGCATAAAATACAATGTTAATAAAAGATTGTAAATTTTGTGATGTGTTAATTACCATGTTTATTACAATAAAGTTAACTTGTGTTTGAATATCTAAATATTATTTATGTGGTTAGACTCTTTGAAACGGGAACCAGGAGCTACACCTGAGGATCCATCCCAGCAGTCATGTCATCACTGGGGACCAGGAGCTACACCTTAAGATCCATTCCAGCAGTCAGGTCATCACTGGGGACCAGGAGCTACACCTGAGGATCCATCCCAGCAGTCAGGTCATCACTGGGGACCAGGAGCTACACCTGAGGATCCATCCCAGCAGTCAGGTCATCACTGGGGACCAGGAGCTACACCTGAGGATCCATCCCAGCAGTCAGGTCATCACTAGGGACCAGGAGCTACACCTGAGGATCCATCCCAGCAGTCAGGTCATCACTGGGGACCAGGAGCTACACCTGAGGATCCATCCCAGCAGTCATGTCATCACTGGGGACCAGGAGCTACACCTGAGGATCCATCCCAGCAGTCAGGTCATCACTGGGGACCAGGAGCTACACCTGAGGATCCATCCCAGCAGTCAGGTCACCACTGGGGACCAGGAGCTACACCTGAGGATCCATCCCAGCAGTCAGGTCACCACTGGGGACCAGGAGCTACACCTTAAGATCCATTCCAGCAGTCAGGTCATCACTGGGGAACAGGAGCTACACCTTACGATCCATCCCAGCAGTCAGGTCATCACTGGGGACCAGGAACTACACCTTATGATCCATCACATCAGTCAGGTCACCACTGGGGACCAGGAGTTACACCTTAAGATCCATCCCAGCAGTCAGGTCATCACTGGGGACCAGGAACTACACCTTAAGATTCATCTCAGCAGTCAGGTTACCACTGGGGACCAGGAGTTACACCTTAAGATCCATCCCAGCAGCCAGGTTACCACTGAGGACCAGGAGTTACACCTTAAGATCCATCCCAGCAGTCAGGTCACCACTGGGGACCAGGAGCTACACCTTAGGATCCATCCCAGTAGTCAGGTCACCACTGGGAACCAGGAGCTACACTAGAGGATCCATCCCAGAAGTCAGGTCACCACTGCGGACCAGGAACTACACCTTAAAATCCATCCCAGCAGTCAGGTCACCGCTGGGGACCAGGAGCTACACCTTAGGATCCATCCCAGCAGTCAGGTCACCACTGGGGACCAGAAACTACACCTTAAGATCGATCCCAGCAGTCAGGTCACCACTGAGGACCAGGAACTACACCTTAAGATCCATCTCAGCAGCCAGGTCACCACTGGGAACCAGGAGCTACACCTTAGGATCCATCCCAGCAGTCAGGTCACCACTGGGGACCAGAAACTACACTTTAAGATCGATCCCAGCAGTCAGGTCACCACTGAGGACCAGGAACTACACCTTAAGATCCATCCCAGCAGTCAGGTCACCACTGAATACCAGGAACTACACCTTAAAATCCATCCCAGCAGTCAGGTCACCACTGAGGACCAGGAACTACACCTTAAGATCCATCCCAGCAGCCAGGTCACCACTGGGGACCAGGAACTACACCTTAAAATCCATCCCAGCAGACAGGTCACCACTGGGGACCAGGAACTACACCTTAAGATCCATCCCAGCAGCCAGGTCACCACTGAGGACCAGGAACTACACCTTAAGATTCATCCCAGCAGTCAGGTCACCACTGAGGACCAGGAACTACACCTTAAGATCCATCCCAGCAGCCAGGTCACCACTGAGGACCAGGAACTACACCTTAAGATTCATCCCAGCAGTCAGGTCACCACTGAGGACCAGGAACTACACCTTAAGATTCATCCCAGCAGCCAGGTCACCACTGAGGACCAGGAACTACACTTAAGATCCATCCCAGCAGACAAGTCACCACTGGGGACCAGGAACTACACCTTAAGATCCATCCCAGCAGCCAGGTCACCACTGGGGACCAGGAACTACACCTTAAGATCCATCCCAGCAGACAGGTCACCACTGGGAACCAAGAACTACACCTTAAGATCCATCCCAGCAGTCAGGTCACCACTGAGGACCAGGAACTACACCTTAAGATCCATCCCAGCAGCCAGGTCACCACTGAGGACCAGGAACTACACCTTAAGATCCATCCCTTGACCATACCTGTGGAAATACGTCACTGAATTGGTAAAATAAACCTTATGTACAAATGGAATAAGGTTTTACTCTGACTTAATATGCGTTTGATGCGATGAATATACTTCTGATACACTGAACTAGCATAATGAACTTTATTTACAAGTGGAATAAGGTTTAGAATAGAGTTGAGAGTATAAAACTCTAAGGACAACAATTCCTGAATTTCATTGACATGTATTTGACACATATTTGTACGTAATTATGAAAAACAAATAAAATTTTCACTTTTACGAAAAAACAGGGAAAATCGGGGAAAATGAACTTTAATCCGAGGAAATGGAGTTCACCCTAGTGTGATAGACCCTGTGTGGGGGGCTATAAAGTTCAATATATCATGATTCATTATAGTGGGATTCTCTCTACTACTGCTACTATTGCTACTACTACTACTACTACTACTACTACTACTACTACTACTACTACTACTACTACTACTACTACTACTACTACTACTACTACTACTTCTGCTACTACTACTACTACTGCCACTACTACTACTACTACTACTACTACTACTACTTCTACTACTACTACTACTACTACTGCTGCTGCTGCTGCTGCTACATTGTCTTCAGGCCTTCTCTACTTTTCTCGCCCCACATGTGACTTGACAATGGCCCAATACTGATTGGAAAGTTGTTATAAGGTTCCGTCTCTCTTGCTTGTAGATGGTAAATAATAATAATAATAATAATAATAATAATATAATAATAATAATAATTATTATTATTATTATATAATAATTATAATAATAATAATAATAATAAATAATAATAATAATAATAATAATAATAATAATAATAATTATTATTATTATTGTTTTATTATTATTATTATTATTATTATTTATTATTATTTATGTCAAGCAACACACGTGTGGGATCGTCCCACTGTAAAGAATAAGAACATAAGAACATAAGAACGAAGGAACACTGCAGAAGGCCTACTGGCCCATGCGAGGCAGGTCCAAGTCTCCTACCGGCTTAAGCCAATGCACCCAACCTAGTCAGGTCAGGTCACATTGACTTAAGGGAGGAACACGGCAACCGACCTGGTAGCACAAGCTATCAGGTCTAACTCACACCCACCCACATCCACTCATGTATTTATCCAACCTATTTTTAAAGCTACACAACGTTCTGGCCTCTATAACGGTACTTGGGAGTTTGTTCCACTCATCCACAACTCTATTACCAAACCAGTACTTTCCTATATCCTTCCTGAATCTGAATTTTTCCAACTTAAAACCATTGCTGCGAGTCCTGTCTAGGCTAGATATTTTCAGCACACTATTTACATCCCCTTTATTTATTCCTGTCTTCCATTTATACACCTCAATCATATCCCCCCTAATTCTACGTCTTTCTAGAGAGTGCAGTTTCAGGGCCCTTAGTCTATCCTCATAGGGAAGGTTTCTGATACATGGGATCAACTTTGTCATCCTCCTTTGTACATTTTCCAGAGAATTTATATCCATTCTGTAATACGGTGACCAAAACTGTGCAGCATAATCTAAATGAGGCCTAACCAAGGATGTATAGAGTTGAAGAACAACCTGAGGACTCCTATTATTTATGCTTCTTGATATGAAGCCAAGGATTCTATTAGCTTTATTGCGAACACTTATGCACTGTTGTCTTGGTTTCAGATTACTGCTAACCAGAACTCCTAAATCTTTTTCGCAATCCGTAATATTAAGATCTACATTATTTAGTTTATATGTGGCATGGTTATTGTCCTGTCCAACATTTAGAACTTTGCATTTGTCTATATTAAACTGCATCTGCCACTTCTCCGACCACTGCATCAGTCTATTCAAATCTTCCTGGAGTGCTCGAATGTCCTCGTCAGAATGAATTCGACGGCCTATTTTGGTGTCATCGGCAAACTTGCCGATGTCGCTCTTTATGCCCTCATCTATGTCGTTTATGTAGATTGTGAACAGCAGGGGGCCCAACACTGACCCCTGTGGAACACCGCTCGTGACACTTCCCCACTCTGATTTCTCCCCATTTATGCAAACTCTCTGCTGCCTATTTGTCAACCATGCCTCTATCCAGGAAAAAATTTCTCCTCCTATTCCATGTGCTTTAATTTTCCTCAACAGTCTCTGATGTGGGACCCTGTCAAAGCCTTACTGAAGTCCATATACACAATATCATATTCATTACCATGATCTACCTCCTCAAATACCTTAGTGAAAAAAGTTAATAAATTCGTAAGGCAGGAACGCCTCTTTGTAAAACCATGCTGAGATTCGTTGATTAATTTATGCTTTTCAAGGTGGCTACGAACTGCCTCGGCAATTATTGATTCCATAAATTTTCCCACTATGGAGGTCAGGCTTATTGGTCTATAGTTCGAAGCTAAGGACCTGTCACCTGTTTTGAAAATAGGTCCTTAGCTTCGAACTATAGACCAATAAGCCTGACCTCCATAGTGGGAAAATTTATGGTATCAATAATTGCCGAGGCAGATCGTCTATCGACTAATAGATAGACTAACATTTAAACAATTCTATTAGACTGATCAATTCTCTCAGGGACTGACGACTTTTCCTTTTTTAATCAGTGATAAGGGACTGATCACCGTAAACATTACCCCTTCCACTTCTTCCACTGTCTCCACTGTTAAAACCACATCTATATACCACTGCACAAGCCTGCTGCGCAGACGAAACCTTTCGGTAATAAGAATGCAAAGGTGATGCGTATGTGTCGTGTTCATACATGACTCTGACACGCAGACTTTCCGCCTCACTAGCCAGGGTACAGATGACCAGCAGCAGACAGCGGTAAAAGCTAGGAGCAGACATTTAAATACCTCACATCTTAATTATGCCTAAGAGAAAGACTGAATACGTTTTCATAGAGCTAAATATAAAAGAAATAGGGAGAGAGAGAGAGAGAGAGAGAGAGAGAGAGAGAGAGATAGAGAGAGAGAGAGAGAGAGAGAGAGAGAGAGAGAGAGAGAGAGAGAGAGAGAGAGAGACAGACAGAGACAGAGAGAGAGAGAGGGCCACACAAGGGTGCAGGCGTGGGACATACCTCACCTTCAAACACACTCTGATAAGCTCTCATGGCGCACACTTTATGCACTTTCCTTATGCTGATCAGCGACACAGCTTGATACACAGTCACAACGACTTTATATATATAAGAAAAAATGTAATTATAATCGGCCAGGGAGTTAGGAATGACTGTAACTTAATCCCCCAGGACGTGAGCAGCATACTGATACAACCCTACCCTCTGACTCAGTGTGCAACCCACACACACACACACACACACACACACACACACTAACATACACTCACAAACACACACAATCCAATCAGACGAGGACAAGGCAGAACTACAAAGAGATCTGGACAGGCTGCAGGCCTGGTCCAGAAACTGGCTCCTAGAGTTCAACCCCACCAAGTGCAAAGTCATGTAGATTGGGGAAGGGCAAAGAAGACCGCAGACGGAGTACATTCTAGGGGGCCAGAGACTACAAACCTCACTCAAGGAAAAAAGATCTTGGGGTGAGTATAACACCAGGCACATCTCCTGAAGCGCACATCAACCAAATAACTGCTGCAGCATATGGGCGCCTGGCAAACCTCAGAACAGCATTCCGACATCTTAATAAGGAATCGTTCAGGACCCTGTACACCGTGTACATTAGGCCCATATTGGAGTATGCGGCACCAGTTTGGAACCCACACCTAGCCAAGCACGTAAAGAAACTAGAGAAAGTGCAAAGGTTTGCAACAAAACTAGTCCCAGAGCTAAGGGGTATGTCCTACGAGTAGAGGTTAAGGGAAATCGACCTGACGACACTGGAGGACAGGAGAGATAGGAGGGACATGATAACGACATACAAAATACTGAGAGGAATTGACAAGGTGGACAAAGACAGGATGTTCCAGAGATTGGACACAGTAACAAGGGGACACAGTTGGAAGCTGAAGACACAGATGAATCACAGGGATGTTAGGAAGTATTTCTTCAGTCACAGAGTAGTAAGGAAGTGGAATAGTTTGGGAAGCGATGTAGTGGAGGCAGGATCCATACATAGCTTTAAGCAGAGGTATGATAAACCTCACGGTTCAGGGAGAGCGACCTAGTAGCGACCAGTGAAGAGGCGGGGCCAGGAGCTTGGACTCGACCCCTGCAGCCACAACTAGATGAGTACACACACACACACACACACACACACACACACACACACACACACACACACACACACACTCACACACACACACACACACACACACACACACACACACACACACACGCACATGCACGCATATACAACAGGCCTAGTGTCTAGTCATGTGCGTAGGACAAAATGGTAACTAACTAACATACACACAACTGAGGAGGAGGTGAAGAAGCTGCTAAGTGACCCTGAGACCTCAAAGGCGATGGGACCGGACAACATCTCCCCGGGGTCCTTAGAAAGGGAGCAGATGCGTTGTGTGTGCCACTAACCACAATCTTCAACACATCTCATGAAACTGGGCAACTACATGAGGTATGGAAGACGGCAAATGTAGTTCCCAGTTTTAAAAAAGGAGACAGAAAAGATGCAATAAACTATAGACCAGTGTCACTGACGTGTATAGTATGCAGAGTCATGGAGAAGATTATCAGGAGGAGAGTGGTGGAGCACCTGGAACTGAACAAGATTATAAACGACAAACAGCACGGATTCATTGAAGGAAAATCCTGTGTCACAAACCTTCTGTAGTTTTATTACAAAGTAACAGAAGTAAGACACGAGTGAGAGGGGTGGGTTGATTGCATTTTCTTGGACTGCAAGAAGGCCTTCGACACAGTTCCTGACAAGAGATTAGTGCAGAAGCTGGAGGGTCAGGCGCATATAACAGGAAGGGCACTGCAATGGATCAGAGAATACCTGACAGGGAGGCAACAACGAGTCATGGTACATGATGAGGTATCACAGTGGGCGCCTGTGACGAGCGGAGTCCCACAGGGGTCAGTCCTAGGACCAATACTATTTTTGGTATACGTGAATGACATGATGGAGGGGATAGACTCTGAAATATCCCCGTTTGCTGATGATGTGAGGTTAATGAGGAGAATTAAATCAGATGAGGATCAGACAGGACTTCAAAGAGACCTGGACAGGATGGGCACTTGATCCAGCAAATGGCTTCTCGAATTTAACCCCGCCAAATGCAAAGTCATGAAGATCGGGGAAGGGAAAATAAGACCGCAGACAGAGTATAGGCTAGGTGGCCAAAGACTGCAAACCTCGCTCAAGGACAAAGATCTTGGGGTGAGTATAACACCGAGCATGTCTCCGGAAGCACACATCAACCAGATAATTGCTGCAGCATATGGGCGCCTGGCAAACCTGAGAATAGCGTTCCGATACCTTAGTAAGGAATCCTTCAAGACACTGTACACAGTGTACGTCAGGCCCATACTGGAGTATGCAACACCAGTTTGGAATCCTCACCTGGTCAAGCACGTCAAGAAATTACAGAAGGTGTAAAGGTTTGGGACAAGGTTAGTTCCAGAGCTAAGTGGAATGTCCTACGAAGAAAGGTTAAGGGAAATCGGCCTGACGACACTGGAGGACAGGAGGGTCAGGGGAGACATGATAACGACATACAAAATACTCCGTCTAATAGACAAGGTGGACAGAGACAGGATGTTCCAGAGAGGGGACTCAGAAACAATGGGTCACACTTGGAAGTTGAAGACTCAGATGAGTCAAAGAGTTGTTAGGAAGTATTTCTTTAGCCACAGAGTTATTAAGAAGTGGAATAGTCTAGCAAGTGATGTAGTGGAGGCAGGAACCATACACAGCTTTCAGACGAGGCATGATAAAGCTCATGGAGCAGGGAGAGGACCTAGTAGCGATCATTGAAGCGGTGGGGCTAGGAGGTGAGTCTCAACCCTTGCAACCACAATTAGGCGAGTACACGAAACAGGCCAAGTGTCTATCAACAAGTGCCTTTGACAACTAGTAACTACGACTGCACACACACAAAGATGAGCCAAACTGCTGCCAGAAAGTATTTTTTCAGCCTCAGAATGAACGGAAAGGTGAATTAACTTACACTATGATACAGTAGAGGCAGGCTTCATACATAGTTTCAAAAATGGGTATGACAAGACCCTAGAGGCTAGAAGGAAGTACCACCGACAGAAGCAGCAAGAGGCTGGGCCGGGAACTGTCACTCGACCATAAATAGTTGAGTACACTCACCTCCACTCACCCACGCCCACGCTTATTAACACCCACGCCCACACACACACACACACACACACACACACACATGCATGCCGTGGGTGTGAAGGGATATCTACCATTGTAGCTTGGAGGAAGGACATCTCTCCCAGTTGATAGTGAAAAGAATAGCGAAGTGAACTGTATATAGTGAAGGGAATAGAGCAATATACTGTTAAAGGAATAGTGTGGTGAAGAACATATACCTAAGGGTACAGAGCACTATGTAGGGAAGGGAGTAGTGTTGTGCAGTGAAGGGCTTGGATCATTACATAGTGTATGGGGTGGACGGCTATATGTGCAAGGTTGGTCATAGATTACGTAAACTGAACAAAATTGCGAAGGTTTAAGGGAAAAATGATTTGCATTTGGAGATGGAATATTGTCAAAACATCAGTGTAAATGTCTTACAGTATAATTAAAGTCATTGGATCAAGTATTTATGGACAGTATGATAAAACTGAATGATTTTCGTCCCGAAGGGCGAGTGTAGTATCGGATATCCACATCCGCATCCGCATCCGTGGAACATCCGCACAATTTTTTACATCCGCATCCGCAAAATAAGTAAGACCTCCTCATACACATCCGCATCCGCGGATATCTAAATTTTCACATCCGATACATCTCTGGAGTGTACCGGGCAGTGTCACTCCTCTTCTGTGTGAACATTCCACAAGACGAGCAAAATATTTGATTTACACGGTTGAATTTACAAACTAAGAGTTGTTATCCTACCTCAGCTTATTTACATACTAAGATTAAAGATTAAAGACTGGACACGACGAACATATTGCTACTCTTGTAGCAACAAAACAAGAGAATCAACCCCTACAACCACAAATTGGCGAACACACACACAGACACGGACACACAGATACACAGACACACACACACACACACACACACACACACACACACACACACACACACACACACACACACACACACACACACAACACACACACACACACGCAGATGGAACACAGCAACAAGAGGTCACAGTTGAAAGTTGAAGATTCAGACGAACCACAGGGATGTTAAGAAGTATTTCTTCAGTCACAGAGTTGTCAGGAAGTGGAATAGCCTGGGTACTGATGTAGTGGAGGCAGGATCCATACGTAGCTTTAAGAAGAGGTATGATTAAGCTCATGGAGCGGGAAGAGTAACCGAATAGCGGCCAGTGAAGAGGCGGGGCCAGCAGCTGTGACTAGACCCCAGCAACCACAACTAAGTGAGTACACACACACACGTAGCGGCCAGTGAAGAGACATATCCAGGAGCTGTGACTTGACCCCTGCAACCACAATATTATGAGTACAAGTTACCAGTATCACTTAGCTAACTTGGTGGTACTCAGCTAGGTGTGTAGAAGGCTGAAAGTGAAGAACCGAATATAGCACCCAAGTGTCCGCCCTACATACATCAGGAGTATTATCCACACCTCGTCGAAGCCACACACACAGTGCCACCCTCAGCACCAGACTGCCATTATCTCGCGATTTATTATTTACAAATATATATGGTATGCGGGTAAGCAAGTCTTGATATGTTTATACCATCAAGTGGAACCAGTAATATATTATTTCCAGATTTGTTGGTATGTGAATGTTAGAAAAAGCATTCATAAATTTTGTTGCCATACTTATCTAAACAATAATATTTTTTAGGGCGTTTTTTGACTTTCAGTTGTTATGGCATACATGTTTTGCCATTTATTTACGTTGTGTACTCTCATGTATATACTATGACTTTATTTGAACCTTCTCTTTTCTGCAACGTTGCAAGCTCCTAGCGTTCTGTTGATTGCAACACGAAAAGCCTAGACCTATTATTCTACTCCCCCCGTGGTTGTTTTGCATCTGATGTCGCTTGTTAGTGTACATACACTGCATATACGTGCGTGTACTACATGTGAGAAGGCAGAGAGGTGGGCCAGCAAGGTTTAGATCTCAACTCTTGGAATTATGTAAAAATGTATAATTTAATCCACACACAAATTTTGTTCTTAGCCTCTTAAATCTTACCTTATCTACCTCTGAAACGAAGTGTGGAGTATATCTCCACTACCGTGTAGGAAGTATACCTCCACTACCAGGCATGGAATATACCTCCACTAGCATGTATGGGGTATAACAGTATTATCATGTAGTATGACTGCTACAGTCAGAGTTCAGAATTTTTTTTCTGTCCTTATTACCTCAGCTAATAAAAGTGCTGATCTAAGTGCTGGGCTCATCTCCTTCACTATTAAAAGTGCTGATCTGGGCTTTTAGTAGCCTTACCCATAAAGGCAAATATTACTGATTAAATATTTTGAGATGGGTAACAGGACGACAGAATTTCAAGAAAGCCAGAGTTTTATAGAGGAGAAAAAGAGAGAAGTGGACAGATCTTGGCTGTGAGCAGACTGACAGACGAAGTGGAGCTTTGTAAGTGAACCGTAGTAGTGTAAGTGTACCTTTCACGGGTATATGTAGTACTGTGTGTGATAAGTGGTTAAGTAAACCGACGAGATGAACATTAATACGCTTGTGCACCATCCGGAAATCTTCATCATAGATTCTCAAATATTTCACACAAGTCTCAATCTTCATATTTTGTATTCTCATTTCTAACTGCAAGGATATATACAGTGCAAAAAATTCGTGCATGATGTTACTTCCCTCCGATCAACCTGGTTTAAATGCTACTTTTCGAGTTAGGTTTATATATCACACTTCAAAATGTAATAGGTATCTGTACTTTCCCATCGCTCCTTTGTTTAATAATGTTTTTCCAGTACTTATTTCTTAATATTTAATTGACTGAGTGGAGTTGAAGTGATGCAAAGTGGACTCTCAGAAGACACAGTGGACTCTCAGAAGACACAGTGGACTCTCAGAAGACACAGTGGACTCTCAGAAGACACAGTGGACTCTCAGAAGACACAGTGTACTCTCAGAAGACACAGTGGACTCTCAGAAGACAAAGTGGACTCTCAGAAGACACAGTGGACTCTCAGAAGACACAGTGGACTCTCAGAAGACACAGTGGACTCTCAGAAGACACAGTGGACTCTCAGAAGACACAGTGGACTCTCAGAAGACACAGTGGACTCTCAGAAGACAAAGTGGACTCTCAGAAGACACAGTGGACTCTCAGAAGACAAAGTGGACTCTCAGAAGATAAAGTGGACTCTCAGAAGACAAAGTGGACTCTCAGAAGATAAAGTGGGCTCTCAGAAGACACAGTGGACTCTCAGAAGACAAAGTGGACTCTCAGAAGACACAGTGGACTCTCAGAAGACAAAGTGGACTCTCAGAAGATAAAGTGGACTCTCAGAAGACAAAGTGGACTCTCAGAAGATAAAGTGGACTCTCAGAAGACAAAGTTTACTCTCAGAAGACAAAATGAACTCTCAGAAGACATAGTGAACTCTCAGAAGAAAAAGTGGACTCTTAGAAGACAAAGTGGGCTCTCAGAAGACAAAGTGGACTCTCAGAAGATAAAGTGGACTCTCAGAAGACAAAGTGGACTCTCAGAAGATAAAGTGGACTCTCAGAAGACAAAGTTTACTCTCAGAAGACAAAATGAACTCTCAGAAGACATAGTGAACTCTCAGAAGAAAAAGTGGACTCTTAGAAGACAAAGTGGGCTCTCAGAAGACAAAGTGGGCTCTCAGAAGACAAAGTGGACTCTCAGAAGACAAAGTGGACTCTCAGAAAACAAAGTGGACCCTCAGAAGACATAGTGAATTCTCAGAAGAAAAAGTGGACTCTCAGAAAACAAAGTGGACCCTCAGAAGACATAGTGAATTCTCAGAAGAAAAAGTGGACTCTCAGAAAACAAAGTGGACCCTCAGAAGACATAGTGAATTCTCAGAAGAAAAAGTGGACTCTCAGAAGAGAAAGTGGACTCTCAGAAGACAAAGTGGACTCTCAGAAGACATAGTGGACTCTCAGAAGAAAAAGTGGACTCTCAGAAGGCAAAGGAGTTCGTACTCCCTGAAGAGGACGGTAGGGAGTGAACTTAGACAACACAAAATGAAGTTGAATTCCAGTATCATGCAAGAGGGGGAGAAAGGGGGCCGTGACCCCTCCCTCTTTCTCATATTGCAAGGGAGGGGATGGGGAGAATCGCATACCATGTATGGAGTATACTGCCAGTACCATGTATGGAGTATACTGCCAGTACCATGTATGGAGTATACTGCCAGTACCATGTATGGAGTATACCCCTGCTGCTACGTATGGAGTAAACCTCATCATCACGTGTTTAGTATACCTCCACCATTACATATAGAATATACCTCCGCCATTATACATGGGTTGAACCGCCATGATATATGGCCCATATTTTCGAGTACTGAGTATACCTGCACAATTATGGAGTATAATGCTGAGTATAATTTGCTTATAAAAACAAAGGGTAGTTATATCTCTTATCAATCAATTATCCGTCTTATCATTGCCGTTCATTTTTTAATTAATTTTCCAAATAAATGCCTTATTTAATCGCTGTCTAATTAATATGCATACTAGTGTACGTTGTTATAAGAACAAAAGAAAGAAGAAACACTGCAGCAGGCTTACTGGCCCGTGCTAGGCAGGTCCAAATCACACACATCTTCCAGTGGCGTGAGTTTCATTTCTTTCAGTCCCTGCTGGTAGATCGCATCCTTAGCTCCGGGAGAAGCCAGGTGGCAACCCTCTGGCCTTTCTCTAACCCTTGCCTGTGCTTGGTAAGGTGTTGTCCCTCTACTGGTGCCGCATACTGGATGACCTGGCCTGACGTACGTGGTGTGTAGTCTTGAATGGCTGCTTGTTGAGTCTCTTGTTGGAAGTTCTCATGTTTGCCAGCTTTGTCTGTGCCAGGTTGTGTTTAACATGCACCTCCGGAGAGAGAGAGAGAGAGAGAGAGAGAGAGAGAGAGATGGGCCGTGGGAGGAAAGAGGCGTGGGTGTGAGGGGGAAGAAGGTGGGAGCATGTGTGGAAGGTCTGGCAAGGGGTGGAAGGATGTGGGGTGTGGGGTGAAGTCGTCATCAATACCTCTTCATAAAGGCTTGCCAGAGTACCAACAACCAGAGTGATCGAAGATCGAGCTTCCCTCACTAGATAGCAACACTGAGAATTCTTGAAAAGATTGCTGGTTCCTGGTAAATCCTTGGTTATTCCGACATGCTTCTCGTTTAGTTCATGCGGAAATTGGAGATTGTACTTCATGATCCGAAGGTCTTTAATACCAATGGGACGATGCTGTATCAGGTTCCATAGCCCTTGGAATGGATGGATAATGAGAACTTTCAAAACGAGAGATGCCAAGCCCATGATGATCCTTTTCAAATCACTTGTTCTCTCTAGGCTGGAATACTGCTGTACATTAACATCTCCATTCAAAGCAAGTGAAATCGCAAATCTAGAGAGTGTACAGAGATCCTTTACTGCACGTATAAGTTCTGTCAAGCACCTTAACTACTGGCAACGCTTGGAAGCACTTGACTTGTACTCGTTGGAACGCAGGAGGGAGAGATATATCATAATCTACACTTGGAAAATCTTGGAAGGAATGGTCCCAAATCTGCACACAGAAATCACTCCCTACGAAAGTAAAAGACTGGGCAGGCGATTCAAAATGCCCCCAGTAAAAAGTAGGGGCGCCATTGGTACACTAAGGGAAAACACCATAAGTGTCCGGGGCCCAAGACTGTTCAACAGCCTCCCATCAAGCATTAGGGGAATTGCCAATAAACCCCTGGCTGCCTTCAAGAGAGAGCTGGACAGATACCTAAAGTCAGTGCCGGATCAGCCGGGCTGTGGCTCGTACGTTGGACTGTGTGCGGCCAGCAGTAACAGCCTAGTTGATCAGGCCCTGATCCATCGGGAGGCCTGGTCACGGACCGGGCCGCGGGGGCGTTGATCCCCGGAATAACCTCCAGGTAACCTCCAGGTAACCTTGTGTTTTAACATATGAATGGAGGAACACTGCCGAAGGCCTACTGGCCCATACAAGGCAGGACTTCTAGGTCTTCTTGAAGCTCTAGGCAACTCTTCCTTATACTTCAGTGTACTGAAGGTGAATGTCGGCCATTTCAGATGCCGAATACAGTCCCCCACAATCTGCTTACCGTCCGTGCAAGGCAGCACGGTGACTCCATCTCGATGTTTTAGGCTGCGTTCGCGTCTGCCTAATTTGAGTTCTCTTGCTGATGAGCAGCAGTTGTGGCAAGGTTCGTCATCGTTCATCTCTTCTGTGGCAAGTAAAACTACTGAAGTCAAATCGGTCTATCGAAGCACAGCGGCGGAGACACCAGTGTTTGGTAAGGAGAAGGGCGGAGATGTGAAGTTCTGTGTCAGCGCACTTGTCCTGAGGGGTCACAGCGAGATGCCAGCGAGAATTACAAGCAATAGGAGATCCCCAACATGTGGAGCTTGCACCACTACAAGACGAAAA
>NC_069417.1:17364451-17384451 GCF_026875155.1 Cherax quadricarinatus | reverse complement strand
GTTACCTGGAGCCTTACCTGGAGTCTTACCTGGAGATTACCTGGAGCCTTACCTGGAGTCTTACCTGGAGATTACCTGGAGTCTTACCTGGAGTCTTACCTGGAGATTACCTGGAGTCTTACCTGGAGTCTTACCTGGAGACTACCTGGAGTCTTACCTGGAGTCTTACCTGGAGATTACCTGGAGTCTTACCTGGAGTCTTACCTGGAGACTACCTGGAGTCTTACCTCAGTCTTACCTGGAGATTACCTGGAGCCTTACCTAGAGTCTTACCTGGAGATTACCTGGAGTCTTACCTGGAGTCTTACCTGGAGATTACCTGGAGCCTTACCTGGAGTTTTACCTGGAGATTACCTGGAGTCTTACCTGGAGTCTTACCTGGAGATTACCTGGAGCCTTTCCTGGAGTCTTACCTGGAGATTACCTGGAGTCTTACCTGGAGTCTTACCTGGAGATTACCTGGAGCCTTGCCTGGAGTCTTACCTGGAGACTACCTGGAGTTTTACCTGGAGTCTTACCTGGAGACTACCTGGAGTCTTACCTGGAGACTACCTGGAGTCTTACCTGGAGTCTGCCTGGAGTCTTACCTGAAGTCTACCTGTAGGGTTTTCCGGGGGTTAACGCCCTTGCTGCCCGGTCCTTTATCAGGCCTCCCCGTGGATCAGGGCCCGACCAAGCAGGTTGTTAGTGGTGGCCGCTCGTAGTCCAGCGTATGATCAACAACTCGGCTGATCGGGCCCTGACTTCAGGTATCTAGAAAACAACCAGGGGTCTCTTGGTAATTCCCATTATACTGTTGAACAGTCTTGGGCCCCGGACACTACCGTCTTCAAATTGCTTGTAATATGGAAAAATGCAAAAAGTATATTCCCAGATGTACTCGTGTCAATCCTTTTTAGGGCCCAGTTCCGATACTTACGTATATACGCATATTCTTAGACTTCACACCTCAGAGCAGATACGCAATGCGTAGCAAATTAAACGCATTTGGCTGCAAGATCTAAAGTTATATCCACTGGAATACCTCAACCAATTCTCTAAGATTTCATAACATTAAAATTCTCAGCCAGTCGGCAGAATCTCAGTCGCCAGTACGTCCTTGAGATGATAAATGAGGGAGATGTGAAAAGTGACGCGGACACAAACACTGTACCCCGGCTGTTGTGTTTTGGTTTACGTGCAGGCTATATTGGTGCACGTTTCGGTCACCATGAACTTTGCTAGTTATTGATGGCATTATACATTTTGTGTGATAAATCTAGTAATAATAATAATAATAATAATAATAATAATAATAATAATAATAATAATAATAATAATAATAATAATAATAATAATAATAATAATCTTTATTTCTACATGTACAAGGTATACAGACCATGGCTGATACCTTTGACATGCTACTATATAGGAAGCCGCTTATTATGCAGAGCATTTCCCGGAAATTGGGTCAGTTTTGTCCCCAGGATGTGACCCACACCAGTCCACTAACACCCAGGATGTGACCCACACCAGTCTACTAACACCCAGGATGTGACCCATACCAGTCCACTAACACCCAGGATGTGACCCACACCAGTCTACTAACACCCAGGATGTGACCCATACCAGTCTACTAACACCCAGGATGTGACCCATACCAGTCCACTAACACCCAGGATGTGACCCACACCAGTCTACTAACACCCAGGATGTGTCCCACACCAGTCTACTAACACCCAGGATGTGATCCACACCAATGTACTAACACCCAGGATTTGTCCCACACCAGTCCACTAACACCCAGGATGTGACCCACACCAGTCTACTAACACCCAGGATGTGACCCACACCAGTCTACTAACACCCACGATGTGACCCATACCAGTCCACTAACACCCAGGATGTGACCCACACCAGTCCACTAACACCCAGGATGTGACCCACACCAGTCTACTAACACCTAGGATGTGATCCACACCAATGTACTAACACCCAGGATGTGTCCCACACCAGTCCACTAACACCCAGGATGTGACCCACACCAATGTACTAACACCCAGGATGTGTCCCACACCAGTCTACTAACACCCAGGATGTGATCTACACCAATGTACTAACACCCAGGATGTGTCCCACACCAGTCTACTAACACCCAGGATGTGACCCACACCAATGTACTAACACCCAGGATGTGTCCCACACCAGTCTACTAACACCCAGGATGTGACCCACACCAATGTACTAACACCCAGGATGTGTCCCACACCAGTCCACTAACACCCAGGATGTGACCCACACCAATGTACTAACACCCAGGATGTGTCCCACACCAGTCTACTAACACCCAGGATGTGATCCACACCAATGTACTAACACCCAGGATGTGTCCCACACCAGTCTACTAACACCCAGGATGTGACCCACACCAGTCTACTAACACCCAGGATGTGACCCACACCAGTCCACTAGCACCCAGGATGTGACCCACACCAGTCTACTAACACCCAGGATGTGACCCACACCAGTCCACTAACACCCAGGATGTGACCCACACCAGTCCACTAACACCCAGGATGTGACCCACACCAGTCTACTAACACCCAGGATGTGACCCACACCAGTCTACTAACACCCAGGATGTGACCCACACCAGTCTACTAACACCCAGGATGTGACCCACACCAGTCCACTAGCACCCAGGATATGACCCACACCAGTCCACTAGCACCCAGGATATGACCCACACCAGTCCACTAGCACCCAGGATGTGACCCACACCAGTCCACTAACACCCAGGATGTGACCCACACCAGTCTACTAACACCCAGGATATGACCCACACCGGTCCACTAGCACCCAGGTACCTATTTTACTGTTAGGTGAACAGGGACAACAGGTGTCTTAAGGAAACACAACGTGATGTTGAACACATACTCACCTAATTGTGGTTGCAGGGGTCGATTCATAGCTCCTAACCCCGCCTCTTCACTGGTCGCTACTGGGTCACTAACTTTCTGCTCTGTGAACTTTATCATACCTCTTCTTAAAGCTATGTATGAACCCTGCCTCCACCACCTCACTTTCCAGACTATTGCACTACCTGACAACTCTGTGACTGAAGAAATACTTCCTAACATCTCTGTAACTCATCCGAGTCTTCAGCTTTCAACTGTACATAACTAGAGATGTGTAACGATGAACAAAGCACATAACAGAAGGGTCTTTTCATTGTCAAAACATTTCGCCCATACAGTAGGATTCATCAGTACAATACTGAGGAGACAGCAGAAGCAGTCTAGAGGTAAAGACTATGTGGTCAGTCCCTCAGTCAGTCCCACACCATAGAGCTGAACTCTGGTCCAGGCTGAAGGACTGACCACCTCAAACTACTTGAAAGGTAATGGACTGATTGCCTGATGTTTACCTCTGCTTTCGTTATCTTAGAAAAATATTACATCCGCTGCTATTAAAAGGAAAAATGTCGGATTTTTTTTTTAGTTTCTATGCAGGTGCAATATTGTCTTGACTTCTGCTGTGAAGGTTATTGACAGGTGTTGCAGCCTGTGTCCACGACGGAGATAAATGGTATAAAATAACGACACGATGGAAAAATACCCTGACTCTCTACACTATATATTCTCAGGGACCGATTACTTCAAACTCCTCCTCTCCTTATACCTTCCTGCTTTGTATTGGACTGATGAAGTCACTGTGTGGCGAAACGTTTCTTCAGTAAAGATTCCCATATGTTGCATAAGTGTCTCAATTCTTCGGTTTTCTAAACCATTCAACACGTACTTAGGTGGATCTGTCTGTGACTTGATAAAGACCACTGTGTGGGCGAAACGTTGTTAATAAAAGATCGCATTATACTGCATTTGTGTTTATTTATCAATGTGTCCATAAGGTAGAGAATAGTCTGTGCTTAGTTGCCAGGAATTAGTTCCCTTAACAATGACAGTCACGATACCGTGGCTGAGGTAATTGACTAATAACCCAAAGTTTTCAGAGTAGACTTTATACAACGTTTTTGTTCGTTGTGGACCACTGGTGATAATATATATAATATATAATGCACTGAGCTCACACACACACACGAAGGTCCGTGGTTCGATCCCCGGAACTGTTGAAAATATTACGACGTGTTTTCTTAATACACCTGCTGACCATGTTCACCTAGCAGTGAAATAGTGCCTGAGTGTTAGTCGACTGGTGTGGGTCGCATCCTGGGGACAAAATTGACTTATACCTTGTATACCTTGTACCTTGTACATGTACCTGTAGAAATAGAGATAATTATTATTTTGTACACGTTTCAACACGCTGGTCGTCTCCCACCGAGGCAGGGTGATCCAAAAAAGGAAACCCTTTTACCATCATTCGCACTATCACGGCTTTGCCAGAAGTCCGCAGATATGACAATTTAGATGTCCCTCTAAACAGCAAACATCCCAGACATTGTGTTTCTCACCTCCAGGCCTCGAGACCGGCTAACCGGTTTATCTGAAACCCCTTCACAAAATATTACCTTGCAAGGTAATCTACTGTTTAGTTTGAGACAGCCTAAAAAAATAAGAGATACCCAGGTATTACACATGTACTGGGCCGCGGGGGGCGTTGACCCCCGAATCACCCTCCAGGTATACTCCAGGTATGTCTCACTCAGCAACAATTGGTAACAGTCCATGACTGGCCGAAACGTCGTCTAAAGATTTTTCTACAAAAATAAATGGTGACAGCCATCAGTCACGGGGCCCCACAGGGTGAACTACTGGGACACGTCTACTCCCTTTCTCTTGCTGACATGGCCAGAGTGCTTAAGTTTATGCTCTCGACCCCTCTGTGACATATCACGACATTCGCCATCGTTTATTAACTTTACGAGTAATAAAAATCTCTCGCCGGGTTAACAGCAGACAGTGGATCATACTTGGGAGGCTGTAATTATAACTGACATCAATTAGCATGAGCTTAGCGTGGGAGAAAGGAGCAGTCTGCAGGCTGGGAAGCCAGCGGCGCCATACTTGTTATGGCGGCCCACCACTGTATACAACCCTCGCTCCTGACTCTTTTGTTGTCATCTGCCTCAGTTGTTTGTCTGCCTCACGGGCTGCCACCCTAACTGCCTCACTGGCGGCATCACTGTCTGCCTCCCTGCCTATCTGTCATCATGACTGCCTTCTTACTCTGTTGCAACCTAGGTGTCCCGTAGCTTGGTTGGTAGCGCACTCAGCTCACACATTTTGAGTGTTCGTGGTTCAGTTCCCGGTACGGGTGGAAATAGCGGGCGTGTTTTCTTACACCCACTGTCACTGTTCACCTAGCAGTAGGTAGGTACCTGGGCATTAGCCGACTGGTGTGGGTCGCATCCTGGGGACAAAATTAACCCAAGTTGCCGTAAATTCTCTGCATAACCAGGGGCTTTCTATATAGTATATCATCACTGTTATCTAGGTCTGTATAAATTGTATTATATACTTGTAGAAATAAAGATTATTATTATTATTATTATTATTATTATTATTATTATTATTATTATTATTATTATTTTTTTTTTTTTTTTTTCAACAAGTCGGCTGTCTCCCACGGAGGCAGGGTGACCTAAAAAGAAAGAAAATCCCCAAAAAGAAAATACTTTCATCATCATTCAACACTTTCACCACACTCACACATAATCACTATTTTTGCTGAGGTGCTCAGAATATAACAGTTTAGAAGCATATACGTATAAAGATACACAACATATCCCTCCAAACTGCCAATATCCCAAACCCCTCCTTTAAAGTGCAGGCATTGTACTTCCCATTTCCAGGACTCAAGTCCGACTATATGAAAATAACCGGTTTCCCTGAATCCCTTCACTAAATATTACCCTGCTCACACTCCAACAGATCGTCAGGTCCCGAATACCATTCGTCTCCATTCACTCCTATCTAACACGCTCACGCATGCTTGCTGGAAGTCCAAGCCCCTCGCCCACAACACCTCCTTTACCCCCTCTCTCCAACCCTTTCGAGGACGACCCCTACCCCGCCTTCCTTCCCCTACAGATTTATACGCTCTCCATGTCATTCTATTTTGATCCATTCTCTCTAAATGACCAAACCACCTCAACAACCCCTCTTCTGCCCTCTGACTACTAATACTTTTATTAACTCCACACCTTCTAATTTCCACACTCCGAATTTTCTGCATAATATTTACACCACACGTTGCCCCTAGACAAGACATCTCCACTGCCTCCAACCGCCTCCTCGCTGCAACATTCAAAACCCAAGCTTCACACCCATATAAGAGTTTGTACCACTATACTTTCATACATTCCCTTCTTTGCCTCCATAGATAACATTTTTTGACTCCACATATACCTCAACGCACCACTCACCTTTTTCCCTCATCAATTCTATGATTAACTTCATCCTTCATAAATCCATCCGCCGACACGTCAACGCCCAAGTATCTGAAAATATTCACTTCTTCCATACTCCTCCTCCCCAATTTGATATCCAATTTTTCCTTATCTAAATCATTTGACACCCTCGTCACCTTACTCTTTTCTATGTTCACTTTCAACTTTCTACCTTTACACACACTCCCAAACTCATCCACTAACCTTTGCAATTTTTCTTTAGAATCTCCCATAAGCACAGTATCATCAGCAAAAAGCAACTGTGTCAATTCCCATTTTGTACTTAATTCCCCATAATTTAATCCCACCCCTCTTCCGAACACCCTAGCATTTACTTCTTTTACAACCTCATCTATAAATATATTAAACAACCATGGTGACATTACACATCCCTGTCTAAGACCTACTTTTACCGGAAAGTATTCTCCCTCTCTTCTACACACCCTAACCTGAGCCTCACTATCCTCATAAAAACTCTTTACAACATTTAGTAACTTACCACCTATTCCATATACTTGCAACATCTGCCACATTGCTCCTCTATCCACTCTATCATATGCCTTTTCTAAATCCATAAATGCAATAAAAACTTCCCTACCTTTATCTAAATACTGTTCACATATATGCTTCAATGTAAACACTTGATCTACACATCCTCTACCTGCCTGAGCATTAGGTCAACTGGCCCATGCTAGGCAGGTTCTGTCATGCCCAGTCATTATCAATCTTGCCAATGTTACATCTATTTTTTTAATATTAAAAAACTTATCCTCAAATACACTATTTACCAGTTCGTTCTGCTGTTCTTCAATTACAACAACCATGTGTTCTCCTATCTTTTCAACATGTTAATTTTAGTTTTATCAAGTTGAATTTAATGTTATTAGTTCTCTCTGATGTTTTGTGTACTGCACATGACCCCTTTCTTGAGAGGCATCGATGTCAGAGGTGACGGCGTCAGCGGCAGGGTCAGCGGCGGCTTCAGCGGCAGTGATGTCAACGGTGACGGTGGTGTCAGCGGTGACGGTGATGTCAACGGTGGCGGTGGCGTTCGGCTGCCTTCCTGCTTGCCTGCCTTTCCTTTCTGGCTCCTGGTTTGCCTGCCTGCCTTTCTCCCAGTGCCCCTTCCTCCCAGTGCCCCTTCCTCCCAGTGCCCCTTCCTCCCAGTGCCCCTTCCTCCCAGTGCCCCTTCCTTCCAGAACCTCTTCCAGTGTCCTTTCCTCTTAGCGTTCCTTCCTCCCAGTGTCCCTCCCAGTGTCTCTTCCTCTCAGTGTCCCTCCCAGTGTCCCTCCCATGTCTCTTCCTCTCAGTGTCCCTCCCAGTGTCCCTCCCAGTGTCCCTCCCAGTGTCCCTTCCATGTCTCTTCCTCCCAATGTCCCTCCCAGTGTCCCTCCCAGTGTCTCTTCCTCTCAGTGTCCCTCCCAGTGTCTCTTCCTACTTTTCATTGCGGGAATGTTGCATCGCCTGCCAAGCATTTTGCTTTCGTAGGGAGTGATTTCTGTGTGCAGATTTGGGACCAGTCCCTCTAGGACTTTCCAGGTGTAGGATATGAGGTATCTTGTCAGATATTTGGCATATATTGACAAGGTTTTTGAGACTCGTTCATGAAGAGGTCATTCGGATTAATGGTTCGTTAAACGCACTCATACTGAGACTTCAGTATGGCTGAAGAAATGACAAGAGGAAGGGGAGAGGTGACTAGAGGGAGGGAAGAGGTGACAAGAGGGAGGGGAGAGGTGACTAGAGGGAGGGGAGAGGTGACTAGAGGGAGGGAAGAGGTGACAAGAGGGAGGGGAGAGGTGACTAGAGGGAGGGAAGAGGTGACTAGAGGGAGGAAAGAGGTGACTAGAGGGAGGGGAGAGGTGACTAGAGGGAGGGGAGAGTGACTAGAGGGAGGGAGAGGTGACTAGAGGGGGGGGAGAGGTGACTAGTGGGAGAGGAGAGGTGACAAGAGGGAAGGGAGAGGTAATTAGAGGGAGGGGACAAGTAACTAGAGGGAGGGGAGAGGTGACTAGAGGGAACGGAGAGGTGACAAAAGGGAAGGGAGAGGTGACTAGAGGGAGGGGAGAGGTGACTAGAGGGAGGGGAGAGGTGACAAAAGGGAGGGGAGAAGTGGCAAGAGGCAGAGAACCGGTAGTGAGGAACGGAAGGGTGATGGGGGAGGGGTGACTGATGAGGGGTGACAGGGGAGGGATGATTGATGAGCGGTGACAGGGGAGGGGTGATATGGGAGGAGAGACAGGGGAGGGGTGACAGGGGAGGGGTGAAAAGGGAGGGGTGACAAGGGAAGGGTGACAGAGGGAGTGGTGATAGGGGAAGGGTGACCGAGGAAGGGGTGACAGAGGGTGGGGTGACAGGAGAGGAAGGTAGAGTCATCACTGACCTTCATCCACCGTCATTCATTATAATATGATGGACGTAGAGTGGGGGAGAGAAGGGGAGGGGAGGGGAGGGGAGGGGAGGAGAGGGAAGGGGAGGGAAGGGGAGACGAGATGGAGATGGTGGAGGGGAGATGAAGGGTGCTGGGGAGAGAGAAGCTGAGTGAAGGGGAGAAGGGATCAGGTATAGAGGGGAGAAGTGATGGGGAGGAGTAGAGAAGGGTGGTGGTACTGACACAAGAGAAGAGGGGTGAAAAAGACCCGGTGAGAGGACAGGGGTAATAAAAACTGGGGAGATAATAGGGGTGATAAAAACCCTGGGAGAAGATATGGGCGCTAAAGGCCTGGGGAGAGGATAGGACTGATAAAGACCTGGGGAGAAGTTAGGGGTGCTAAGGACCTGGGGTAAAAAAGACCCGGGGAGACAACAGAGTTTGGAGGCATTTTCTGACATTTAAAATTTAATTTCCCAACACGCGAATAACTAAAACAATTGACATTATGTTCTCTAAACACACAGTAATTATCACAACTAAAAAAAAAAAATCTTCCTCTCTGAGATACAATGCTACGGGTGGGGATTAAACTCGCGGCAAGTGTGTCGTAAAACTCTTAAGCTACGCTTTAAGGGGAAAACTGAGGAGAGTCAGAGCTGAATACATTTAATATTAACTAATTATTTTTATTCTAGTGTACTAGTATTAATGATTTACTCTTAAGAGTTTCCCCTAAATCCTTCTATAACAAGGGGCTTTCTGTAGTGTATACATGTTAATTATTCTAATTGTACTGTATATATATGTATATATGTTAATTAATCTAATAGGTAGTAGGTTGGTAGACAGCAACCACCCAGGGAAGTACTACCGTCCTGCCAGATGACTGTGAAACAGAAACCTGTAACTGTTTTGCATGATGGTAGGATTGCTGGTTTCTTTTTCTGTCTCATAAACACGCTAGATAACAGGGATATCTTCCTACTCCTACTTACGCTTTGGTCACACTTCACAGACACGCACATGCATATATATATACATACATCTAGGTTTTTCTCCTTTTCTAAATAGCTCTTGTTCTTCTTTATTTCTTCTATTGTCCATGGGGAAGTGGAAAAGAATCTTTCCTCCGTAAGCCATGCGTGTCGTATGAGGCGACTAAAATGCCGGGAGCAATGGGCTAGTAACCCCTTCTCCTGTAGACATTTACTAAAAAAGAGAAGAAGAAAAACTTTATAAAACTGGGATGCTTAAATGTGCGTGGATGTAGTGCGGATGACAAGAAAACAGATGATTGCTGATGTTATGAATGAAAAGAAGTTGGATGTCCTGGCCCTAAGCGAAACAAAGCTGAAGGGGGTAGGAGAGTTTCAGTGGGGGGAAATAAATGGGATTAAATCTGGAGTATCTGAGAGAGTTAGAGCAAAGGAAGGGGTAGCAGTAATGTTAAATGATCAGTTATGGAAGGAGAAAAGAGAATATGAATGTGTAAATTCAAGAATTATGTGGATTAAAGTAAAGGTTGGATGCGAGAAGTGGGTCATAATAAGCGTGTATGCACCTGGAGAAGAGAGGAATGCAGAGGAGAGAGAGAGATTTTGGGAGATGTTAAGTGAATGTATAGGAGCCTTTGAACCAAGTGAGAGAGTAATTGTGGTAGGGGACCTGAATGCTAAAGTAGGAGAAACTTTTAGAGAGGGTGTGGTAGGTAAGTTTGGGGTGCCAGGTGTAAATGATAATGGGAGCCCTTTGATTGAACTTTGTATAGAAAGGGGTTTAGTTATAGGTAATACATATTTTAAGAAAAAGAGGATAAATAAGTATACAAGATATGATGTAGGGCGAAATGACAGTAGTTTGTTGGATTATGTATTGGTAGATAAAAGACTGTTGAGTAGACTTCAGGATGTACATGTTTATAGAGGGGCCACAGATATATCAGATCACTTTCTAGTTGTAGCTACACTGAGAGTAAAAGGTAGATGGGATACAAGGAGAATAGAAGCATCAGGGAAGAGAGAGGTGAAGGTTTATAAACTAAAAGAGGAGGCAGTTAGGGTAAGATATAAACAGCCACTGGAGGATAGATGGGCTAATGAGAGCATAGGCAATGGGGTCGAAGAGGTATGGGGTAGGTTTAAAAATGTAGTGTTAGAGTGTTCAGCAGAAGTTTGTGGTTACAGGAAAGTGGGTGTGGGAGGGAAGAGGAGCGATTGTGGAATGATGATGTAAAGAGAGTAGTAAGGGAGAAAAAGTTAGCATATGAGAAGTTTTTACAAAGTAGAAGTGATGCAAGGAGGGAAGAGTATATGGAGAAAAAGAGAGAGGTTAAGAGAGTGGTGAAGCAATGTAAAAAGAGAGCAAATGAGAGAGTGGGTGAGATGTTATCAACAAATTTTGTTGAAAATAAGAAAAAGTTTTGGAGTGAGATTAACAAGTTAAGAAAGCCTAGAGAACAAATGGATTTGTCAGTTAAAAATAGGAGAGGAGAGTTATTAAATGGAGAGTTAGAGGTATTGGGAAGATGGAGGGAATATTTTGAGGAATTGTTAAATGTTGATGAAGATAGGGAAGCTGTGATTTCGTGTATAGGGCAAGGAGGAATAACATCTTGTAGGAGTGAGGAAGAGCCAGTTGTGAGTGTGGGGAAGTTCGTGAGGCAGTAGGTAAAATGAAAGGGGGTAAGGCAGCCGGGATTGATGGATAAAGATAGAAATGTTAAAAGCAGGTGGGGATATAGTTTTGGAGTGGTTGGTGCAATTATTTAATAAATGTATGGAAGAGGGTAAGGTACCTAGGGATTGGCAGAGAGCATGCATAGTTCCTTTGTATAAAGGCAAAGGGGATAAAAGAGAGTTCAAAAATTATAGGGGGATAAGTCTGTTGAGTATACCTGGTAAAGTGTATGGTAGAGTTATAATTGAAAGAATTAAGAGTAAGACGGAGAATAGGATAGCAGATGAACAAGGAGGCTTTAGGAAAGGTAGGGGGTGTGTGGACCAGGTGTTTACAGTGAAACATATAAGTGAACAGTATTTAGATAAGGCTAAAGAGGTCTTTGTGGCATTTATGGATTTGGAAAAGGCGTATGACAGGGTGGATAGGGAGGCAATGTGGCAGATGTTGCAAGTGTATGGTGTAGGAGGTAGGTTACTGAAAGCAGTGAAGAGTTTTTACGAGGATAGTGAGGCTCAAGTTAGAGTATGTAGGAAAGAGGGAAATTTTTTCCCAGTAAAAGTAGGCCTTAGACAAGGATGTGTGATGTCACCGTGGTTGTTTAATATATTTATAGATGGGGTTGTAAGAGAAGTAAATGCGAGGGTCTTGGCAAGAGGCGTGGAGTTAAAAGATAAAGAATCACACACAAAGTGGGAGTTGTCACAGCTGCTCTTTGCTGATGACACTGTGCTCTTGGAAGATTCTGAAGAGAAGTTGCAGAGATTGGTGGATGAATTTGGTAGGGTGTGCAAAAGAAGAAAATTAAAGGTGAATACAGGAAAGAGTAAGGTTATGAGGATAACAAAAAGATTAGGTGATGAAAGATTGGATATCAGATTGGAGGGAGAAAGTATGGAGGAGGTGAACGTATTCAGATATTTGGGAGTGGACGTGTCAGCGGATGGGTCTATGAAAGATGAGGTGAATCATAGAATTGATGAGGGAAAAAGAGTGAGTGGTGCATTTAGGAGTCTGTGGAGACAAAGAACTTTGTCCTTGGAGGCAAAGAGGGGAATGTATGAGAGTATAGTTTTGTAAAGTAAAAGGACACAAGTGCAACTAATGTGACATTTATTGTGGCAACGTTTCGCTCTCCAGGAGCGAAACGTTGCCACAATAAATAAAGCTCCTGGAGAGCGAAACGTTGCCACAATAAATGTCACATTAGTTGCACTTGTGTCCTTTTACTTTACATATTGTCGGTAATTCTACCAACTTTATTACAGTATAGTTTTACCAACGCTCTTATATGGGTGTGAAGCGTGGGTGATGAATGTTGCAGCGAGGAGAAGGCTGGAGGCAGTGGAGATGTCATGTCTGAGGGCAATGTGTGGTGTGAATATAATGCAGAGAATTCGTAGTTTGGAAGTTAGGAGGAGGTGCGGGATTACCAAAACTGTTGTCCAGAGGGCTGAGGAAGGGTTGTTGAGGTGGTTCGGACATGTAGAGAGAATGGAGCGAAACAGAATGACTTCAAGAGTGTATCAGTCTGTAGTGGAAGGAAGGCGGGGTAGGGGTCGGCCTAGGAAAGGTTGGAGGGAGGGGGTAAAGGAGGTTTTGTGTGCGAGGGGCTTGGACTTCCAGCAGGCATGCGTGAGCGTGTTTGATATGAGTGAATGGAGACAAATGGTTTTTAATACTTGACGTGCTGTTGGAGTGTGAGCAAAGTAACATTTATGAAGGGATTCAGGGAAACCGGCAGGCCGGACTTGAGTCCTGGAGATGGGAAGTACAGTGCCTGCACTCTGAAGGAGGGGTGTTAATGTTGCAGTTTAAAAACTGTAGTGTAAAGCACCCTTCTGGCAAGACAGTGATGGAGTGAATGATGGTGAAAGTTTTTCTTTTTCGGGCCATCCTGCCTTGGTGGGAATCGGCCAGTGTGATAATAAAAAAAAATAAAAAAAAATAATCTAATGCATTGTTCTATACTTTATATAAAGGGTGTTTGTATGTTTGTGGTGTGAGGTGGGTGGGCTTGAGTGTGGTGTGTGTGTGTGTGTGTGTGTGTGTGTGTGTGTGTGTGTGTGTGTGTGTGTGTGTGTGGTGTGTGTGTGTGTGTGTGTGTGTGTGTGAGGGAGCATGAGTGGGCGATCCTGGATGGTCAACATGAGAGGTGGGAACTGGCACTGAGTGGGGTGTGGGTGGTGGGGCGAGGTCCATGTTTGTGCACCTAACCCATGGCTCTAGTCACACCAGCATCACTGGTAAAGCATATCCATACCCTGCCTGGCGCTACATCCACTCTACCCACTGTTACTAGACAAGAGCGATGACGCTCCCGCCACTACATCAGTACTGTCACTACCACGTCACATCAACACCACCACTACCACAAGAGTCACACCACAATAACAACCCGTTCCACAGCGTCACACAGATATCTAATCCACAAGGTGAAACAACACACTGGTGTTGCAAGATATGCATAAAAATAGATCAAGAAATGCTCAAGGGAAACAATACAGTGTGATGGTTAGGGAAAAAAATGCTTGACTGGATGAAAGTGACGAGTGGGGTGCCACAAGGATCGGTGTTAGGGCCATTACTCTTCCTGAGCAATGTGGCAAGCAGAGACAACAGTTTTATATAACTGTCTTCGGAGATGATGTCTTGAAATATACTAACAACAGTAAACAGAAAGGGGTAACCTTGAACGATTTCAGGGGTGATATGGCATATGGCTACTGGATTTCAACCCCAGCAAGTGCAAAGTTATGTAAATAGAAGAGCAGACACTGAATACAGCGTAGGAGACGAAAGGGTGAAGGGCTCGGCCAAGAAGATCTAAGGGTAAGCATATCACCAAGCATATCACCAGAAAAACACTTTAGCAGAATAACTCCAGCGGCTTATACAGAAGTAGCCAACTTGAGAATTACATTTGAGAACCTCGGTAGAGCCCTATATAGGAGAGTAATGAAACCTCTACACGGAACCCATACCTCATCATAAATACCCAAACAGCAGAAAAAAAAATGAGAGGCTTCCTACAAGAACAATTCCAGAGAAGGCTGACATTCGGAAAAAAAATCTGAGAAATGAACTTAGTAACTTTAGATGATAAAACATATAGATGCAACATGATCAAGACGCATAAAAAATATTGAAGATCATTGCCAGACTAGATAGGTCAAAAAAATATTACTTTAAAACTGCATCAAAACCTGTTGTAGGGAAGCAGAAATTTCTCTTTAGTTTATGTTAAGAAACGTCATAATCTGGATTTTTACAGGTGTCGAAGGTAAATAGTCTCGAAGGACAACCATACGACGCTAGGAAGATGCAGTAGCAATTGATAGGGAAGAAGAGAGAAACCCAGACACTGTGAATCAACCCCCTACATCGACAGCGAGGTGAGTACAGAGAAAGCGCCACAGCAACACAGACAAACAGTGGGGGCGATGAACCAGGCTGGTGATTTAAGTGTCTGACGCCACGTCAAAGCTACATTTTACGTAAGACCCGAATCTTGAAACTCATTATATTAGGGTCGTAACCCACGCAGCATCTCGTGGCTACCCTAGCCTTCCAGAGTCCAGCTCCACACACACACACACACACACACACATACATACCCACACGCACACACATATGCACACACACGGGGCCAGGAGCTTGGACTCGACCCCTGCAACCTCAACTAGGTGAGTACACGCACACGAAAAACTTCTTGGAATAGGGAGATGGTGGACCTAATCGCGGCCAGCGAAAAGGCGGAGACCAAGAGCTGTGAATCGACTCATGCAACCACAAATTAGTGAATCCCGATTCAACGAAGCCATACGAAAAATGTGTACAAAACAAATTCTGGCCAAAAAATAGAGCGAAACACCAACGTTAAAGACCTGGGAGTGATCATGTCGGAGGATCTCACCTTCAAGGACCATAACATTGTGTCAATCGCATCTGCTAGAAAAATGACAGGATGGATAATGAGAACCTTCAAAACTAGGGATGCCAAGCCCATGATGACACTCTTCAGGTCACTTGTTCTATCTAGGCTGGAATATTGCTGCACACTAACAGCACCTTTCAAGGCAGGTGAAATTGCTGACCTAGAAAATGTACAGAGAACCTTCAAGGCGCGCATAACGGAGAAAAAAGCCTCAATTACTGGGAGCGCTTGAGGTTCCTGAACCTGTATTCCCTGGAACGCAGGCGGGAGAGATACATGATTATATACACCTGGAAAATCCTAGAGGGACTAGTACCGAATTTGCACACGAAAATCACTCACTACGAAAGCAAAAGACTTGGCAGACGATGCAACATCCCCCCAATGAAAAGCAGGTGTGTCATTAGCACGTTAAGAGACCATACAATAAGTGTCAGGGGCCCGAGACTGTTCAACTGCCTCCCAGCATACATAAGGGGGATTACCAACAGACCCCTGGCAGTCTTCAAGCTGGCACTGGACAAGCACCTAAAGTCGGTACCTGACCAGCCGGGCTGTGGCTCGTACGTTGGTTTGCGTGCAGCCAGCAGTGACAGCCTGGTTGATCAGGCTCTGATCCACCAGGAGCCCTGGTCACAGGCCGGGCCGCGGGGGCGTTGACCCCTGGAACTCTCTCCAGGTAAACTCCAGGTAAACTGGATAAGCCAGCAACCACTGGATGAGCCAGCGACCACTGGGTGAGCCAGCGACCACTGGATGAGCCAGCGACCACTGGGTGAGCCAGCGACCACTGGATGAGCCAGCGACCACTGGATGAGCCAGCAACCACTGGATGAGCCAGCAACCACTGGATGAGCCAGCAACCACTGGATGAGCCAGCAACCACTGGATGAGCCAGCAACCACTGGATGAGCCAGCAACCACTAGATGAGCCAGCAACCACTGGATGAGCCAGCAACCACTGGATGAGCCAGCAACCACTGGATGAGCCAGCAACCACTGGATGAGCCAGCAACCACTGGATGAGCCAGCAACCACTGGATGAGCCAGCAACCACTGGATGAGCCAACGACCACTCGATGAGCCAGCAACCACTCGATGAGCCAGCAACCACTGGATGAGCCAGCAACCACTGGATGAGCCAGCAACCACTGGATGAGCCAGCAACCACTGGATGAGCCAGCAACCACTGGATGAGCCAGCAACCACTGGATGAGCCAGCAACCACTAGATGAGCCAGCAACCACTGGATGAGCCAGCAACCACTGGATGAGCCAGCAACCACTGGATGAGCCAGCAACCACTGGATGAGCCAGCAACCACTAGATGAGCCAGCAACCACTGGATGAGCCAGCAACCACTGGATGAGCCAGCACCCACTGGATGAGCCAGCACAACCGAACCTGGTTTTTCCTCGCTAAGCGGATTTGACATAGGCTGAGGGACTGATCCTCATAATTACCTCCTCACCTCTTCCACTGTCTCCACTGTCTCCACTGTCTCCACTGTCTCCACTGTCTCCACTGTCTCCACTGTCTCCACTGTCTAAGTTGCCTCCGCATCAGATCAAATAAAATTTACTGCACAGGAGAAATATCTGATGAATAAAGACAGGCAGGTGTTGCGCACGCAGGTGTTGCGCACGCAGGTGTTGCGCACGCAGGTATTGCGCACGCAAGTGTTGTGCATGCGTCTCATTCATAATCTTTTCTATATGTTAATATGGTATTATGGTAATGAGACATGTATACTTTTCGAAATATTAGATGAGATAATGAGGAAGAAGCTAGCAGATTACCTACAGAGGGTTTAATTATAGTATAGAAATGTAGATACGACTGATTACATTGACTCCAGGCCGAGGGACTGATTACCTCAAACTCCTTCACCATTGTTCTTTGTATTGGACTGATGAAGGCACCGTGTGGCGAAGCGTTTCCATAATAAAGATACCCAAGAGTTGCACATGTGTCTAATTTATCATACAATAAAAATCCGCATGGAATTTGGGGAGGTAAATTCTGTCTTACGAAGCAACCAGAGTTTGATGACAGAATAACACAGATGAAGGAAGAAAGACAGCTAGGAACCAGCTACAAATTCTTGGATTTGATTCGTAGATGAATATAATTACGTGTATAAGGTCAAATGCTACAGCGGATCAAGGAATACCTGACTAGCGGAAGGAAGGGTCGTGATAACTGCAAACTACACTGTTACCCTCTGGTACCGCTGGAAGAGAAAATTCTTACCAGGGTATATCACACGAATCATAGCGCCAGAGGTGTAAATATACAGCATAATAAGAACATAAGAAGGAAGGAACACTGCAGCAGGCCTACTGGCCCATACGAGGCAATAATAATATAATGATTTGAGCGAATCTCAGAACTGCCTTCAGGAACCTGAACCAAGAATTTTTAGGACTTTCTGCGACACATACGTCAGGCCTATCATACATCACAGGCCTACAATGTTTGGAGGTTCCCAGTGAGATTAGTCCTAGAGATGAGGGTATTGAGATATTAGGAGAGACGATCTTAGAGGAGACAAAGACCAGGGGGAGACATGATTACGAACTGTAAGATACCCAGTGAATTTAGGAGAGCTGATAGGGACAGACTGTTTTAAGTACGACACACAGGGGAGAATGGGATATAGATAAGACTAAATAACACAGATGAGCCGCAGGGGGATATTAGGAAATACTTGTTGAGCCCTGGAACGGTAAATATATAGGAAGTGCTAGATGAAACAGAAGGAAAACTTCATACACGGTTTCAAGAGTAGGTACGATAGAGTCCATACAGATCTGGAACTAATAATGCCGGCGATTGTATTTTAAGAGGAAGAGCCAGGAGCAGACTCGACCCCCTCCACACCACACACACACACACACACACACACACACACACACACACACACACACGAAACACACACACACACACACACACGCACACACACACATACACGCACACACACACACACGCACACACACACACACACACTCACACATACGCACACACATGCACACACACACACACACACGCACACACACACATACACGCCCCACACACACACACACACACACACACACACACACACACACACACACACACACACACACACACACACACACACGCACGCACGCACACACACACACGCACACAGTCATAGAGTAGTTAGGAAGTGGAATAGTCTGGCAAGCGATGTAGTTACCTGGAGGTTACCTGGAGATTATTCCGGGGATTAACGCCCCCGCGACCCGGTCCATGACCAGGCCTCCAGGTGGATCAGGGTCTGATCAACCAGGCTGTTACTGCTGGCCGCACGTAGTCCAACGTACGAACCACAGCCCGGCTGATCCGGGACTGACTTTAAGTATCTGTCCAGCTCTCTCTTGAAGGCAGCCAGGGGTTTATTGGTAATTCCCCTAATGTTTGATGGGAGGCTGTTGAACAGTCTTGGGCCCCGGACACTTATGGTGTTTTCTTTTAGTGTACCAATGGCGCCCCTACTTTTAATTGGGGGTATTTTGCATCGCCTGCCCAGTCTTTTGCTTTCGTAGGGAGTGATTTCTGTGTGCAGATTCGGGACCATTCCTTCCAGGATTTTCCAAGTGTAGATTATGATATATCTCTCTCGCCTGCGTTCCAACGAGTACAAGTCAAGTGCTTCCAAGCGTTCCCAGTAGTTAAGGTGCTTGACAGAACTTATACGTGTAGTAAAGGATCTCTGTACACTCTCTAGATCTGCGATTTCACCTGCTTTGTATGGAGATGTTAATGTACAGCAGTATTCCAGCCTAGAGAGAACAAGTGATTTGAAAAAGATCATCAGTGGCTTGGCATCTCTCGTTTTGAACGTTTTCATTATCCATCCTATCATTTTCTTTGCACTTGCGATCGTGGCACTGTTGTGATCCTTGAAAGTGAGATCCTCAGACATTACTACTCCCAGGTCCCTTACATTAGTTTTCCGCTCTATTGTATGGCCGGAGTCAGTAGTATACTCTGTTCTAGTTATTATCTCCTCCAGTTTTCCATAACGGAGTAGTTGGAATTTGTCCTCATTGAACATCATATTGTTTACCGTTGCCCACTGGAAAACTTTGTTTATATCTTCTTGGAGGTTAACCGCGTCCTCAGCAGATGACAGCCTCATGCAGATCCTAGTATCATCCGCAAAGGATGATACGGTGCTGTGGTGTATATCTCTGTTTATGTCTGATATGAGGATAAGGAATAAGATGGGGGCGAGTACTGTGCCTTGTGGAACAGAGCTCTTCGCTATGGCAGCAGGAACTATACATAGTTTTAAGACAAGGTATAATAAAACTCATGGAGCAGGGGGAGAGAGGACCTAGTAGCGGTCGGTGAAGAGGCGGGGCCAGGAGCTGAGTCTCGACCCCTTCAACCACAATTAGGTGAGTACACCAGGGCCAAGACCTATTACTCGATCCCTGCAACAACAACTAGGTGAGTACACACATACACACATGACCAGTAGTAAACAGTGAAGGGGCAATGAATCGACTCGTGCAACCACAATTTGGTGAGTACACTTAGGTGAGTACACACACACACACACACACCAGGGCCAGGAGCTATGACTCAAGTCCT
>NC_069417.1:17354451-17361951 GCF_026875155.1 Cherax quadricarinatus | reverse complement strand
CAGGTCACATTCACTTAAGGAAGGAGCACGGCATTAGACCTAGTAAGATCCAACTCACACCCACTTGTGTATTTATCTAACCTAATTTTAAAACTACACAACGTCTTAGCTTCTATGACGGTACTCGGGAGTTTGTTCCACTCATCCACAACTCTATTACCAAACCAGTGCTTTCCTATATCCTTCCTGAATCTGAATTTTTTCCAACTTAAAACCATTGCTGCGAGTCCTGTCTTGGCTAGATATTTTTAGCACGCTATTTACATCCTCTTTATTTATTCCTGTTTTCCATTTATACACCTCAATCATATTCCCCCTAATTCTACGCCTTTCTAGAGAGTGCAGATTCAGGCCCCTCAGTCTATCCTCACAGGGAAGATTTCTTATACATGGGATTAACTTTATCATCCTCCTTTGTATGTTTTCCAGAGCATTCATATCCATTCTGTAATACGGTGACCAAAACTGTGCAGTATAATCTAAATGAGGCCTAATCAAAGATATATAGAGTTGAAGAACAACCTGAGGACTTCTATTATTTATGCTTCTTGATAAAGCCAAGGATTCTGTTAGTTTTATTGCGAACATTTATGCACTGTTGTCTTGGTTTTAGATTACTGCTAACCAGAACTCCCAAATCCGTTTCGCAATCCGTAATATTAAGATCTATATTATTTAGTTTATATGTGGCATGGTTATTTTCCTGTCCAATGTTTAGAACTTTGCATTTGTCTATATTAAACTGCATCTGCCTCTTCTCCGACCACTGCATCAGTCTATTCAAATCTTCCTAGAGTGTTCTAATGTCCTCATTAGGATGAATTCGACGGTCTGTTTTGGCAAACTTGCCTATGTCGCTATTTATTCCCTCATCTATACAGTTTATGTAGACTGTGAACAACAAGGGACCCAGCATTGTGGAACACCGCTCGTGACGCTTCCCCATTCTGATTTCTCCCCATTTATGCAAACTCTCTGCTGCCTATTTGTCAACCACGTCTCTAGCCAGGAAAAAAATTCTTCTCCTATTCCGTGTGCCTTAATTTTCCTCAATAGTCTCTGATGTGGGACCCTGTCAAAAGCTTTACTGAAGTCCATATACACAATATCATATTCACTACCATGGTCTACCTCCTCAAATACCTTAGTGAAACAGTTAATAAATTCGTAAGGCAGGAACGCCCTTTTATAAAACCGTGCTGAGATTTGTTAATCAATTTATGCCTTTCAAGATGGCTACGAATTGTCTCAGCAATTACCGATTCCATAAAATTTCCCACTATAGAGGCTAGGCTTATTGGTCTATAGTTCGAAGCTAAGGACCTGTCACCTGCTTTGAAAATAGGTATCACCTTTGCCATTTTCCTTGCGTACAGTTCATCAGGGCCTGGAGATTTGTTAGATTTTAATTTATCTATTTGTCTAAGGACCATGTCACTTGTGACCCTAATCGTGCATAGTTTATTATCGTCCTGTTCTACATAATTTATTATTTCTGGAATATCGCTAGTATCTTCCTGTGCAAAACTGCGAGAAAGTGTTAAAAATTCTACACATTTCCTTATCACTGTCGGTGAACTGACTTGAGTAGCTTTTGAGTGGGCCTATCTTGTCCCTAATCTTACTTCTGTATACCTGAAAGAGTCCTTGTGGGTTAGTCTTCAATTCTTTTGCAACTTTAGCCTCGTGATCACTCTTTGCTTTTCTTATTCCCTTTTTTATTTCTCTCTTCAACTGAATATATTAATTTTTTAACTATCCCTCTCCTCTTTTGATTCGCCTATATTTTATTTTTATTATTATCACACCAGCCGATTCCCACCAAGGCAGGGTGGCCCGAAAAAGAAAAACTTTCACCATCATTCACTCCATCACTGTCTTGCCAGAAGGGTGCTTTACACTACAGTTTTTAAACTGCAACATTAACACCCCTCCTTCAGAGTGCAGGCACTGTACTTCCCATCTCCAGGACTCAAGTCCGGCCTGCCGGTTTCCCTGAATCCCTTCATAAATGTTACTTTGCTCACACTCCAACAGCACGTCAAGTATTAAAAACCATTTGTCTCCATTCACTCCTATCAAACACGCTCACGCATGCCTGCTGGAAGTCCAAGCCCCTCGCACACAAAACCTCTTTACCCCTCCCTCCAACCCTTCCTAGGCCGACCCCTACCCCGCCTTCCTTCCACTACAGACTGATACACTCTTGAAGTCATTCTATTTCGCTCCATTCTCTCTACATGTCCGAACCACCTCAACAACCCTTCCTCAGCCCTCTGGACAACAGTTTTGGTAATCCCGCACCTCCTCCTAACTTCCAAACTACGAATTCTCTGCATTATATTCATACCACACATTGCCCTCAGACATGACATCTCCACTGCCTCCAGCCTTCTCCTCGCTGCAACATTCATCACCCACGCTTCACACCCATATAAGAGCGTTGGTAAAACTATACTCTCATACATTCCCCTCTTTGCCTCCAAGGACAAAGTTCTCTGTCTCCACAGACTCCTAAGTGCACCACTCACTCTTTTTCCCTCATCAATTCTATGATTCACCTCATCTTTCATAGACCCATCCGCTGACACGTCCACTCCCAAATATCTGAATACGTTCACCTCCTCCATACTCTCTCCCTCCAATCTGATATTCAATCTTTCATCACCTAATCTTTTTGTTATCCTCATAACCTTACTCTTTCCTGTATTCACCTTTAATTTTCTTCTTTTGCACACCCTACCAAATTCATCCACCAATCTCTGCAACTTCTCTTCAGAATCTCCCAAGAGCACAGTGTCATCAGCAAAGAGCAGCTGTGACAACTCCCACTTTGTGTGTGATTCTTTATCTTTTAACTCCACGCCTCTTGCCAAGACCCTCGCATTTACTTCTCTTACAACCCCATCTATAAATATATTAAACAACCACGGTGACATCACACATCCTTGTCTAAGGCCTACTTTTACTGGGAAAAAATTTCCCTCTTTCCTACATACTCTAACTTGAGCCTCACTATCCTCGTAAAAACTCTTCACTGCTTTCAGTAACCTACCTCCTACACCATACACTTGCAACATCTGCCACATTGCCCCCCTATCCACCCTGTCATACGCCTTTTCCAAATCCATAAATGCCACAAAGACCTCTTTAGCCTTATCTAAATACTGTTCACTTATATGTTTCACTGTAAACACCTGGTCCACACACCCCCTACCTTTCCTAAAGCCTCCTTGTTCATCTGCTATCCTATTCTCCGTCTTACTCTTAATTCTTTCAATTATAACTCTACCATACACTTTACCAGGTACACTCAACAGACTTATCCCCCTATAATTTTTGCACTCTCTTTTATCCCCTTTGCCTTTATACAAAGGAACTATGCATGCTCTCTGCCAATCCCTAGGTACCTTACCCTCTTCCATACATTTATTAAATAATTGCACCAACCACTCCAAAACTATATCCCCACCTGCTTTTAACATTTCTATCTTTATCCCATCAATCCCGGCTGCCTTACCCCCTTTCATTTTACCTACTGCCTCACGAACTTCCCCCACACTCACAACTGGCTCTTCCTCACTCCTACAAGATGTTATTCCTCCTTGCCCTATACACGAAATCACAGCTTCCCTATCTTCATCAACATTTAACAATTCCTCAAAATATTCCTTCCATCTTCCCAATACCTCTACCTCTCCATTTAATAACTCTCCTCTCCTATTTTTAACTGACAAATCCATTTGTTCTCTAGGCTTTCTTAACTTGTTAATCTCACTCCAAAACTTTTTCTTATTTTCAACAAAATTTGTTGATAACATCTCACCCACTCTCTCATTTGCTCTCTTTTTACATTGCTTCACCACTCTCTTAACTTCTCTCTTTTTCTCCATATACTCTTCCCTCCTTGCATCACTTCTACTTTGTAAAAACTTCTCATATGCTAACTTTTTCTCCCTTACTACTCTCTTTACATCATCATTCCACCAATCGCTCCTCTTCCCTCCTGCACCCACTTTCCTGTAACCACAAACTTCTGCTGAACACTCTAACACTACATTTTTAAACCTACCCCATACCTCTTCGACCCCATTGCCTATGCTCTCATTAGCCCATCTATCCTCCAATAGCTGTTTATATCTTACCCTAACTGCCTCCTCTTTTAGTTTATAAACCTTCACCTCTCTCTTCCCTGATGCTTCTATTCTCCTTGTATCCCATCTACCTTTTACTCTCAGTGTAGCTACAACTAGAAAGTGATCTGATATATCTGTGGCCCCTCTATAAACATGTACATCCTGAAGTCTACTCAACAGTCTTTTATCTACCAATACATAATCCAACAAACTACTGTCATTTCGCCCTACATCATATCGTGTATACTTATTTATCCTCTTTTTCTTAAAATATGTATTACCTATAACTAAACCCCTTTCTATACAAAGTTCAATCAAAGGGCTCCCATTATCATTTACACCTGGCACCCCAAACTTACCTACCACACCCTCTCTAAAAGTTTCTCCTACTTTAGCATTCAAGTCCCCTACCACAATTACTCTCTCACTTGGTTCAAAGGCTCCTATACATTCACTTAACATCTCCCAAAATCTCTCTCTCTCCTCTGCATTCCTCTCTTCTCCAGGTGCATACACGCTTATTATGACCCACTTCTCGCATCCAACCTTTACTTTAATCCACATAATTCTTGAATTTACACATTCATATTCTCTTTTCTCCTTCCATAACTGATCATTTAACATTACTGCTACCCTTCCTTTGCTCTAACTCTCTCAGATACTCCAGATTTAATCCCATTTATTTCCCCCACTGAAACTCTCCTACCCCCTTCAGCTTTGTTTCGCTTAGGGCCAGGACATCCAACTTCTTTTCATTCATAACATCAGCAATCATCTGTTTCTTGTCATCCGCACTACATCCACGCACATTTAAGCAACCCAGTTTTATAAAGTTTTTCTTCTTCTCTTTTTTAGTAATTGTATACAGGAGAAGGGGTTACTAGCCCATTGCTCCCGGCATTTTAGTCGCCTCATACGACACGCATGGCTTACGGAGGAAAGATTCTTTTCCACTTCCCCATGGACAATAGAAGAAATAAAAAAGAACAAGAGCTATTTAGAAAAAGGAGAAAAACCTAGATGTATGTATATATATATATGCATGTGCGTGTCTGTGAAGTGTGACCAAAGTGTAAGTAGGAGTAGCAAGATATCCCTGTTATCTTAGCGTGTTTATGAGGCAGAAAAAGAAACCAGCAATCCTACCATCATGCAAAACAGTTACAGGTTTTTGTTTCACAGTCATCTGGCAGGACGGTAGTACTTCCCTGGGTGGTTGCTGTCTACCAACCTACTACCTATTGTTTATCCATTTAGAATCATTTTTGTTTGATCTGATTTCCCTATTTGGAACATATGTTGTCTGAGCAGCTAGAACTATGCTCTGGAAAACGTCATATCGGCAACCATCATTACTTACCTGACCCATAGTCAGGTCATTCCAGTTCAGCCCACCCAGGTAATTTTTCAGTCCTATGAAATCAGCCAAGCAGAAGTCAGGGACAGAGACTTAACTGCCAATATTAGGGTAATTCCATGATATATTAAAACTGAGTGATTTGTCATCACTTTCCCCAAGCTCATCATTAACCTCAAGATAATTAATTAGCGATTCCCTGCTGGCAAGAGCCAAGTCAAGCAGGTTATTTCCTCTAGTTGGTTCTGTCACAAACTGTTTTAAAAAACAATCCTGAATCGTATCAAGAAAGTCACTTGATTCTAAATTTCCTGTCAAATTGCTCCAGTCAATTTGTCTGTAGTTAAATTCTCCCATTAGCACAACATTTTCGAATGTAGGTGCCTTACGAATTTCATCCCATAGAAGTTTACTGCACTCCCTATAAAGGTTTGCGGGCCTGTAAATCACACCCAAGATTAGTTTTTCACTGCCCTCGAGAAGCGATAACCAAACTGTTTCAGTGACTGACGCTTCTAATTTTATATCTTGTCTAACACAACAATTTAAATTGTCTCTGACATACATCGCTACTCCACCACCCATCCTGTTGACCCTGTCAGTGTGGAATAATTTATAGCCTTGTATGTGGCATTCAGAGGGCATCTCTCTATCTTTCAGATTGAGCCAGACCTCTGTTATAGCAATAATATCTATGTTTCCTGCACTTGCAATTAATCTTAGCTCATCTATCTTATTTATTGCACTCCTGCTATTAGTATAGTCAACTTTAAGGGAGCTAGTCTCTCGCTGCCCTCTGCTGTCCCCCTTTGTTTGCTGGCCTGATCCATTGTCTATATTTGTAACTATATGATGAATAATGTCTTTTAAACATATACTGTTTTCAACCCTAGTGTTGCAATTTGACTGTTTCCCACACACACCCATACCTCTATCTTCAAGCAGTTTAATATCCTTGATATGTCAGGAATGGCCCTCTCGATCGAATTGGCAAATGCTACCACCCCTGCCCCAGAAAGATGTACCCCATCCCTTGCATACATGCAACACGTTTCGCTCGTCACCCTGAAACTGAAGCAATACTTCCTAACGTCCACCAAGGTCATCCGTGTTTTCAAGTTTCTGTTTATGCCCTCTCATTGTAAATGTATGGTATACAATACCGACAGGGTAAAGAAATATGCACATGTGCAACATCTGGGTATCTTAACCGTGGACGTTTCGCCAGCCAGAGGCTTTATTAAAACAATTCAGGAAGATAAAGGGAAGACTGCAGATAAAGATATAATAAGTTTCTCAGTCTCGGGACTAGATGGCGAAATGTTAACAACATAAATATACCTGTGCGTCGTGTCCTAAAGAATTCTTTGCCAAGTTGCTGAAGTTAGTTTTGTAACTTGTTATCCTCACCTGCACCGCTGATATGCAGTTTATGTACACCTATGAAGATGCAAAACAACTACAGAGGGAGTTTAATGATAGCTCTAGGCTTGTCGTGTTGCATCTCACCTTTTGTATATAGTTCTACTGTCTTCAAGTTATGTCGTAGAATTTGCATGGATAAAGCCACTGGATGGCGAAACGCCTACATTAAAGATACCCAGATGTTGCGTATGTGTCTAATTCTCAGCATCAAATGAGCTACGTTGCTATCATTACACTCGTAGGGTGGGAGTGCTCATACAACACCTGGAGGAATGACAGGTATCTTATCTAATCTAAGTCGCTTCCACACACACACACACACACACACACAGAGGCATCAAGGAACCTCCAACGACGGGGTATGATTGGCGTCCTTTAGAAAATAAACCCCACAACATTGTTTTAATTTTTTTACTAAGGTCTGATATACTCTCCCTCATATTCTCTCCCGTGTCCACCCAGTGTTCAAAGCTTATTGAATTGTTAGTGACTCCTGGTGCCAGTACAGTCTCTATATCGTCTGTGACGGACTTAGTGTGAGAGCCAGGTGGAAAGTACAGTGCTTGCATTCTGAAGGATGGA
>NC_069417.1:17341951-17349451 GCF_026875155.1 Cherax quadricarinatus | reverse complement strand
TGGCTGCCTTCAAGAGAGAGCTGGGCAGATACCTAAAGTCAGTGCCGGATCAGCCGGGCTGTGGTTCGTACGTTGGACTGCGTGCGGCCAGCAGTAACAGCCTGGTTGATCAGGCCCTGATCCACCACTAGGCCTGGTCGTGGACCGGGCCGCGGGGGCGTTGATCCCCAAAATAACCTCCAGGTAGACTCAAGGTAGGCTCGGCTTGCAGCAATAGTGAGGATGATCAGAGCGTCAACAAGCCTGGCATCAGGCAGGGCGGTGAGGTTAGAACGCTTGAAACCGGTTATAGGTAAATCAGTGTGTGCGGTGAAGGGAGAGGGAGTTTTGGAAATACGGAGTGTTGGAGAATGTTGGATGGAGAGTGTTGGAGGGAGGGTATTGGAGAGAGGGAGTGTTGGAGGATGCTGGAGAGAAAGTTTTGTAGGGAGGAAGTGTTGGAGAGAGGGAGTGTTAGAGAGAGGGAATGTTAGAGAGACGGAGTGTTGGAGAGAGTGTTGAAGGGAGAGTGTTGGATGGTGTTGGAGGGATAGTGTCAAAGAGAGTAAAATTTGAGGCAGGGAATTTGATGGAGTGTGGGGGAGGTGTGTGTGGTGTGTGTGTGGTGTGAGTGTGTGTGTGTTGTGTGTGTGTGTGTGTGTGTGTGTGTTGTGTGTGTGTGTTTGGTGTGTGTGTGTGTGTGTGTGGTGTGTGTGTGGTGTGTGTGTGGTGTGTGTGTGGTGTGAGTGTGTGTGTGTGTGTTTTGTGGGGTGTGTGTTGTGTGTGTGCGTGTGTGGGGTTTGTGTGTGTGTGTGGTGTGTGTGTTTGTGTGTGTGTGCGTGTGTGTGCGTGCGGTGTTTTGTGTGTGGGTGTGTGTGGTGGTGTGTGTGGTGTGGGGTGTGTGGGGTGGGGAAAGGGGTTCAGCGACCATGGGTGTACCTAGACTGGTGCAAAGTCAGACATTAGAGAGGAGGGAGAACGTCTGGTGAGGACCAGAGTAATAATAATAATAATGGATTCTCTTGCTAGACGTAGACAGGGACAACAAAAACTGGTTGTGGTGGCGGTGCAGACTATCTTAAAAGCTTCAAAGCGCGTGCGTGGGGATATCAACGCTGAATCTGTAGTTCGTTCTGCCATCAATGCAGAAAAAAAAAATAGTTACTCTTGGTAGAATAAACTATAAACGTTTGAAACCAGGGAACGGGTGGGGGTTGAACCCATGGCAGCAGCCGAGTCCCAAAATTCACAGGCCAGTGCGTTAACCACTCATGTCGTGAGTCAGTGACTGAAATTGTGGAAGAGGTAAAGCAGGTACATAACGTGTACCTACTTCTCAATTTCCATTAATTATGTTCAGTTTCTGTGCTAATGGAGAGGGTGATTAGTTATATCTTGTCACGGTTCTCTCATCTACGATTTTGTTTCTTAATTAGTAAATATTGACAATTTAATGCAATATATTGTATAACCTGATGAAGAGGAAGTACTGATAATAACCGGGATAAAATTAGGGGAGATATGATTGATGTGTAGTAATGGAAGGCAGGAATAAATAAAGGGGATGTAGATAGTGTGCTGACTTTAAATAACATTGTTCTGGAACCAATGGTAGTGAAGATGTAATGGTGGTTATGGTAGTGATGTAATGGTGGTTATGGTAGTGATGATGTAATGGTGGTTATGGTAGTGAAGATGTAATGGTGGTTATGGTAGTGATGATGTAATGGTGGTTATGGTAGTGATGTAATGTGGTTATGGTATTGATGATGTAATGGTGGTTATGGTAGTGATGGGAATGGTGGTTATGGTAGTGATGAGTAAAGGTGGTTATGGTAGTGATGATGTAATGGTGGTTATGGTAGTGATATGTAATGGTGATTATAGTAGTGAAGATGTAATGGGGGTTATGGTAGTGAAGATATAATGGGGGTTATGGTAGTGAAGATATAATGGTGGTATGGTATGATGATGTAATGGTGGTTATGGTAGTGAAGATGTAATGGTGGTTATGGTAGTGATGATGTAATGGTGGTTATGGTAGTGAAGATGTAATGGTGGTTATGGTAGTGATGATGTAATGGTGGTTATGGTAGTGAAGATGTAATGGTGGTTTTTGGTAGTGATGATGTAATGGTGGTTATGGTAGTGAAGATTTAATGGGGGTTATGGTAGTGAGAGTAATGGTGGTTTTATGGTAGGGGTTTTATGAAAGTTTAAAGGTGGTTATGGTAGTGATGAAAGTAATGGTGGTTATGGTATGAAGATGTAATGGTGGTTTTTGGTAGTGATGATTAATGGTGGTTATGGTAGTGAAGATGTAATGGGGTTATGGTAGTGAAGATGTAATGGTGGTTTATGGTAGTGAAGATGTAATGGTGGTTATGGTAGTGATCATGAATGGTGGTTATGGTAGTAATGTAAAGTTGTTAGTAGTGATGATGTAAGGTGTTAGTATATGAGAGAATGTTAAAGTGATGATTAATGGAGTATAAATTATGTGAGTATAATATTAAATGTTGTTATAAGTTATAATGTTTATATATAAGATTAAATTTTTATTATAATTAAAGTTTAAAATTATATGAGTAATTTTAAATTATGATATTAATGTTTAAATTTTATGATAAAGTTTATTAAATTAAGGTTTAAATTTTAAATTAATTTATTAGTAAGATTAATTTTATTATTATTAACGTTTATTAGAATAGTAAATTATTTTTATACTATTAAATTGTATTAATTATTAAGGGTTATATATAAATAATTATTAAATTAATATTATAATTTTTAAATTAATCACTTTAATTATTAAATTACTTTTTAAATTTTTATAATTTTTTTATAAATACATTTTAAATTATTATATTAATTTAAATTAATAATTTATGAGATATTAAATTTCTATTTATATTTAATTATTAAATTATTAAATTTTTATACCAATTAAATTTTTAAGTTATATATTAATTTTAATTTATCTTAAATTTTAAATTAATAGGGTATTAATTTAAATTTAGTATATTAATTTTTTAATATAATTTAATTATTAAATTATTTTTTATAAGTATTAACATTACTATCATCATACCATTATTAACATTACTATCATCCTACCTTATTAACATTACATCAACAAACCAGTTATTAACAGTACTATCATCATAAACCCTTAAACATTAATATCATCCCCTACCATTGATTAACATTACTATCCTCATACCATTATTAACATTACTATCCTCATACCATATTAACATTACTAATCATCATACCATTATTAACATTTACTATCATCATACCATATTAACATTACTATCATCATACCATTATTAACATTACATCATCATACCATTATTTAACATACTATCATCATACCATTATAACATTACCCCATCATCGAACCATTATTAACAGTACTATCCCAAAAAAATATTTTTTTTTTTTTTTTTTTTTTTTTTTTTTTTTTTTTTTTTTTTTTTTTTTTTTTTTTTTTTTTTTTTTTTTTTTTTTTTTTTTTTTTTTTTTTTTTTTTTTTTTTTTTTTTTTTTTTTTTTTTTTTTTTTTTTTTTTTTTTTTTTTTTTTTTTTTTTTTTTTTTTTTTTTTTTTTTTTTTTTTTTTTTTTTTTTTTTTTTTTTTTTTTTTTTTTTTTTTTTTTTTTTTTTTTTTTTTTTTTTTTTTTTTTTTTTTTTTTTTTTTTTTTTTTTTTTTTTTTTTTTTTTTTTTTTTTTTTTTTTTTTTTTTTTTTTTTTTTTTTTTTTTTTTTTTTTTTTTTTTTTTTTTTTTTTTTTTTTTTTTTTTTTTTTTTTTTTTTTTTTTTAAAAAAAAAAAAAAAAAAAAAAAAAAAAAAAAAAAAAAAAAAAAAAAAAAAAAAAAAAAAAAAAAAAAAAAAAAAAAAAAAAAAAAAAAAAAAAAAAAAAAAAAAAAAAAAAAAAAAAAAAAAAAAAAAAAAAAAAAAAAAAAAAAAAAAAAAAAAAAAAAAAAAAAAAAAAAAAAAAAAAAAAAAAAAAAAAAAAAAAAAAAAAAAAAAAAAAAAAAAAAAAAAAAAAAAAAAAAAAAAAAAAAAAAAAAAAAAAAAAAAAAAAAAAAAAAAAAAAAAAAAAAAAAAAAAAAAAAAAAAAAAAAAAAAAAAAAAAAAAAAAAAAAAAAAAAAAAAAAAAAAAAAAAAAAAAAAAAAAAAAAAAAAAAAAAAAAAAAAAAAAAATTACTATCCTCATACCATTATTAACATTTCTATCCTCATACCATTATTTAAAATTACTATCACAACCTTATTAAAAAATTTCTATCATCATACCATTATTAACATTTCTATCACATACCATTATTAAAATTACTACATCATACCAAAAACATTACTATCATCTACCAATTTTTAAAATTTCATCATATACCATTATTAACATTACACCCATACCATTTTAACATTACTATCCCATCCATTTTTTAACATTACTATCATCATACCTTAAACATTTTCACCTAACCCTTTTTTAAATACATCATCAAACCCTTATTAAATTACTATCATCAAACCCTTATTAACATTTTTTATCACAAACCATTATTAACATTCTATCATCATACCATTTTTAAAATTACTATCATCATACCCTTATTAACATTTTTCCCATACCATTATTAACATTACTACTCATACCTTATTTTCATTACTTACATACCATTATTAACATACTATCCTCTACCCTTAAACATTACTACCCCATACCATTATTTAAAATTACATCATCATACCATTATAACATTACATTTATCATACCCTTTTAACTTACAAACCAAAACCATTATTAACATTACATCATCATACCATTTTTACATTCTCATCATACATTATAACATTACTTTATCATACCATTATTAACATTACTATCCTCATACCATTATTAACATTTCTATCCTCATACCATTATTAACATTACTATCATCATACCATTATTCAACATTCCCATCCTCATACCATTATTAACATTACTATCATCATACCATTATAACATTACTATCATCATACCATTATTTAACATTACTATCATCATACCATATTAAAAATTACTATCATCATACCATTATTAACATTACTATCATCATACCATTTTTAACATTACTATCCCCCATACCATTATTTAACCCTTACATCCCTCATACCATTATTAACATTACTATCATCATACCATTATTAACATTACTATCATCATACCATTATTAACATTACATCATCATACCATTATTAACATTACTATCATCATACCATATTAACATTACTATCATCATAAACCCTTATTAACATTACTATCATCATACCATTAAAACATTACTATCCTCAACCATTATTAACATTTCTATTTCCCCATACCATTAGTTAACATTACTATCATCATACCATTATTAACATTACTATCCTCATACCATTATTAACATTCTATCATCATACCATTATTAACATCCTATCACATACCATTATTAACATTTTCTATCATCATACCATTATTAACATTACTATCATCATACCATTATTAACATTACTATCATCATACCATTATTAACATTACTATCCTCATACCATTATTAACATTTCATTCACATACCATTATAACATTACAAACATCATACCATTATTAACATTACTATCAACATACCATTATTTAAAATTACTTCATCATACCATTTATTAACATTACTATCCATCATACCATTATTAACATACTATCCTCATACCATTATTAACATTACTATCCTCATACCATTATTAAAAATTACTATCATCATACCATTATTAACATTACTATCATCATACCATATTAACATTACTATTTATCATACCATTATTAACATTACTATCATCATACCATTATTAACATTACATCACATACCATTATTTAACTTACTATCATCCATACCATTATTAAAATTACTATCATCATACCATTATTAACATTTCTATCCTCATACCATTATTTAACATTACTATCCTCATACCATTTTTTAACATTACATCATCATACCATTATTAACATTACTATCATCAACCATATTAACATTACTATCATCATAACCATTTTTTAAACATTACTATCATCAAAACCATTATTTAACATTACTATCATCATCCCCTTATTTAAAAATACTATCCACATACCATTATTAACATTACTATCCTCATACCATTATTAACATTACTATCCTCATACCATTATTAACATTACTATCCCTCATACCATTATTAAACATTACTATCCTTCAACCATTATTAAAAATTACTATCCTCATACCATTATTAACTTACTATCCTCATACCATTATTAACATTACTATCCTCATACCATTATTAACAAAACATCCTCATACCATTTTAAACATTACATTATCCAGCAGACCATTATTAAACCCTTACTATCATCATACCATTATTAACATTACTATCATCATACCATTTTTAACATTACTATCATCATACCATTATTAACATTACTATCCTCATACCAATTATAACATTACTATCCTCATACCATTATTTAAACATTACTATCCTCATACCCATTATTAAATTACTATCCTCATACCATTATTAACATTTCTAAACCTTCATACCATTATTAACATTACCTATCATCATACCATTATTAACATTACTATCATCATACCATTATTAACATTACTATCATCACACCATTATTAAAAATTACTATCATCACACCATTATTAACCCTTACTATCATCACACCATTATTAACATTACTATCTCACACCATTATTAACATTACTATCCATATATTATTAAAATTATTTTCTCTCCTTATAATAAAAAATAATAATTATTATTTATTATGTATATTTGTATATTATTTATTACTTATTATTATTATATTATTAATCATTATCATTATCATTATCCTTATCATCATTACATCATATAATTACAACCCACCCTTAAAAACCCCCCCTCCCCCCCCCCTACAAAACCCCCGAACACCCCCCCCCCCCCTAAAGTCCCCAACCCCCCACCCCCCCCCCGTCACACCCCCTCCCAATCCCCACCCCTCCCCCGAAACACCCCGTCAACCCCCCAGCCCCAACAGCACCCCCTCCCACGCACCCCCGGCACACCCAGCCCTTGCAACACCCCACGCACCCAACACTCCCCAGCCACTAGCAACAAACCCCCGCCCCATTCTTCCCCCCAGCCACTTGCAACACTCCCACGCACCCACTCACCTCCCACCACTTGCAACACTCCCACGCACCCATCTCTCCCCCAGCCACTGCAACCCTCCCACGCACCCAGTCTTCTCCCCAGCCACTTGCAACACCCCACCACCCCCCTTCTCCCCAGCCACTTGCAACACTCCCACGCACCCAGTCTTTTCCCCCAGCCACTTGCAACAAATCCCACGCACCCAGTCCTTCTCCCCAGCCACTTGCAACACTCCCACCCCCCAGTCTTCTCCCCAGCCACTTTTCAACACTCCCACCACCCAGTCTTCTCCCCAGCCACTTTCAACACT